>BGPR01000010.1:1445464-1910870 GCA_013235015.1 Araneus ventricosus | reverse complement strand
AAAACACATATCAATTAAAAAAATCAAACAATGCCTCTGAGTGGTTGTGGAACGAGCAAAAAGATTTTTTTAAAAAAATGACATTCCAATAACGCTTAGCGATCTTTCATAATAAAAAAAATAAAAAAATTGTAATCACAAGTAATTCCCCCATAATCCAAAAGCAGCATTACTACAACTGCTTATTTTTTAAGATATAATTTCACTACTCACCCTGTGCTCCTTCCAACTTTTTTTTTTAAATTGTTTTATTCTAATGTATAGTTTTTGATAAGAATCGATTGGGGATTCGACTTTTTTAATTACATGTTTAAAAGTATTTCTTCTCCGGTGTAGAGACAAACTTATTTGGAAAGTGAGGTAGAAAGGAAAGAGATGTTTCTGTAAAAAATAAAAGCATTGTGATATGCAACACTTAATGAGTGTCACCATCTAAGCAAAGAAACCTTGAACTCCACTTGCGAGATTACATATCTGTAGTGTTTTATCTGTCCTTATAAAAGGCAATGTTTGCGTGTGTGTGATGTCCAGACGAATGTATTGCACTTTCAACCATGAAATTTGGCACACAGGTAGTCTTAATAGTGACTCAATGCACCTCGAAGACTGAATTTTAAAAAAAAGTTGTAGAAAATTTTTTATTTAGTATTTTGTGTTGTTTTGGGAGATTTTTCGCACTAATTTCTCAATGGCATGGCTTCGAATAATTGTAAGAAAAAAATAGGTATACCATCAGAAAGATAAAACTATTTCCGTTCTAATGATTTCTAACGTAATTTACTGAATTATAAGAAATTTTTAAAAAATAGTTGGTAAACTCTAAACTTAATTTGGAACTTCAATTTCTTGTATCTGCCATTCTAATTTTGTTATCAATTTGAAATTTGTTGAAGTAATAAATATAACATTTCTCCGTAATTTAAAACAAGAATGGTTAAAATCAAACAGTTGGTTGAATTTTAATTAATTTTTTTCCTAAGTGTTAAAAAATTTTCGCTTCAAAATTCCTTTCACTGTTCTTCTTAATCAAGGTCGCATGACGTATTTTCCCAACGTGCATTCCGTCGAAACCACGTGACGTCATAATCCCTTTGCTTTGCGTCTGACACCTTTACTTACAGAAGACTGGAAAAAATGAAATATGTCTTCAAGTAGCTATTTACATAATGTGGCTTCAAAGTTTAAACCTGAAGTGGAAGATTCCATCTCTCTCTCTCTCTTTTTTTTTCCCTCTTCTCTGATTCATTTTGGATGTATTTAAATACCACTGAAATTATGTTCGTTGTGTTGTTCCATTTGAAATCGTTTAAAATTTCATTCGATAAGCCTTCCCAACATGCATTGTTACGATTTCATTGGCCGACGGTGCAGAGCGCAGGATACGTCTTAACTTTCAACTGAATGCCTTCGATTATTATTTTCGGCAGTGTCTTAATGTGCTTATGTCTTGCATATTTTTCTTTCTGTATAATAATCATTTTCACATTGCAATTTTTTAATATTGTTTCAGATTAACATACTCTGTATTGTTTTTCTACAGTTGAAATGTCATTATAGCGAAGAAAACTAAGCGGAAAGATCAATAATGTGTATCTTTTGATTTCAAAACTTTTCCGTGTCATTGTGGGCATTTTTTTTTTCATTTTGTTGAAGTCCTGATTCCACGGGCAACGCCGTGCATGTATTTCTAGTATATAATAGTAATAATTATACGATTTGCATAATTTGAAAAATACTGCATTTGATTTACAAATTGATGTTTATAGTTAGAATTGTGATTATATCTTTGAATATGTCATAAATTTAATGGTCGCTCAATAATTATATTTAAAAAATCATCTGTTTTTAGTGGAATTAAAAAAGGAAGAGGTTGTAAATTATGATATTCCGAGTCGTCAGTTTGGTGATTTATATTGTGTGGTAAGTAGCCTTTCAATGAATGTATATTTTTATGAGGTTTTTAAAATTTCATAAAAATTTAATCAACAGTCATGTCAGAATTTTGATTATCTTTATTCATTTTTTTTCTTTGAAACATATAGTTGCATGCTGTTGCTGATAAAATTTATGATAATATCACCTGAAATTTTTAGGAAAATCAATTTTTATTATTTCTTGATAAACTCTTTAAAGCATTTCCTGATACTCTCATGCATTTATACACTAGATTTCAAATTATTCTGAAGTTTTATATCCTTTTGAAATGGTTCTTGGTTTTGTGGCTAGTAGTTTTATTTTGTCTAATGTCTTTTCATAGCCCTCGGTGCACATACAGTGGCTCCCAAAATTGAGTTAATACCACTCATGTTCTTCATTAAACATCTAAAATGTTCCTTCAAATTTAATCCTTGCAGAAATGTTAAAATGTTCATTAAGGAATGTATTAAGCAAAGAAACAAAAATAAGGAAATAATATTAACTTAATTGGCTAAATTTTTATCTTGAAGTTACAAATTTGGGTGTCGCAAAATTAAGTATACACTTCATTAAAATTTCAAATTGGCTGTCAGTATTTTTCTTAAAATAAACCAGTATGATAAATTTGATGCTGAAATCCACCAGTATTTGATATCCATTGGAAGTTGTTTTTTTAATTCTCAAAATGAACTGTAGAACTGAAATAAGTGTTGATACTTGGAAACTTGTTATTCTAATGTCTGAAGAAGGCAAATCTCTACATGAAATGACAAAGAATGTTCGGCATGGTCATGGATGCTTACAATAATTCATCCAAAAGTACTAAAAAGTCTGGCTTAATAAGAAATAAGCCTGGTAGAGGGAGAAAATGAATTCTCAGTTCGATGACTAAGAGAAACATTATTAGACAAATATGAAAAAATCCTAAAATGAGTGGCGTAGGAATTGTTACATCGATGTCTTCAGCAATAGGAAGGAGTGTTCCAGCAGACATAATTATAAGGAAAGGAGTTCTCAGGAAAGCTAATTGTAATGGTATGCCGGCCAGAAAAATACCACTTCATTTCTAAAGTCAAAGGGGGGGGGGAATCGCTTTTGCAAAATGCATATTTCAGAGCCTGGAGATCTTTGGAATAACGTCATGTTCAGAGACAAATTTAAATTTAATGTTTTTGGAAGTGATGGTTAAAGCTATGCATGGTAGAAACCTAATTCTGAACTACTTGTCCCTAACGCCATTCCTACAGTCAAGCATGCGGGAAGCTCAGTCCTTGTGTGGGATTGTATGTCTGCTAATGAAGTAGTGAATTTGATTTTTATTGATGGCATAATGGATAAAATGAAATATTTGGATACGCTAAATAAAAATTAAAACTAAGTGCACAGAAATTGAGTTTAGGATCAAATTTTATTTTTCAACAAGATAACCCCAACATATAGCCAAAATTGTGAAGTTACTGTTATTATGCAAGTATAAAATGCAATCGCATACTCCACCTCAGTCCCCAGACCTCATTATTATTGAAAATTCTTTGTCAGAATTGTAAACATCTGTTCAGAAACAAAACTTTAGGAATCAAGAACACTTAAAAAAACTGCTACAAAAGGAACTTCTCAGGTAGCATAGATTCTTGTTGACTCAGTACCATGCCATTTAAAAGCTGTTTTGAAAGCAAAATGATATGCAATAAAATATTAGTTCATGTTATTTTTCTTCTTGTTGAAGAATTAGACTGACTGTATACTCAATTTTGTGACTAAAAAATTTGTAACTTTGACATAAAGTCTTTGTTCATAAAAATATTATCAATCCCTTGTTCTTGTTTATAAGTTTTATAGGTTTCTTAATGTGTCTTTTGTTATATTTTTAGCTCTTAAGTTTAAGCGTGTATTTAATATAACATTTTTATACCTGTAATGAAGAGAGAGAGTGGTCTATACTCAATTTTGAGAACCACTGTACATGTATGTGTTACTGTTCTGAGTGACCACTTTCAGAAACAAATTATTTCATATGTTTGAATGAAATGTGAAGTTTGGTGTGAAAGGACTACTGATTTTCCAATAGGATAGATGATAAATATATTATTGCTTTCTGCTATGGTGTTGTTAATGATGATTGACAAGATTAGCCATTACTCTCATTGGGATTTATTTTGTTAGAGCTGCTCATTGATAAAGAAAACTAAAAGAATTTTTAAAAACATTTATCACAGTGTCACTAATATTAAACTTAATAAAACAAAATTGAGAAAATTACATGCTTGGTTATGTGTGTTCGTAAATTTCAATTTCATGTATTAGAACAGAGGATCCCAACCTATGGTAAATATATCTCTGGGGGTATGCGGCAGGCCAGTTAGGGGTATATGAAAGTGATTTTACTAATGGTGGAAACAAGAAATATATGTTTAAATATACATATTCAGGGTGGCCACTCGACCTGGAAAACCGGGAATAGTCGGGTCATTCCATGTCAAGTGATCCAGAAAAAAAATAATTAGTTGCTTGACCATTTTATAATCAAATGATTTTTTATGTGTTGATTCCTACATAATTAGAGAGTCCAAAAAGAGTAATTTTAATTTTTTATCTTTTTCTGAATTCCGATGGCAGCCATTTTTGTTTTACAAAACTTGCTGATTTTTGCATTTGTAGGGGTTTGCATTAACTTAATTACTCGGAACTGGTGAACCCGAGGTTGATGAAACAAAAACTGGTTTATTCAGGAAGATACAGCCTTTATTATCTCCAGCACACATTTAAGGAAAACTGTATCTCAAATAGCAAAAATCAGCTTAGAAGTTTGACTTTAAAAATGACAAATTTTCAATTTTTGAAGGCATATAATTCCCAAAAGGGATCTATTCTCCATATTACTTTTTTGGGGATACCTTAATAGCTACCTTAATGTACTGTATTTACAAAATATTTCAACCCTGAGATTTGCTTCTTTTAAGAGCTACGGGCTTTCAAAATCCGAAAATTTCAAAAAAATCCAAATTTTGACACCTTATATCTTTGTTGTGGCAAAGTTTAAAAATGTGAAATTTTTACAGATAAACCCTCTATAGTGTATTATATTGCTGTAAAAAATTCATGTTTGATATTTATCTACAAGTCAAGTTAGAGGACTTTAAAAATCCCATAAAAAACGTATTTTTTGCCAAAAATGACGGAGCATAAATTTGACTAAGTACGATTTTTATCATTAATAATTTATAATATGATATAACTACTATTACATATAAATTTATTTTTTTTACATGAAGTAGCTTGTGCACACTTTAAATGTATACTGAAGTTGAAAAATTTGAATGTTTCATGGTCACTTTAGGGTCCACAGTATAATTGAGGCTTCTCTATCATCAATAAATTATAATATGACCTCAAGTAATATTTATAATTAAAATTACAATTCAAATTAATTCTTATGGCATTTATATTTTCAATTAATGCACCATTTGGTGTATTAATTTTACTTCGTATTTATTCTGTTAAGTTATAACATTATATTATGTCATGTTTCTATTTATAAGATAATCTCTTAAAATACTGTAGGCCTAAAATACTTATTCAAAAAAAATGTGTGGATGTTCAGACCTGTTCACAAACTTTTGTGATAGACTTCAACAAACCAAAGCAAGTCTCCAGCGACCGTACTCTAACCAAATATTGACACCAGCAGAAATGTTTGAATTTTGTCACGAACATTTAAAAGGAATCACCCTCACTTACATAAAAGATGAAGAAATCATTCAACATCATAACAATAAACTTCTTGACCGATTTGAAAACTCTGTGGCAATTACTGGTACAAGAAGTTTCCATTGTTTTGTTCCCGTGTCAGAGAGTAACTTGAAGTGCTTCATTATTTCACAAGCTACGGAATCTGAAATTCATTCCACTACAAAATCTATACAAATAACACTTCACACTAGAGATTCTATTGCATGTGTATATGATGGTCAATGGTGGCTGGCAGAGGTGAATGACATTAGTGATATAAATAAAGATGTGCTTGTAACATTTTATCAACCCCGCCGGTCCAAGGACGGGTTTTCAGAAAAAGGAGAAAGACTAGACTTGGATGCCTATGAATAATGTTTTAAGGAAACTAAGTGCCTTAGAACTACAACACCTACTGGAAGGACACATAACATTTCCCCCAAAACTAAGTGAAGAAATATCAAAACTTCTTTATGAATACAAATCAAGGTAGAACGATAAACCTGACTCACATGTATAGTATATCCATACTTTTGTGATGTGTTAGTTGTAAATAATATATCGATACTTTTATTTGAAGTTTTAAAGTGTTTTAACAATGGTAACCATAGTAAAAACAGTGTTGTAAAATAAGTGAATAGAGAAGCTTCAATTATACTGTGGACCCTAAAGTGACCATGAAACATATTCAAATTTTTCAACTTCATTATACATTTAAAGTGTGAACAAGCTACTTCATGTAAAAAAAGTAAGTTTATATGTAATAGGTAATAGTAGTTATATTATAATTTATTAATGATAAAAATAATACTTAGTCAAATTTATGCTCCGTCATTTTTGGCAAAAAATACACTTTTTATGGGATTTTTAAAGTCATCTAACTAGACTTGTAGATAAATATCAAACATGAAATTTTTACAGCAATATAATACACTATAGAGGGTTTATCTGTAAAAATTTCACATTTTTAAACTTTGCCCCAACAAAGATATAAGGTGTCAAAATTTGGATTTTTTTGAAATTTTCGGATTTTGAAAGCCCGTAGCTCTTAAAAGAAGCAAATCTCAGGGTTGAAATATTTTGTAAATACAGTACATTAAGGTAGCTATTAAGGTATCCCCAAAAAAGTAATATGGAGAATAGATTCCTTTTGGGAATTATATGCCTTCAAAAATTGAAAATTTGTCATTTTTAAAGTCAAACTTCTAAGCTGATTTTTGCTATTTGAGATACAGTTTTCCTTAAATGTGTGCTGGAGATAATAAAGGCTGTATCTTCCTGAATAAACTGGTTTTTGTTTCATGAACCTCGGGTTCACCAGTTCCGAGTAATATAAGTTAACGCAAACCCCTACAAACGCAAAAATCAGCACGTTTTGTAAAACAAAAATGGCTGCCTTCGGAATTCAGAAAAAGATAAAAAATTAAAATTAGTCTTTTTGGACTCTCTAATTATGTAGGAATCAACATACAAAAAAATCATTTGATTATAAAATGGTCAAGCAACCAGCTCTGGATCACTTGACATGGAATGACCCTCAAGGAATTTCGGGAGACCGGAAAAAGTCAGGGAAATTTATTCTAAACCTGGAATTTTTTTATTTTGATAATTCTTATTTCAAGCAACAACTCACTGATCTTTTTTTATAAATAGAATGAAACACCGTTGGCAACAAATGAAAATCAGTCATTCACTGACAGTCAAAAATGAATCATTCGTGTTCATGTAAACACCTCGCCCCCTGGCGGGAGGTGTTAACATTTAAATTTCCGAGGGACCGAAATTTCGGCTATTAGTCCAGTCATCGAAGGGTTTGAAAAAAACATTAAATCATATAGTTTTGAAAATTGGTACACATGTTCGTTAAAGACTTCTGATAAACATACTAAAAGTCCCCGGTCCGGGGGGGGGGGGGTTAAGCTCATGGCACCATCTTGGATTTCATCCCCCCCTTTTTTAGTTTTTCCAGAATATCTCAAACTCTTGAGTTTTCAAATTACAATTGATTTAACAAATTAAAAAGCGTGAAATTCCTTTCAAATATATACTTTTATTTTCTGCCAGCTTTAATAGTTTCGCAGATAATGGGTCTCAAAAGTTGTCGCCATCTTGGATTTCATCCCCCTTTTTTAGTTTCTCTTGAATATCTCGAAATCTATTCAATTTTCAAATAACATGTAGTCAGCAAATTAAAGAGCGCAAAATTCCCTATAAACGCATGCTTTTATTTTTGTTTTAGCTTTAATAGTTTCCAAGATAATGAATTTCAAAATTTGCAACAGTCTTGGATTTTATCCCCCCTTTTTAGTTTTTCTTAAATATCACTGAAACTATTAAAGCTGGAAAATAAATAAAAGCATGCATAGGTTGGGAATTTTACGATCATTAATTTGTTGTATTTAATGTAATTTGAAAATCAAATAGTTTTCGAGATATTAAAAAAAAAAAAAACTAAAAAAGGGGGATAAAATCCAAGATGACAGCAAATTTTTAAATCCATTATCTCGGAAACTATTAAAGCTAAAACAAAAATAAAAGCATGTGTTTGTAGGGAATTTAACACTCTTTAATTTGCTGATTACGTGTAATTTGAAAATTGAATAGATTTCGAGATATTCAAGAAAAATTAAAAAAGGGAGATGAAATCAAAGATAGTGGCAACTTTTGGGACCCATTATCTAGGAAACTATTAAAGCTTGAAGAAAAATAAAAGTATATGTTTGTAGGGAATTTTATTCTCTTTAATTTGTTTAATCAATTGTAATTTGAAAATGAATATTTTTCGAGATATTCAGGAAAAACTAAAAAAGGAGAGATGAAATCCAAGATGGTGCTGCGAACTCGCCCTCCAGGAGCGGGGACTTAGTATGTTCATAATAAGCCCCTCGCGAACATGTGTACCAATTTTCAAAACTATATGAGTTAATGTTTTTTCACCCCCATTTTGAACCTTCGTAGACTGGACTATATGAGCAGAATCGCGTTCCTTTTGATAGTTAAATTAGATGACACTTCTTGAGAATAACCACACTCAGATGTGGAAGAAGAACCAGGATGTGGCTATACGTCCAAGAAATTCAGATAGCTTACGAGATCGTAAATTTCTGTTTATCTGTCTATAAGTTAGCATCCACACTACTGCCTGCTTTTATGATGATTTAATATCAAATAGGAATTATACCAGAATTAGTTTGTTTTCCCACTTCTGGAGATCTTTTCATTGAATTATGAAGTATTGGAAATTAGTGCTAATATTTTCTTTCAGCATTTTTTTTTCTCTGAGTGTTGGGAAACATTATGATTACTGATCATTTTGATAAAGTATGGGACAGCTGTTACCCATATACATATAAAAGAACAATTTTTTTTTAGTATTATGTATGCATTATCGGATTTTTTTGTTCTTTACGCACGCCCAGATCTTTGACTTATGAGATCAAATTTAGCAAAGTGATGGTTATCACAAGAGGGAGCTGACGCCACAATAATTTTTAAAAAAAAAATTCAAATTAGATTTTTATTTATTTAATTTTAAATGGTAAATTCGGGTTTTTTCCCCTTTTCCCGAATTTTCTTTTTTCTCTTTTTTGTCTTTGATGTTTTATTTTATTTATTTCTCTTTATGTAGTTTCCATTTTGAGCTGTATTGAAGGAAGTTGGTTGGAATAAAAAGTTGTTTTTTTTTCTTTTGCAAACTATTCGATTCCATTCGTGTGACAGAATATTATGCTTCTGTGTTTTAATTTATAAACATCAGTAAAAAATCGTTTTCTTACATTTTTTTCTCTGCCTTTTTATGCTTTATTTTGCAACGTATATTTTTATTGAGATTTTGATTGTCCTAAAGATTTTTTAAGTTTATATATTTTTAATAAGAAAAACCCGGAAAATTCAGTACAGTAGAATAGTTCATTGTAAAGATGTATTAGTTATTTCATGGTTTATTGTTTAAAAGTTTTAAATAAATGTTCTTTTTTTCAAACATTTTGCTTTTTTATTCAAACCATACTGACTTGAATGAATACTTAGTATGGCCAATGTGCAGGTGATTTTTTTTATTTTTATGATTGATGGGCTACCACCGAAAAAAGTCAGGGAATTTTTTTATGAAACCTGGAAATGTCAGGGAAACTGAAACAGCAAAAATGATGGCCACCCTGATATTATATATATATAACAAAATATTCAATTGGGTAATATGTAGAGGCATCTTAAAAGGTTGTGGCAGTCTTTTTATTCCTAAAATCAAGTTATTTAAACTGTACATACTTTCCAATTGATGCAGATCATTGTAAGAACTATGAAGATATTTGAGGCGTTCAGAAGCCAATGCAGATAAGTCCGGGGGGGGGGGGCATGTTTTTTAATACAGTAATTTTTAAAATTTTTGGTGTATTTATTTGATTAGTGAAAGTATATAAAGTCTTCTAATGAAGCAACGAGTTCTTTTCATTGCTAAAAATAATGTTATTAATTCCTTCAAAATTTACAAAAACCAGAAGACAAAAAAAATTGACTTAACCATTCTGGCTTCTGAGCGACTCATTTTCCAATCCATGGTCATAAGAGAAAAATGTAGCATGCCTATAACTGGTGTAACGCCAAGGCAGAAAAGAGCTGATGGCAATGCATCTGAATTTTAAATGCAGTTGAAATTATTCATTTGATTTCAACAATAAAATGGTGCGCCACATTTACGTCCAGCAGCATGTTAATTAGCTTAAAACATGATGATAAATAAAATTAAAATATAGCAGTCAAAATCGTTCAGCTTACTGGATTTTTTCCTAATATACTTATCATCTTGAGGACTTTCTTTACTGATTTCACAGAAAAATTGATCGAATAGAAAAAGGAAAATCCAGTAGTATATTATCGTAGCTGTCAACAATTTAAGAGAAACACACAATTATTTGTTTAAACAATGAAAACGGTTTGAATTGTGTTGTAACAATGAAAAGTATTGTTGTAATTTATGCCAAAAAATACATCTAAAAATTCATTAAGATTAGAGATAATATACGTTAATAACTTAATTGTTATCATTGAAAAGGTAATTTTTTTGCGTTTTCAGATGCTGTAAAAATTATTTTTGTGCTGTAATATTTTTGGAAGTTATTAAGGAAAAACGCCAAAATTTAACTTAATTTTTAATTAATTAAAATTTCAAAAAAAGTGCTCCGAAGTGCACACTCTGACCCTCCAAAGTATGTTTGTGCCAAATTTCATAGCTCCAAGTCTAGCTGTCTGTCCTGTAGAGCACCAACACTCTAACACATTCTCCTTTATTATTAGTGGAGATATGTATAGAATATTGTTGCTCCAAGTTCATGTGAAAATTGAAATTTGCCAGCTGGGTGGCAGTGAATGAAATGTACCAAGAATTTGGTATTAAATCAATAAAATATTTTATCTCTAATGAACACAGAACTTGTGGAAAGAGCACACTGGTCTTATGTATATATTAATAAGATATCTTGCATTAAACTTGATGCATCTCCAGGCATGAAATTATATCCGTCATCATTTGAACTTAATTTTTTAAAATCTATAATTAAGTATACTTTTTTAATTTATATTTTTAACTAACAAGTGAACCATTGTAGCCTAGGGTTGGGATACAATGGCTATTTAAGAACATAATCCCCATAATTATTTTTAAAAACTAAAACTCTGTTTCTAAATTAAAATAGACTACTGTTTTTTTTTTTTTGTTGTTCTAAATTTGACTAACTTTATTACCTAAATTAGCATCACACTGTGAAATGATTTCCTCTTCATTATATTCTTTATCACTATAAACAGAACCTAAAGTTATCACTGAAAACTAAAGTTAAACATATGCTTTTTAATAACAGAATTAGGCTATAAAGTTTAAGGAAAAATAACTTTAAATAAATAATTTCAATACTTTTTTTACTATTTTTTTGGTGTCTAATTTGAGTTAATTTTGAAGTTTGTAAATATGAAACATAAATTACACTTTAAATATGTAAACTACATAATTCAATAATTAATTTACTCGCTAAAAATAGAATAATTTGCTAATTCTTGTATGTTGTTATAACTTTTAAAAGCATATTGGTGGTCCATTGTATCCCATGTGGAAGTTTGGCAACAATTTTAAAAAAAGAAGGCATTTTGATATTAAATTATTTTAGCTACATTAAATATAACATTTGACCTTTTATTTTGTAGAGCAATGTTTTCCAAATCACAATTCTTTGATCAAGAAAAGAAGATATGTTTCATAAAAATATTTACTCTCACCTACCATCTATGTATCAAAATATGAAACATTCAAAAATAGAAATAAAATTAATAATAGTGGCTGATCCATTGTACCCTGGTCTCCTCTAATTGTTAGCTTTCATCACAAGTTAATGCTAAACTATTTCATCGCTGTTTCCATTTATTAGAATCAGGAACTAATATTGAAATGAAAAATGGAATAAGATATGAAATGAAAAATAAATTCCACGGTTGTTATTAAGTTAATTTCAGTCGTTTGACTCTTAAGCCAATTTAGGCCTTATTAATATTAATCTTAATATAATTAAAAGTCATTGTGGCTATGTATGTGGCTATATTCCATATCTCCTCTTAAACCAATGGACTGTTTTCAACCAAATTTTGCACACTTATTATTCAAGACATGGGGGAGCTATTCAAAGTCCAAAAGTTAATTAAACAGTCAGTTCATTAGAAATTAACCGAAACTGTTTTCCGGCCGTAACTTCAGAGCAAATTCTCCGACAAAAGTTATTTTTATACCATCTTAAAGTTCAAAATTTTACCTTTTCAACGATACCAATTTCATTTCTGTGACATTTTCCTTCAATTTTTATTAATTTTTTAAAGTTTGATAATTGTTAATTATGTGCAGAAGATTTGGAAATAGCGAAAATTTATAGCTACTCCGTTGATAGGCAATGGTTAGACTTTGAACTAATTTACCTTTATTTCTGAAAATTTTGCATATTTTTATAAATGCCTATAATGTAAAGCAGAAAATACATGTATCTCTCTATCGGTCACAAGAACTCCTCCTAAACTGTGAACAATAGCAACATGAAATTTATACACAGCACTCTAGAGCATATTTCTAGGTCAGCGGTGCTATTTTCAACCTTCAGAGTTAATTAATTCTTAAGATATTTAATTAAATAGCGAAAATAAGCCGCTTTTAAGCCTAATGCTTAGACGTTTTTTGCCAATAACTTCTGAAGTAATTATTATACAACAATTATTTTTATGCCATTTTAAAGAGCAGAAAATTATCTTTATAATGATATTAATTCCATTGCGATGAAGTGTTTTCTCTGATTGTTACTAAGGTTTAAAAAAATATTTTTTTTAACTCAAATTCTAACAATACATTTTATTCTTATAGAAATAAATTGAAGCCAAATTACTGTTTCACACGCAGGCTTTTGTCAGTATTAAAGTAGTTATATAAGAAAATATCACTTTCTTTGACCATAAACAACAAAGGAGACTTTTCACTTCAGGTTTCCTGTTGTCGTAGCATTTACATCTTTTAATATGGTTACACAGTGATCCAATGACGTTAGTGAATTATTCTCTCGATGTTTTGTTTATTTTCACAAATTTTTATTTGATCCTAAAGAGTGTGTGCTAAGCCTTCAAGGCTACTTAGTCCGGTTCCTATTGTAGGAAGAGGAAAAAGGGAAGGGGGGAGATGTTCTAACAGTCTATCTGTCGCAAGAACTCATCCTAGACGGTGAATAGTCTTGACATGAAATTTGCACATGCCATCCTGGGGGCCGTTATTAGATTAATTCTACTCTTACAAACTTTCAAAAAAATTACTTCCTAAGATATTTAAATAAATAACGAAAATTAAGCCAATTTTCGTCGTATTATCTTGGTTTTTCACCAATAATTTCAGAAAAATATATTGCATGTATATTATTTACATACCATCTTAAAGAGCAGAAATTCATCTTTTTAATGATTTCAAATTAAATCTTATGCGTTCTTTTTTTAAATTTAATTAATATTTCAAATTTTAATTTAATTAACATTTCAAATTTATTTCATACACAATTTGTAACAATGCTTTTTGTTATTGTAATTAAATTCAAACCATTGATCGTTGTTTTAAATCCTTCATTCCGGTATTTTTGCAATTGTGAACGTTATGATAAAAATATTGTTTACTTTGAATATTAACAGAAACGCAGAAATTTTATTAAGCTTTTATTTCATATCATATACCTCTTTCAATATGTTAATTACTCTTTCCTCGCTGTTTCATTTAATTTTGCAAATTTTTAAAGATCATAATGAGTTTTTAAAATCTTTCAAGATTGTTGAGCCCACTTCCTACTGGAGGGAGAGGGCCTAAGGAGAAAAAGAAAGAACACTATGTGTTTTTTTTTCCAGTCAGTGACAAAAACACTAAAGAGAATTGCAGTCCGGATAATGGCAAAAATAAAAGATATGAAAGAGTTTCTGCTGTTGCCGTAGAGCAGGGTTTACACGCGAACAGTAGAAAACCGACAGTAGGTTGACGCATGCGCAGAATCATAAAAGTTTTAACCAGGCCACGACAAGTCTCTGTCCGAACTTGGCAGCGACATCCTACTGTCGGTTTTACTGTTCACGTGTAAACCCCGCTTAGCAATGATGGGGAGGGGAAAATGGAGTACGAAGGGCTATGAGATTTTGGCCAGGTGGTTCAAACTAAGGAGAGAAAAAGAAGGGCGTTTCACTGCTGGTCCAAAGGGTCAGTTGATTAACGAAAATCAATGAAAGATGCTTCTGCAAAAAACGCTTTTAGTAAATTGAAAGTGTTATAAGTACTTGTACTTGGAAAATATTTTTATTCCGAGAAACGCCTGGCATATCAGCTAGTTATTAATAAAACTTTATGCAAAGGGACGATTGTGGTTGATGGGATATGACTGTTGGGGCTATTCAAAAATAAAAAGACTAATCAAGGGGTGTGGGAGGAAACAAAGGTTGGTAACGGTTATACTAGAAATCGAAGTTAACAGTTTAAATTGCTGTATTAGTAAGATTAGTTAAATTCTTATATTTTCCTTTGTAATCTTTATTTCTTTCCATAGCTGTGTGATTCTCATATGAATTCAGAGCAAATGTGGGAAAACCACATTAAAGGAAAACGTCATTTAAAGGTAAGGTATTATTGACTTCAAAAGCTTAAGCAGTATATTACTTGAGCCTCACTGGTAATAAAGCATAAAACTTGCTTAATTTTGATTATCTTTTGTAGAAGTAAATTTGAGCAATAGTAATGAGGCTTTTATAATCCTTTCAATAAAAAGAAATTAACATGAATTATGTTCCTGTGCAAACCTCCCAGTTTTGTGCAATGACTCAACACATATTGCATCACATGAAATAAAAAATGTTTGGTATGATATAATATATACTGCATCACTTAAATATAATAAAAAATTTCTGGGATATCTTATCTCGTAATGTTTACTGTGATACAATATGACGGCCTCAATGATTTAATTCGGGCCTTTCAACAGCTTGAAAGAAAATTACCTCAGAAGCTAAAGGTTTTGTATGATTCTTTACTAAATAGATAAAAAGTACATGCATAATTGATAATAGATAGCCATAAAAAGTACTGAAACGGTACTTTATAAGGCTAAAGGCATTTTATGGCTTACACAGATTAGAAGTGTACATATTGCAAATTCTGGTGATTTAAAATTTGTTAAAGTGTAATATATTTTTATCTTAAAGTTTATTTTTAAATTGCTGCTTAATTGTATTCCTTACAGTGTTAGAAAATTTTAAATTTGATTTTCATGAAAGCTGTTGAAACTTTGTCCATTTAAATTGTATTATCAAATTCAGTATTTTACTTCCTTGTACTGATGTTTTTATTTTATATACATATATATATATATTAATGAGAATATGTTTGTTAGTTTAACTCTTTAATCCCAAGGCGACTTTTTTCTCCTAGTCCCTTTAACACCAAGACTTTTTGGGAGGATGCGACATGAATTGGACTCTCCCAATCTGGGTGGTCATTTACCGCACGCCTGCTACAGAAATGGGCTGTGATGGGCAAGGATGATTGGGCCCCCTACCGCTTTTATCTCTGAAGCGGTTTCAGAACCTCTCCTCCCCTCAAAAGAATCTGACCACCTTAGACTGGTTTTTGTCGATGTTAAAGCAAAATTTCTAGACCACCTCACTCTACGGGAGAGGATTAAGATGCACTAAAGGCACGTTTCTGTTAATTCAATAGTAGTGGTCTGGAAGCATAAATTTTGACCAAAATATCATTTTTCAGTAAATGTGCCAAAATAAACTGGTAGTTTTAAGTGCAGCAGTCTTAGCTTGAAGTTACTGGAAAATTTTCTTTTTGCTACATTTGATGCACATTTTGACTGTTGCTAATTGGATCATTAATCTAACTAAAATTAATGTCAAATAATAGCAAAAGGATTGAATTTATCTGTGTTGTAAAAATTATATCTGATTTTTATAGTTTTTTTATTGGTAATGGGAGATTTTGTCCACTCTGTCACACATTTAAATACAGGGATGATATTCTTCCGCTTTTTTTGTTATTTTGGAGAAATTCCGCTTTTTTGTCTTTTTTCTCGAAATTTTTTCCCCCCCCCCCCTCAGCAAAACTTTGCTTTTTCTTCCGAAAATTCTGCTTTTCCGCAAAGAAAAGAAACCTTCCTATCTTCCGTTTTCGAAAGAAAATTCTGGGAAAATATGCTCGACCGTGCGGCTCAACTCCACTGGCTAGGAAACTAGCTGATTCATCTTCTACTGACGAATCAACATTATATCAGCAAGCTCTACAAGGATGAACATTCCAACATTCAGTGCCATTCAAAGTATTAAGTACCACCTTTTTGCAGAAAACAAAACCTTGGACATATTTTGCAAAAAAAAATTTGCATGAACATGCTGAAAAAAAAATTAGTTGAAAACTTAAGGTCATCTTGTAGGGCGTACCAAGATGAAGAAATAAAAAAAACAAGAACAAAGACAAATAAATAAACTACATAAAAAAAAGAAAAACTCCTGTCAAAAGAGGTGTCCTGTGTTCATTCAACCGGTTCAATTGCTGTAATGATATCAGGCACGGGGACACAGGGCGGCGTTCTGTCAAAAGAGGCAGTCCCATTCCATCCATCCGGTACAGATGCTGTAATGGTTTCAGGCACGGGGACATGGGGTGGCGTTCTGTCAAAAGAGGCAGCTAAAAAGCTGTGTACAAATGCAGCAAAAAAGCAGAGAATAAGACAAAAAAAAAAATCTTCTCAAAATAAAAAATAAAACGGATGATTTACCTGAGCATTCTAGAGATAATGTAGTCCCGACAACTATGCCAGTAATTAAACAGAGAGATATTCATGAAGACTGCAAAAACTTTAGCCTCTACTGAAAATAAACTTGCAGAGGATGCAAAAACATCCTTTATTGAAGAAAAATCTCTCAAAAATAGGAGACCTCCAAAACAAGGGGTGAAGCATGTTAATGGAGATCTGTTACCAACAAAAGCCACACAAATAAAAAAAATGAAAGAAAACCACTTCTTTAACCCTGGGACAGACGCCTGCTGAAGGAAGCGTACCCACAGGACAAGAACCGGCAAGCGCAGCCTGTGCCCACCAGCCGAAGCAGTTTCTCCCGCTAAGCCTAACACACATTAAATCTCGTCAAAAGTACTTGTTACATAATAATGCATAAAAAGTGTCCTTTACATAGAAATGAAACCATTTTTAAATACGCGGTAAACAATATCATATTCTAAATCATTAAAAAAGTTAAACTAAAAAAGTTCATTAAAATATTTTATTTTTAATAATAAAAAATAAAAATATAGTGTATTTCCCTATAATTGAAAGTACCTAATTAAACACTAGATTATTTATTCAAAATTCGAAAATATAGGAAAAAATAAATATTTACATTCAATATTATAAAATACTTCAACAAAATTGTAATAATTAACTCTTCAAAGCCTTCTGAAAAATCTTCTATTTTAGGACTCCACTGACATGACAGAATTGGAATCGATATATTAGTACTATCCTCTTCTAATTCAGAATTTGAAGATTCATAACTATCTAAAGAACTCTAATAATTTATTGTTTTATCACTACCATCGGAAAAATCCATAGATTTGTCATTTAAAAATTTACATATTTCCTCCTCGGAGAGTTAACGCTTTCTTTTACAGTAACTGCAAAAATAAAACAGAGAGGCATAAAAACCCTTGATGGAATATCTCACATAAAATTCCAACCCAAGCGAGAGGAGAAACTATAAACAATCACTCCAAAATGAGTTAAAGAGCTCTTTAACACATGCTTCTATTTACACTCGCCAGCACGTGTTTCTGTTTATATTCTCAAAAGTCAACTAATCCTAATGGAATGATTCACAGACACGTAGCCGACTACAATAGAATATGAGAGTTCATAGTATAAACGTCCACCTATCAATTTAAACTTTGGTTCAGGTAAAATATTAAAATTTGGTCAAAATGAACATAGGAAATATCATTGTCAGCAGTTCTAAATAATTTTTTTTTTTGCTCTATTTATTGTTATTAAGCTCATTTCTTTAACTTCACCATCTTCAAAATCATTTTGAGCAATGACAACATATTTTCACCATCACCCTGAAATTTAACAAGCATGTATGCGCCTGCTTTTACACTTTCTTCATTCACGTCTTTACTCCCCCTATGTTCTTTTCATCAAAGACTTCAGTAGAATCTCCTGATGAAGCAGAGGAAGAGATGTCTGAGACTTTATATTTTTAACTTCTTGATTTAATAATCTCTTGAATGCAGCAAGTAAACTCTTTTTTTTTTTTTTCTTCTCAAAACAGCAACAAAGATTTTCAATTTTCTTTCAAAAACATGATACTTCTCTATAAAGAAATAGGCCATTCCCTGTTGTGGCCATTTGGTGAACAGACATAATACCTTTCAGTACATGTCTTTTGCTTGGAATAATGTTGGCTACAGATTCCATTTCTTTATCTGCTATTTGATATAATCTTATGGTTGTGCATTTCCTTAACATTGTAAAAAATTGATTAGCATTAGAAACATTTTTTCGAGAAGCTACTAATCTGTCAGCTATTTATTTTAACTCTTTATAAGGACATTTTTTTTTTCAGTAGTGGTATAATAAAATAACTTGAGGATTGAGATTAAGAAAAGAAATCCATTTAGCTTATTGGATGACATTTTTGGTTAATTAATTTCATTAATTAATAATTAATTACCAAGTCAAGACACTTGGTTATAATTTGAGATAAGAAAATGGAACATTCAGGTTTTTGTTTCATCGAAAAATTTGTAGAGAACTTACACAAACCTTAAAAAATGCATTTAAAAATTAATGAATTTGGTGGGAAGTATGTTTCCACGGCCTGAGAAAGGGTTAATACTGCATCAATAATGGTGCACTATTAAAATGCACTATTCGTTTTAAAGTTGCACCTTTTCCATGGTTTGCTTCAAAAAAGTGAAATCTGTACCCCACTTGAAGTTTGATACATATCTATCAAACAACTATATTTTTTTCTGTCTGCTCTGATTGTTGGGGACCCATCAGAAAAAAAAATTAACTTCTTTCACAGCATATTTGTTTTTGATCATTCAAGTTTTATTTATTAATAATTTTAATTATGAATATTTTAAAGATAAAAATATTCATAGCTATTATTAATGCGTATTTAAATAGAAATTGTATATTGTTTTCATAATTATTGTATATGTATTAAATTATATTAATTATATATTCATAAATATTATATTGTAATTAGTAATTATTCTGGAATATATTGTCCAGAAAAAACATTTTCAGAACTGTTCAAGATCAATTATTTACTCTATTAAATACTGTCCACTCTGTTACATATGGAGTGTAACAGAGTGGACAACTAAGCCTAAAAAAGCCTTTCTATTCATAAATAAATAAAAAACAATTAAGAAACAAATATAAAATGAAAAAATAATTATGGAATGACTACTTTATAGGAATTTCAGGAAATATGTTCTTTTTTTTTATCATTAATATAATTGTAACATAGTGGACATTCAATAAGCGAAATTAACTACCGGAAAAAAAAGAATGAGTCTTACCTCGCTTGTTGACTGTAGAATTAAAAATGACTAACCAAGAATAGAATTTGTACTATTTAGTTACCTCAAAAGTGCTACCAAATTCAATTTAATTTTTAATTTCATTTTTGAAATTACTGTAACAGAGTGGACTTTTCAAAATGCACGAAATCTTAAGACATTAGTAAATAACAATTTTTTTCATTGAAATTTTTTTTTTTACAAATTTTACTGTTGAAATTCATTTTATGAAAGTGGTGCAATGTCATTGATATTTTATATTATTATAGTATTTAACCAATTTCTTAACCTTTTAACTGTCTCTAATTTGTAGCTGGGTCGTTCCATGTCAAGTCAACACACTGTTTAGGACGGACCATCTCAGATTTTGATGAAACTTGGTAAATCAAGAGTCTTAACATAGCTATGAATGAAAATGTAAAAAAAAATTTTTTCATGCATTTCATTGATGAGTTATTAATTATTAATTATTGAAATTTTCATTAAAAAATGCTCTACTTTGAGGCAGTTAAACCTCAATATCTCAAGAACGAAAAAAGATACAAGCTTGAATTTTATCATATATTAAAGCTCCTTTAATGCGCTTTAATTTGATGTATAACACGACACAGATTTTAAATTTTAATTTTAAAATTAAATTAAATTAAATTTTTAAATTTTAATTTCTCAAAATGCGACAATTTTAAAATTCTGAAAAAATTCACAAAATTAGTTTGTACTGTGCTCTTGCATCTCCCCAAGTTTCATTTTGGGATCGTCATGGGATCCAATGATATATGTAGGATAAGTTTCACATTGATGAGAAAATTGCATCACATAGAATTTTGCTTTTTATATGCATAGTATAATTTTGGCAAATTTTTTATCATTAGCATTGTTAATCTTACATTATTACTTGTTAAATAAAGCTTTCATGCAAATTTTATTTTCAACTATGAATTTTCTAACAATATAGTGATTTAAATCTTTTATTTATTACTTAATTTTCAAAAAAAAAATAATGAATCGATTAATATTTCAGTATTGGCACATTAAATTTTGTTTTTAATAAAATATTTTTTTAAATCTAGCATTATTTAATATTTTATTACTTTAAAAAAAAAAAACAGGCATAATTATATTTTTTACCTATTACTTGTATTACTCAAGCTGGGTTTACATTAAAGTTTGTGCATATGTTCGGTATTAGAAGAGATTCATAATCTCTGCAATCTTTTTCTTTTCTTCAGCTGGTAGAATGTTCACGCGACCAGTTGGTGTGATGGGATTCATTTTATAAATAATATCAGAACTGGGAATCCAGAGAACATCATGTGTTAATGGATACGAAAATGAAGGCGAATGTCCTGATGGATGGAGGAAAGTCACTTTAACTTCATTTTCTCCCAAAATGTAACTTAGCCACCATTTTTCATTATACATGGAAATCACATAGTCATTCATATCCCTAAAATTTAACATTTCTCCTTTTGATATGACCTGATAGCTGATTGATGTTGTAGCAAATGAGAATGTTTTAGTAATTTTGGCATGAGGAGATAAAAAGCATGTAACTTTTGGGTCCCTGGTATTGGGATAGCCTTACTAAAATGCATTTGCTATATATTCATCTTGTGTCACATAAGTGAAGTACATGCTCTTTGAAATTTTAGATTTTGCCCATTCGTATAATTGCAACGGTGTCATAATTTGTTTTTTATATGGCCTTTGTAGACTGGCCCTAGCAGCTTCTCTTTTAACAGCTCCCCAACTCCATCACACGGACCGTTATCGTGAGAAGTGGCAGAAAAATGTCATCCAGCATCAATTCCAAAATCTCTTTGGTGATAGCACAGATTTGAAAAGTTCTTTTTATTTTTGTACTGGGCAGCTGAGCCATTTGAAAAATAAAAAAAATTCAGCCTGTTCTCAAATTTTAATAAATCAATAAGCTTCTGCTGAAATAAATGGACTGCTACATTGTTGTGCTCAAGGCACTCTGAGCTATAGTGTTGAAGTGTGTTTTCCTCTGTACACAACAAAAGGATGAACAGTAGCTTGAGAACTGTTCCAGTGGTAGGACTGTGCTTCGTCTAGCAAAACAAAACTATAATTTTCAGAGAAATCACAAACTACTGTCACCTCCGATTCTAACAGGCTTTCCTTTGTATTGGCCATAAAAGCACTTTGTTGTTTGGCAATAAAATAGTGACGGAAAAGAACTTTAAGATCTCAGCAGAAAATATCCACAAATTCATCAGCAGATTTCTTGAAGGTTTCCAGGTTACACCTGTCAACAGAAACCCAATGATGAAAAGTGGAAGTTGTTTCTATCAAAAATGTTTTTGAAGTTCATACTCCAATATTTCTTTTCTTTCATCAAAACCAGGACAAATTTCACAATTTGAAAAATAGCAGTTGATCGAAGCTGGATTACTTACCATTTTCAAAAGGCAGTCCTTATAGTTTATTTCCCAATCTGTAAAACTTTTCATTTTCGAATTTTCAATAATTAATTTCACGTTTTGATGAATGGTGCATACACAAACTGTATGTGTACCACTTTGCCCAGCTAGTATACAATTTTTTGGTCGTAATTCAGCAAATTTTGAAAAACCAATTTTAAGTGTAGGAGATTTTTCTTTGAAGAGCTTGTAACCATGTGAAACTTATCCTCCATGTATCACTGGATCCCATGACGATCCCAAAATGAAACTTGGGGAGATGCAAGAACACAGTACAAACTAATTTTGTGAATTTTTTCAGAATTTTAAAATTGTCGCATTTTGAGAAATTAAAATTTAAAAATTTAATTTAATTAAATTTTAAAATTAAAATATAAAATCTGTGTCGTGTTATACATCAAATTAAAGCGCATTAAAGGAGCTTTAATATACGATAAAATTCAAGCTTGTATCTTTTTTCGTTCTTGAGATATTGAGGTTTAACTGTCTCAAAGTAGAGCATTTTTTAATGAAAATTTCAATAATTAATAATTAATAACTCATCAATGAAATGCATGAAAAAAATTTTTTTTTACATTTTCATTCATAGCTATGTTAAGACTCTTGATTTACCAAGTTTCATCAAAATCTGAGAGGGTCCATCCTAAAATGATTCAAAATTGTGTTGATTTGACATGGAATGACCCAGCTGGGACATCAAGATTTTTCCTTCTTGTTCCCACATAAAATTTTTTTTTACACTTTTTCTCTTAAGTCACTGAAGTCAAAACAAAAAATACCTGATGATACAGAATTAAATGAAGAATAAATGGAAAAATATTAATTGATAGTAATTATGAAATTTTCTAAAAATTCCAAAATGTCGCACATGATTTGTACCATTTTCGCTGGAGTGCTCCAATTAACAGAAAATGAATTATGAAATGCCATAGTAAATGAAAGGACTAAATACAGTCAAACCACAGTATAACGAACTTTTCAAATGGTTCCGATTGAACTCCTATGTAACTAATGTATTTTCAAATGCTTGTAATGAACTTCAAAAGCAAGGAATTCGGATATACTTAAATTCCTACTTTTCCTTTCTGCCAGCCCTGTCTCTCAAAATCATCTGCTCTGTTCATTCTGTGAGAGACTTTTCATCCACCAGCTGGGTCACACAAGCCACACTTAATTAGCTCACCTGCCACGAGGTTTCTCTACTTAAAGCGAATTAACAGTGACCATTCTGTGATGGTTATTTTCAATCCTCACCTAGGATGACAATCGATGGGTCAACAAAGGAAAGGTTATCACTCAGCCATCTTCCTTTACATCTTTTTGCCTTGTATTTGACAAAACTGCTAAGGGATGAGGTACATATGTCACAACACATTCTTTAACTATCTTCAGTTCCGTTTGCATTTGAGTTGAATTGTTGACATCGCATAGATTTAAAATGGGCAGTGTTAGTAAATGGAAAGCCTTTTCCTTCATGTTAAAGTAAAAGTTATTTAGAGAATAGAAAGCAGTGAGAGTCGGATTTGATATTTGCAGAGATTTTCTCTTTCTAAATCTGCAGTTGAGACCATTTGGAAAAATTATAGCATGGTAATCTCAGCCTACGAGAAAAATCTGAATGGTACGTAGATGTTGCGAAATGCAAGTACAATGAATTTTACTTTTTGAATGTTTTAAAAACGAATATTTATTTTAATTTATTATAGCCCATTAATAACTGTAATTCTGTCTAATTAATTTGTTCAACACATAAATGCGTTCATGGATTATCGCTAATTTTGAGTAGCCTATATTTGAAAAATTGGTTATAGCGAACCCTTGTTTATCACCAACTTCTGGATCGGTCTGTTGAGGGTTCTTTATAGCGAGGTTTAACTGTATAACTTCTTTGCCTGGAAAAGTTCAGATTGCAAGCTACATTTTGAAAGCTTAGTTGTACCAAACTATATTTCTGTAATTGTTTCAGCAAACATATATTAATAAATAGCTCATAATGCTGTAAGCTTAATATTTCTGTTGACGTTGTATTAGAATTCTTAAATATTTGTTTGCTACTGTGCTGTTGTCAAAATGATAAACTTACGACATAATAGTGCATTTTCAGTTGTTTAAGGCTCTTCTAAGGGCTGTTAAGATAATTATAAATAAGTTTTATTCCTTTATAATTGGAGCCTGCTTTATTCGGCATGTTTTATGTTTCCCTTTCATAGCTACTTCCATTTCGGAAAACAGATTACTTGTTTATGAATAATTAAGAGAAATGGATAACTTTGTTTTTTTTATTGGCATTTAAAATAGTAAGAATTTGACATAAATAACAACTAAATCGCAAGTTATTTTTCGGCATAAAAGTTGAAAATTGTCATGTACCAACATGATGTTTTACATACAAAGTCAGTCCTGTTTGCATGGAGACAAATAAAAATTTGCAAATAAAAGTCATAACAACTAACAAATAAAAACTATAACATTACAAGCTAGCAGTGCACCAGAGTTCTTACCATGCAGACATTGGGAGGAGTGGAAGCCTGCTTTTATTTCTGACTAATGTAATAGGATGATAGTATATGCTCGCATGATAAATATGCTATAAGCCAGTTTAATTTAGAATCTATTGTGCAAATGCTACTCTTAATGGCAAAAACCTTCTTTTTCTGATTTTAATAATTGTTTCTTTTTTCACCTTTGATTTTCTTTGGTAATTTAATTCTAGTTTATACATTAAAATTTTAGTTCATCATAAAATCTAAGAAACCAAGGTATTTTAAAAATGTTAAATCCTTGCTGTTATTTGAAGGTTGTGTTATTCCCTGTGAATTGCAAATATCTTTTACAAAGCCTTTAGAACTCAGTATCATCCAGAAGTTTAAACTGTACTGTAGAAAGTACCTTATTAAATTGGTTTTTTTCAAAATATTGAAGCAGTGCACAGGCAAAAATTAATGTTCTAGAGGTGATACAAATTGGAATTGGGTGAAAATGGAATGAATAAAGAACTGTTATTGAGAAACTGTACATTTGAGGATGATTCTCAGTGTGAGTGAAAATGACTAGAAATATTTGAGAGTAAACACTACTTACAGCATTACCGTTCGGAGGTGTGGAGCCCAACAACAATTTTAGTCAATTTTTTTCAGAATCTAAGGATTTAGTGAAGAAAAAAAAAACAATGGGGGTGTTCTCCTCTCAACTTTCTTGTATACTACCGCAATATGGCATATGGTTGTATGTTTCATAATATTGTGAAGACAACTCAGTATCCAGTTTGGATGTCTTCATTTCTTCTGTCTGGAACCAATTTTTGTCAAAGGTTTACAATTTTGGTGACAAGACCATATACTAAATTTCATTATATAAGTTGTGTTTTCCAGTTATAATTTTCACATACCCTCAAAAAGACAGACAGTAAATCCTTTTATGAATTTAATTCAAACTATGATACAGATTTACAATTTTGGTCGTAAAACCATATGCTGAACTTAATTCTTGTAGTTCTCATCCAAAATTTGATCGAGATTTATAATTTTGATTTTATGATCCCAAACCAGTTTTCAACCGTCTATGTCGTGGTGATTGAATTATCACGCTTACAGATAGTCAGACTAACATAATTCCAAAAATGTTTTTTTTTTCAACTCAAGAGAGGTCTAAAATGCCAAGATTCATCAAAATCTCAAATGTTAATTTTTTGATGTTTATATTGCTTTTCCTTTTGTATACTTCGTGTATGAGATGGTAAGAAAAATGTGTTCTGAAACTCAATTTTGCACCTTTTGGTATGGCTTCCAGAACACTTACCCTGCCTGGCGCTCTGTAGTTACACCACTGAACAGAGCCGACAGTAGATATAACTCGGATATGGGACTCAATTGAGAGCAGTTTGTCCAGTCATCTGAAGGCCGGCCATGACTACCTTAGGAGCATAGTGTAAATTTAATTGCATCTAAATTGTGGACCATTCAAGATTTGATTCATTATGTTTTACCTGATGAAGAGGAAGATAATGGAGATATTGAAGAAATCTGTTAGATTGGTGCGTGCAAACTATTTTTCGTCCACTGAAATAAGTGTGTATAACTTCGTCCTTCCTGCTTCTTCCTTCACATTGCGTCTCAAAACCGTAACTGATCATGTAGTTGCTATGTGTTTTTTTCCTAATACATCTTATCAATATGCTGGATACTAATAAAGATGAAAGCCTGTCTGCTGGTGATCCACAAAATAAGTCTGTTGAACCTAGTGTTACAATTTGGCCTAGGTATACTTTAGATGCCGATGATGTGTATCTCAAAGCCATTTTTCTGCTCCAAATTTTAATTATTTAAGAATTAAGACAAATCATTGTGTTTTATACCATTTGAAAGTGCAAATGTTTGTCTTTCTAGTGACGTTAGTTTAAGTTAGTTCGAATTTCTTTGTGAAATTAAAAAAAAAAAAAAAATGAAAGCATTGTGTTTTGTTCACAACTGGTTGAAAGTTAATAAATTGATAACGTCCCTCTCTACAAGGTCTCAACCATTGTTCCCTCTTGAAAGTGGAGGGAGGGGATTTGCTGCTGTCTTCTTCCCTTTCTTCTGATATTCTAAGTTACTTGGTTGACTAATACAGTAGAACCCTGCTAATCTGAAATTCCGGTTAATCCGAACCGATTTTATTTTCGAAAATTATGTGTAATTGAAAAGATTTAAATATACATACTGAAAACAAAATAGTACTTTTTCAGCATGCATAATTTTGTACACATTGAAGAAATTAATGCAATTCGCCGTAAGATAAGACCACTTCATACAGGAACACATCCATTATTCTAATAAAAAGGGGAGACATATTCTCTTTCTATTGCTTTGGAATAAAAGAATTCAAGAGATAGTAGTACTGAGTACTCATAACTTGCAGTTTTTTTTAATACACGTCTTTTTCTTTTCTATTTTTATCGGAATTTCGGGTAATCCGAACAGGCACCGGTCCCAATTAGTTCGGATTAGCGGGGTTCTATTGTACTACTGGCTATTGATTTCACTATCTCCTCTCTTTCCTCTTCCAGTCCTAGTTCGCTACTCGCTATCAAGAAGAGTGTTTTCCTCAAAATTTTAAATTTTTAATGAATTGGGTTAAGATAAATGTTGACATTTTTACAGATTTTAATCATTTTAATTTCATTTTATGCATAAAATACTTCTTAGGCATTTGAAAATATGGAAAGTAATCTTTCCATTGTTATTAAATTTAATGCTATGCAGTCTCTATGGGAGTTTATCAGATTTTTAGCTCTGTTTCAAATTATATATATGTCAAACCAATCTTTCGTCAACAAATTTGATTTGAATACAATAAATAGAATGAAACCTTAAATTAAAGAAGCATTTAAATAATTTTTCTGCCCACAAAAAAATGAATGTTTTCTTTTGTAGATGTATAATTTCTTTTATAAATGTATAAATAAATTTACGAGTGTTTACGCACATGGTTATCTTTTAAATTGTGTCTAATATTGGCTTGAGTTATAGAGATAATTGCATTTCTTATTTCAAAGAAATTCCTTTATTTGTTTTCATGGCATTTTTACACAAATTTCAAGTGCATTTCAAATTTTTTCAATAATGTACCATAAAGGTTTGCATTTCTGTCAACGTTAGATTTGACTTGTCAACTGACCAACTTTGAAGATTGAACTGATGTACCTGAAGATGATCTATTTATACTATTTCATTTTGAATGCATCTGTATTTCGTTTTTGATTTTGGAACTAATTGTTTCATCTTAAAAAAAAAAATCAACTAAAAATTCTTTTTTCTTTCAGAATGTTTTAGTTGATGTATAATAGTCATTTTTTTTGACTTTTCAGTTTTTTTTCTATCATCTTCCAAAATTAACAGTTTATTATATTCAGAAATTTCAGTTGGCAATTACTTTATTGCATAATTAACTTTAATTCCAAATTATTAACATAAAATACATTTATAATATTTGCTTCAAACAACTTCTATATTTTAAATTTTGTTGATATAACTGATTCATTATAAGTAAAATAATGGGGAAACCATTATTTTACTTATAATGAATATATATGTGGATTCCGAATATGGCTAGTGTATAATAAATTATGCTGTCTAAGTGATCTATGGTCAAGACTATTAAAGAAATAACATTTTGTTACAGAGGTCCATGGTTGATTAGGTATCTGACTGAAAGAACTTTGAATCAAGTTGTTCTTGATCAAGCTATTTCTTGTTGGAATTAGATCTTGATTTCCCAGCCTTCTACTCCCAAAGTTGAGAGTATGCTCCCTTATTGATTGGTTGCATGGTCTAAAATCAGTGGCGTGCAAACCATGGGCCACACGAAAATTTTCATGGCTTAAATTCAAAGAAATTTATTTGACAATAAAGAATTTAAGGCTTTTCTTCAAAGAATGCTGTGACCCCCAAACAAATTTCACACAAAGTGAGGGTGACAGAAGTGAAAATAGTTTGTGCACCACTGGTCTAAATTGATTGATTTATATAGAACTATCACTCCTGTCCCAGCTTTCTCTGCACTATAAGCCTGGTAAAGAAGAATAAAACACGATTTTTTTTCATTATATTTGTCGATAGCAAAGCAGAAAAATATCTTGTAGAATTTAATTACTTTTAGAGAACTTCCTGTTAAACTACATTTGTTAGTCTTCCTTCAGGCTGGCTCTCAGAGGAAATGACACTGTTGAACAGGCAGTATACTAACCATGAGAGAAGCATTCCATTCAACAACCACTTTTAAATTCTGCCATTTAGCTTTGTATATTGTCTTAGCAAACCTTAACTGATAACTGCAGCTCCTTGAAGTTTGATAAAAGATCAAGCTCAAAAGTCTGATAGGATCAGAGAGATTTTCGGGATGAAGACAGTTTCTCCCTGGCGAACGTCTATAATTCCCTCATTCTAATTCAAATGTGTTGTCTAAGCTTAGCAATCTATACCATATTAAAATAGTGTGAAAAATAACTAATATTTGTGATGGTTATTTATAGTTGTCATAAAAAATAACCAATATTTATCACAGTGATAAAGTTAAGCATAAGAATTTGAATACATACCTTCCTGCAAGTGATTTCCCTTATTAGAGAATGAACTTCCAAAAATCTTTTCTTATTAACACCTGCCAAATTTCAAGTTCCTGGTTGTCATGATTGGGTAGTTTTGTGATGAGTTAGTCAGTGAATTGCATTTGACATTTATATGTGGAAAAACTGGTGGAAGTAATAATATTCAGCATTATCGGATGGATTGCGGAATAAAAAACTTATCTCAAGAGCTTAATTTTTTTTTATTCACACATGGTTGACTTGATAGAGGCTTTCCTTGTTTCAGTACCTAGAGGAGAGAATTAGAAACTTAAGATTTTGTGATAAGCATTTAACCGATTCTTTTTTAGGATTCTTATGCCTATTCTCTTGTGTTCATGCACCTGTCTAATTACAGATCTGTTATCTGAACTAAAATTTGAACTTAAAGATAAATGCTAAGACTGTACAAAAGATTGGGTTTGTTCTAATAGTAAATTTGACGAATTATTGCTGTAGAGCAGCGCTTCCCAACCTTTTTGGTTATGCGGCCCACCGTCTGTGTAAAAAATATTTTGAGGCGCACTAACTAAATAGGCAAGTAAAAAAATACAAACACATATAATACATGTACA
The DNA here is from genome assembly GCA_013235015.1 of Araneus ventricosus. Classification (NCBI taxonomy): domain Eukaryota; kingdom Metazoa; phylum Arthropoda; class Arachnida; order Araneae; family Araneidae; genus Araneus; species Araneus ventricosus. Next base: position 1,880,966 of record BGPR01000010.1, on the reverse strand, counting down.
TATTATGCACGTATATATCAGTAATTAGTTGAGTTTACTGTAAAAGTGTTAAAAATGTATTGTTTATAAATGATAAATAGGTTATTGTCATTACTTAGCTGTCAGAATGAAAGAAAACTCAAAAACAAGCGGTCAAGATTCAAAATAAAAAAACTCAATGGGGTTTTTGAGAGATTCAATATCTGCATTAAAAAAATTACAGTTTCAGTCTCAAGTCACTTTCTACATTCAGTTTGTACTTATGTTTAAAAAACACTAATGTTGTGAAAGCACGTTCACGCAAATATGTGGTCGAAAACCCCATCAAATGTCTCGGATCAAATTTGGCAACTGCTGAATACTTTTGCTGAACATTTATCCAGAACGGGACCAATGACATTGTTCGGGAAAAACGATTTTAGAGTCTGGTTGCATGATAGTTCAATTAACGAGTCTTCTTCATTTGATGGTACTTTCACTTTCTTTACTTCTGACTTTGACTCATGACTAGTGTTGCATGGCCCATAGGTTGGGAACCGCTGCTGTAGAGAATTCAAGTTTGGTGGCTGCACCATGTTCTTAAGTGTAAAAAAATTTAACTAAAAATTTAATTACATTTTTAAGCCAGTGTAGAACTGATCTATAGAAATTTCACTAGTGATGCTTTTTGTATTCTAAAGAGACTGAAAATTGCTATTTTCCTTATTATGACTGATTGACTTAATGGAATATTACATTTGATTTTAATGTTAGTCCAGTGGAATTTTTCTATTGTATCATCCGTGTTTCTCCTGGAAGTGTTTCAGACAATTGATTTCAATTGTCTATATTGTTCAACCTCAGAAATTGAATGAAACTCCAGTATTTGTTTAATATTGCATATTTGCTCAATGTCTGTATAAAGACTAAGCAAGCTTAAAATTATTTTGGCATTGAAAACATTCTACAGCTGCAACTAATAGATTAATAACAAACTGCATGTAACTATTCCAAGTATGCACTTAGTCATTCAGCAGTTTAAAAAAAGTTCTGAAATCATGCTATAGAGGGTGATAAAATAAACATGAAATACAAAGATCTATTTATCTAATAAGTGTTAGTTATCTACTTATGTTTAAGGCTTTGTTAAATGTTATTAACTTTTTATAATTAACTTTTATTTAAAAAAATGCTCCAAATTTAATCAAAATTGCATATATTTTTATCTTTATGGAAATCACAAGGAATATTGCTAAAATAAATCTGTTAATAATATTTCTTAACTGAGATCATATTATTACCAATAGCAATAATAAATTTACAAGAGCATACGACTATTATTATTATTTTTTTTTACTAAAGTTGTAGTATTTCTGAAGAGTCTTTCATGATTTTCATTGGGCTAAAAAGTTATGACATAGACTGATGTTATCACAAGCTGTAAGAAAAATAATGAAGAAATTTAAAGAAACTGGATTTTTAAGTATAATATTAAAGCACTTTTATGATCACATTATTGAAGATGTTATCACGTCAATCGTTGGAGATACTCTCAGTTTAAAGTAGTGCCTGATTCACATTTTGATGCTTAGATCAAATTTCATTACTGTTCATGAGATCCTGATGAAAATTTCTTTCCGTTCAAGATCATTCGCAGACAAGAACTGCTTATAAACAACAATCGGAGGTGACTCACTTTTGCATTAACTTTTCTTGTGAGTATAATATTAGATACATCTTTGCCATGGGATATCCTGTGGAGCATTGAAGCACACTTTTAATTAAATGGCACTGTGAACACTGAAGACTGTCTTATTTGGGTCATTGCATATTGTATGCTTTCCAAGTAATTCTGTATTCACCAAAGTTGGCAGTCTGGTATGGGTTTACAGCCAAATTTATCCTATTGCCTTATTTACACAAAGAGACGTCTTGACATGTTTCACAACTTACCGATGTCGCAGCTGCTACAAAACACATCGTCTTGATTCAACCTACCTTGAGCAATATGGTTCATATCACATATTGGAGGATGCATGCAAAATTTGTTATGTCAACACATCTCACTGATTGAATAAGTTGTTGCATGTTCCCCACTGCCTGGGAAACATGCAACTACTTCTCCTGACCCCATGTGATGCCTGGCTTTGGAGATATATAAAGGATGTAGTGTATTGTGAAGCAGTTGTAACTTGATTAGAACTGAAAGGAAGTTTCACACTATAAGAGTGATAATCTGTGCTCAAAGGTTGAGGACTCAGTTCATTGCTTTCAAATTTGTTAACATAAATTTATGTAATTCAAATTAAATGTGTAATACAAATTTGAGACGAGAACATATTGAGCAAATATAACATGACTCATTCAAATATCTTACATATTTTGTGAAATAAATATGTTTTTCCAACATATATATTATTATTTTATGCAAATAGCTGCAAAAGTACCATCTGAGAATGGTTTTGGAACTTACTTTTTTATTGCAGAATCATAGTGCACATGTTTCGGAAAGTATTTGCATAAATTATAGTATCAAACTGACTAGCTGCTGCTGCAGAATGATTTCAGTAAACCAATTAATTTTATGCTCTCGCTGGATATCTAACAAACATGCTGTTAGATGGCATCGATGTTTCAAACAACTGATTTGGTTGAAGCTCAAGTTTTGCATTGATTGATGTGGAAGTAATTATTATTCAAACTGTTATGCCATGAGTATAACAGTTTGAATGTCTTATTAAAGTGCTGATACAGAATGCTAAGAAAAACTATATTGCACTGAAAAATTGTTAAACGAAGAAGGCATTGATGTAGCTATTAAAATATTGTATATTGGAATGACATATCTTCGTGCAGAAGCTGAACTTATAAGAAAAAAATGGTAGGTGGATTAAATTTTTTTTGTGTGTATGTTTCAACTCTATTTGCTTGTATATTTTTACAAATCATTTCTTCATACTTTTTTCCCCAAATTAAAATGTGCTTTATGCTTAAATTTAATTATTGTTCACGAGTTGCAGTTTTCCTCTTTTTGAAATTTGTATATTTTAAAATTTAAAAGAACATTTTAGCTTTACATACCATTATTATTTATTACATATATTTTTTTCCTCTAAGGGAATGTAGAAAACATGAATTTATTTCTGTTTTTATTAATTATTTTTGCCTTTAGATTTTTTTATTCATTAATAATTTTTATGAATATTTTCCGATTAGTAGGTTTTAATATACTAGTAGCAGCTTTCATATTTTTTAAAAATAGCACAAATGTTTGTGAAAAAATAAAAGTTGTCTTAAAAAATTCCAAAATTTCCTGCACGTTTTTTGTTTATTGCATACAAAGTTTTCAATTTAATTGTATGAAATGCTTGACAATATGTTAGAGAAGCATTGTATTAAAATTTGAAGTAAATACTTTAAGTGTTAGAGGAAATTAGAGTATTTGATGTAAATAATTTTTTACTGCTCATGAGTGAAATTTAGCATTATTTTTCTTTCAGAGCCAGATATATAGGGCAAATTATATAAAAATTCCAGTTCCATACTTTTAAAATTCAGAAAGATATATCAGCATCACAGTGAGATGAATTTCGGTTGCACTGCAAGAGAAGCTAAATGATGAGGGTTCATTCACAAATTGATATTTTTTAAGCTTGAATCTTTGAACAGTAACATTGAATTTTATGAAGGTTCAATATTCTGACAACCCGTATGTACTTACAAATTAAATACATTATTTAAATCACATTTTGAAGATAACTGTTTGAAGATTCAAGTTTAAAAATACCTGTTTGTGTAAGAACCCTCATCATTTAGTTTTCTCTTGGAGTACATTGAAATTCATTGCACTGTGATGCCTATATCTTTCTGAATCTTAATGGTATTTAACTGGAATACAATTAGAAGTTATGAAAGAAAAATTATGCTACGTTTCGCACATGCACAGTAAAAAAATATTTACTACACATGCCCAGATTTCCTGTAATATTCAAATTTTTTAATTCAAATTTTAATACAATTCTTATTTTACATATTGTCAAGTATTTTTTAAGTTTCATACAATTTGGTGGAAAACTCTGCATGTTATAAGTAAAAAACATGCAGAAAAATTTGAGATTTTTTTTAACAAAACCTCCATATCCTCTTGAAAATATGTGCTATTTTTATGAAAATGCATGTAAATATTGTGCAAATCAATCAAAACCATTGATGGCAATTGCAAATCATTATTAGCTCTCTGTGAAATGGGGCGAGTTCTAAATAATTTCTTCATCAATTTCTGGTCGGTCCCCAAAATGCTATCATCGAATATTTGCTGCAAAATGTGAGTTCAAGCCTCTTCTTTACATGGTCAAAGTTCGAAGAAAATCCTTCCAGCTTCTCAAGAGATATTCAAAAAAATTTACAAATCCTAAAGTCTTCCCATTCTCCTGTCACCCACCTTTATATACACTGGTAGACCCAATTATACAGGATTCCCATGGGCCTTGAAAACTCCTTGAATTTTATTTGCCCTACTCAGGGCCCTGGAAAAGTGTTTGATGTTTTGTTGGGTCCTTGAGAAGTCCTTGAAAAATAATCAAAATGCCCATCCAATATTTTTTGGGGACAGAAGAGAAAACCATTTTGTGACTTGATTTGCCTTGAGGATTCCACCATAGGAAAAGAATATTTGTATGGGAATGCTGTCAATCATCAATCTTTTCTCTCTTTGTATGTACAAAGACAGCTTAATTTGACATTACAGTAAAAGCTACAGAGGGTATTTCTCTGTCGAGTAAAATAATCCTGCAATTATCCTAACATGTTTTGAAAGTAACTGATATATTTGAACAGAATTTTGTTTTAAATACCAATAACCGATTTTCTCTGCAATGAAATCTGTTTTCAAAATGTTTATTTAATTTCATAGAGGCAGGGAAGTCTCCATTCATGTGAACACAATAACTCTATAATTTAAATAACTAGATGGATAAAATTTGGTACACAGTTTTATTGTTAGAATTGTAGATGCGTATCAAATTTTTTATTTAGAAAATAAAAATGCAAATGATTAATTTAATTTAAATTTATCATTTGCAATTTTATGTCTAAAATATGTAATTGATGGTCCTTGAAAGTCCTTGAATTTTTTTTCTCAATAAGAGTGGGAACTCTGTTATGAACTCAAGAAATTTTCATTTTGTTTTAATCATAATCTAACTTGGTTTAATTTTGCTTTAATTAAATAATGATGAATAATTACAAAAATGAATCTAAATTTAGTATGGCATAAAAAAAAAATTAATGTCAATAAGAAAATGTGCATCTTTAAAATTTTAGCATTATATGAAATCTGGACAAAATTATAAAATTCTGGATAATTTTTAAAATTGCGGTATTTTTTGCTTGAATAAATTCATTGTAGTTAAAAGAAATTATCAATGTTGCAATTAGTTACTGTTATTTTCTTCATTTTTCACAAAAAATGTCAAACACTAAAATACAAATCTATATAATTATTCGCAAAATCAATGTACTAGTCCCCAGCACCAACCACTGCACCAGTTTCTGCAATTTTTATTTGATATGACAGCTCATGACCTTTAGATACATATTAAATGGTCGTCTTCCCACCAACACCCTCCATTTTTGAAAGAAATTGGGAAAACACTACTTCACTGTACATTCTTTATGGGGAAAAAAAACCTTTGTAAAGGCAAAATGTATGTTCCCCCACTGCCACGCAACTTGGAGGACCTATGAACACGCATAGATAATGCTCTGAACTTAGTAATACCAGACATGCTGAAACGAGTGTGGAAAGAAATTGACTATCGTTTGGACGTTACCTGCGTGACTCGAGGAAATCATATTGAACACTTATAATGTCATAAAATAAAAATATTTGAGTTGTCCTCTCCTTTAAATTTGTTCTGGTAAGTGTTTGTTTATAATCGACTTTTTAGTATGTTAAAATACCATACATCATTTTGAAAAACCCTGTATTTTTGTAATTATTTATCTTTATTTTATTAAAGCAAGATTAAACTGATTTAAATTATGATTAAAACAAAATGAAAATTTGAGTTTATTATTATGTCTACCAGTGTTTATATGTAGCAGACTCCCAGCTGTCTTGTCTTGTGGAAAAGCAGACTGGTTAGAAAAAAGCCACATAGGCTAGAGTTCTATAAATGCTCACATCTCCTGCTTCACCCATGCTAATAAAAACACCTTTTGTACCTAAACCTTCTCTTTTTCATATTTTCTGACTCTCCTTGGTACAAGTTGTTTTTTTTATTATTTTAATGTCTTTTATGCACTGTATTTTTAAAAAATGTATTACAAGAAAAGAAAGTTCAAGAGTAAAAGTAATATACACATTTCAAGATAAATTTTATATTCTGTTACTTAATTGCAGGAAATTTAAAGTCATGTTCATTGCACAGCATGAATTCATGCAATTTCAGAATCAACAAAACCAAATGTAATATGTAGTCTTAATTTTTATAAAATTTATGTAAAATTATTTAAATGATTATTTATAAATGATTACACTAATGTAAAAAGGTAGGTTTAAGATGTTAAGAGTCAAAATCGATATTTATTAGTTTTTGAAGAAGCACCTGCACTTTGCTTGTCTCATATTGCAGGGTTCGTACGCGTCCTTACAAGTTCTTACTTTTACATTTAGTCCTTAAAAGTCCTTACAAATCCTAATTTTTATGCCCCATTTTTAAAAAGTCCTTACTTTTTACTCTGCCATTATTAAAAAATTTAAAATTTCACCGATTATCATTTTTCCAATTCCTCCTCCTTGGCGGCTCTAATCTCAGTCAATGTGGCTCTCGCGGAATGGGGAAGGGGGGGGGGCAATGCGGCTCACGTTCTACGAATTCATATCCATGGCATACACTTTGAGAAATAAGAGAGGAGTTACAGATGGCCTTTATTGGTCCATGGTTCCATAGGAATGATTGTCAAAAGTGTTGTTACCATTTTTAGAACAATATCAAAGTGATAAACCTTTACTTCCATTTTTTGCCAGTGATGTATTAAAACTTGTTAATGATTGCATTCAACATTTCAAAATTTTGAAACCAGAGAATGAAAGAATTGAGAAACCTGAGACTTGATGCAAATTCAACTTCAGTGACCAAAACTTGTATAATGATAAAAGTTAAGCGTATTTAGGATTTGCTGCGAAGCAACTTATAAAAGATAACAAATAAGGAGTTAGCAGACAAGGATGTTTTCACACTCAGACAGGATAGTCGGAAAACAGCATAACAATGATAAAACATTTCATGCAGAAATGTCCTGTGAATTACGCACTATTAAGACATGCAATTTGCATTCATCCATGAGTAATGGCTGGATATCCCATTAAGCACAGGAAAAAATGAAAAAGGTAGTGATTGTATTGTCGCAAAATAAACGTATTTTGGTAAAAGATTGCAACGAAATTTTGTTACTCTATGCAGATTTTCTGTTAAATATTGTAAAGCCAAATTCATTTGAATTTACTTCTTTCAATCCAAAGAGTGATTCCCTTGATACTTTTTTTACAAACTTATTTTAGCAATAATCGTTATGAAAAAGTTTGGAAGATTATCAAAATGGTATTAATACTGTCACACGGACAAGGAGGTTTTTCTGTGAACAAGGCCATGGAAATAGAAAAGTTAAAAGATACTTCGTATATTGCCCAGCATGTAATTCATGAATTTATTAAGCTGTCTGGGGCTATTTATGACTTAAAAATTACTAAAGAAATGAGGACGGCTGCCACCTCAGCTAGAGCTAAATACATGCAGTATTTAGAAAGTGAAAGGTCCAAAGAAAAGACTGAAACGAAAAGCTCTAGAGGAGAAAATAGTTTTTTTAAAACAAAAGAAAATGTTCCTCCAAAAGGACATACACCAAACAAATGAGGAAGTAAATGATTTAGCTAATGAGGCTGAAGAGTCAAGGGACATAAATTTATTTATTCAATCACATGAACTAAGAAAAGCATTTACTGAAAAAGAAATTAAAATAAATACCTTGGATGTAAAATTGAATGAAAAAAGTTTGGAATTAAAAGATATTTAATTTTATTACCAGTTTCATGGGTTTTTTCCCATCAATTTATTAACTCATATTTTTGGGAGTTTTTTTTGTGTTAAATTTGTAATGTATCTTCTATGTTTTATATTATACTTTATCATCTAATAGGTTGAATTTTCAAAAATGAGACATTTTGTTTAAAAATGCGTGCGAAAATTCGTTAAGTTTATTCAATTTAGAGGTCCTTATTTTTTGGTTTTTTTAGTCCTTAAAAGTCCTTGATTTTCTTTTATGGAAATGTGTATGAACCCTGTATTGTGTTACGCACACAACATGTAGGAGCCTGCTTGCATCGTCTTGGTAAATTTAAATATTCCTCATTTTACTATAGAATTTTTTAAAAATCTAGGCAGGATAGTATGGAGGCTGACAGTTAAGCATCTACTGTATATTTCCCCACAGGCTAAGCACTATTATCTAATGAATTTTTTTCTTCCATTTCATGCCATTGTGGAATTGGTAATCAGACTTAAGTTTTCATTTTTTCCCCCCATACATATGTTGAATCTGAAAATTGAGTTTGTGATCACTAAACTTTTCAACGAGTTTGCTATTTACTTCAAAATTTGAACATTATTGCAAAATAAAACTTGTTGCTTTTTTTATATTAAAATTTTTAGAATGTGAAAATGCATGATTTAATTTCAAAACTATGCTATAACTTAGGCAATGTTTTTTTATGTCTAGGGTGATTTGGGCTTTGTGAGTGTTTAGCTTCATTACTTGTTTCATTTTATGTGCTTTCTTGATAAATTTATGTATTTTTTAAGATAATTTCAACTTAAAATTTGTTCAATTTTTTTAGAGTTCAATAAAAGGAGATCAAGGTAAGACTAATATATATTACTTTTTTAGTATGTATTATAATAGAGAATACTTTTAAACTTTTGAATTTTATTATTTGTTTAAATTTTCATTGTTGTTTTCTTTATTTTGACAAGATTTTAGTATTTAAGAACTACCTTCAGAATTTTTAAAATTTACTTTCTTACATGATCTGCATATTTATATGAATATTTCATTTTTCAAGGTTGGCCATAACTAACATATGGTGGTAATGCCAGAACTGATACTTCTGTTTATTCAGGAAATTTCCCATTCCATTCAAATGGGAAAGTTCCAGTTCAAACAAACAAACAAACAAACAAAAAAAGTCGAATCTGTTGAATATCAAGTCTATATTCTAGTTAAAGGTGTGGAATTTACAATTGGATTTCTACTGTCACCTACCCCACTGCGGCCGACTTACCCGTGAGGTGCAAGACTGTGGATTTCTGCTATGGATATTAAACTAATGTAGACTAATTTTCATAATATTTAGTAGTTGTGCATAAGCTATGATGGCCCAAATTATTTGGAGGTTTTATTTTATGGGCATGTGTAATGGATATAGTGAATGTGGAGAAACTTGAAGCTGCCTCTTCGCTCAAACCATGAATTTGTCAGAATACCTTTAAACTAGAATTCCAATCGATACACAACTCAAATTAATCAATACATTTATTCTAGTGATAAACTAATGTATTAATTAATTTGAGGTACGAAACTTGTCTTTTGATTAAAAAGTACACCATTTCAATTTGGATACACTTTCATACGAAATGGTTGACTGTCCCAGTATTTCTGCCAATGTTAGAATTCAGATGTGAAGTCATTTTGAATGAGCAAAACATCAACATCCGATTTCTTTTGGATCTTTTCATTGATAAGATGGACACCTTTGAACTGGACCTTTAATTCTTCTGCATCTTTGAGAAGGGAAGAAGTTTGTTGGAACTAAAGCTGGTAGTAGACTGGGATGGAAGTGACAACATTTTAATGATGAGGAACTTAAAAATGACAAATGAAGTGTAGGTTGCATCGTTGTAGTTGGAGGATCCAGGTTTTTGGCTACCACAGATGTGGTTGACTTTATCTAATGTTCTTCAAAGCCTGATTACTTTGTATTAAAACCTGGCCTGACATCTAGTCCTGACCAGGAGATCAAATTCACTATGAACAGTGCTGAATATTTAAAAAAAAAAAAAGAAAACCAAGCATTTACCCTGGAACTGTGCCTCTTTAAACATTGTGCATGATTTTTTCTCATTGCCCTTGGCTTGCTGATTTTTCCAGTTTAATGGAAAATTGTATGCTCACACTGTTTCAGCATTCTGTTATTGCAAGTGATCACAAAAAATATCTTTTTTTACAACTCTTAATGTAAACACAAAGATGTGTCTCAACGCAATGCTATTATCAAGATTACAAAACACTATCACTGCAGTCACAACCATCTATTTGTCTCTTCAGAACAAGGCTGATAATCTTTTTAATACATTTATATATTTTTGGTGTGTAGTTCGTACTTTGAAATTTCAGTGTGTCGAATATTCACACTGTATTCACATTAAAGTCTGTAATTACAGATAAAGTCAGTTTTTAATAAAGCTTTAAAATTTGTAATGAATGATTTCAAATTTATTCAGTGGCAGCTCAACAGCTCAGAAACAAGCAGTACTGCAAAAGTTGTATAAACCTAAGTTGTAGTTCATTTTGTGTGGATTATTTTGATGTGTATTGATGTTATACTAAAAAATGACAGTTTTTGAGTTATAAGCAAAAAACTGGGGGAAAAAATTTTATATTTTTTGGCTATAACTAAAAATCCAACAAAAAATTATTGGTGGTAAACCTCAGATTCGTAATCAGCACCCCAAAAACATAAGGAAGCAAAAGATTACAACTCCTCGAGAATTGGATTTAAAAAAACTACTTAACAACTGAACTACTGAGAAAAAGCCAAATGAGGAAGTCGCACCAAGCGAGAGCTGGGAAAAATGCAGCTCAAATGAATGCAATTTCAAGCTGAGAAAGGGTTGCTTTTCTCCCGTTTTGCTTTGCTTATTTGCATTAATTTCGGATCCTTGGGAATGACAAAACTTGCTGAAGCTCTGGTCTGTCTCTCAATTCTTGATTGATTTTCCATCTTCTTTTTAATTGTTTTTTTAAAAACTTTTTTGCCATTTTTGGTGATCACTGAATTCTCTAAGTGGAAAAGTAAGCCAATTAGAATAAAAACGACTATACAATCTTTTAAAATAATTTTTTTTTGGGGGGGGGGGCCACTGCAGCTCTTATGGACAAGTCGTCATTGAATTTATATATGGAATTGGCAATAGTGTAATTTAATTTTGTATTTTAGAAATTGATCAACTAGCCTTCAGATATCTCTGTAAATTTTCTTGAGGAATATTTTTAAAAGTAAATTATATTAGGAAAGTTTGCAATTTTGTTCCATGAACTAATCACTCAAGGACTTGTATATGGAATGAGGATCCCCCCCCCCTTTAAATGGATTAGAAATAGGAACTTAAAATACAGAGAATACCATGAAATAAACAATTTTAGAAGTAACCGAGTTTTTATTCATTGTACAACATATTCCGAGAAAAGATTGAAGTGGGAAAGAAGAAGAGAATTCTGGATAAGGTTTAATGTTATTAAAGTTCCCAAATATATCATTTTTATTAGATTAATAGCAGCAAAATCTGAAAGTACTGTTCATAAATAAAGATGGATCTCAAGATGCTTTTATTGCTTGTTTGACCAAGAGTTTTCAATTATACTTTACACATCTGTACATATGGTGTTATTCATATGCATGAAATGCTAGAGACTGTAGTGTTTTTGAGCGTGTTTTATAATTAAATAAGTAATTCCATGGTCAGAAGGTAAACATCCATCTTTATTCGCCGCTCACTTCGTTCTACTTATCTACCAAACTGTTGCCAGATACTCTAAAGTCAATCGGTATATAAAATAGATTTCAGATCTGTTGCCAGATACTACAGAGTATCCCCTCAGTGACAGAGGATAATACAATGGAACGACACAAAAATACAACATATGCTTTTAAAATACACAACCGTAAATGAAAATGAAAAGACAAGAGAGAAAAAAAAATTAAGTTATGTAAGTAGTCAGTTTTTTTGGGAAATGTACACATCTTCCTGATCTTGTGACATATGTTGGAGGTTCGTCGTTTTTGGATGTATGAACATCAGTACTTTTTAAGTTTTTGATCACTGGAGGTGGAGATAACACAGTTTCCGGGAGAAGATGTGCCGGTTTGAGATGGTCCAGGGAAACTGTAGTTTTTCGACCATTAATGCCAACGGTGATTGTTTTATCTGTTCTGCACAACACTTTATGAGGACCAGTATAAGGTTGACGTAATGGCGGCTGCACACGATCTACTCTTAAGAAGATATGAGATGAAGATTTCAGTGAAGGATGGATGTAGAATCGATCGGTGCAGTGAGCGGATGTTGCAACAGGATTTAGCTGTTGCATTCTATGACGAAGATCAGTTATGAATTCAATTTCACAAGGAGGAATGTCTGATACATCGATCATGTCACAAGGAAGACGTAGGGTTGTACCGTACACAAGTTCTGAACAAGAAGATTGCAAATCTTCTTTCACAGCTGTTCGGATGCCTAGAAGGATTATTGGGATTAACTCTGACCATTTCTCATTTTCATGAGCTTTAATTGCCGATTTTAAATGTTGATCAAAACGTTCGACAATTCCGTTTGAAATCGGATGGTACGGAGTTGTTTTGATCTTTTGAGTTCCCAGCATGCGAGTAAATTCAACAAACATTGATGAACTCAACTGGGATCCTTGATCAGAAGTTACTACAGATGGGCATCCAAAGCGAGAGATCCATGTATCGAAAATTGCACGGCATATAGTGCTTGCTCGCATATCTGGGATAGGTATTGCTTCTGGCCATTTGGAGAAACGGTCAATTATCGTGAGAAGATAAATTTGACCTTCAGAGGGTGGCAAGGGACCTACAATATCGATGTGGATGTGAGTGAATCAGGCATCGGGAAGAGAGAATGTGCCTAGAGGCGTTTTAGTGTGCCTCTGGATTTTCGATCTCTGACATGATTCACAACACCGGACCCATTGTTTTATTTGGTATTTCATACCTGGCCATACGTATCTAGCACTAATAAGTTTGGTTGAAGCTGCTATCCCAGGATGCGCAAGATTATGTAGATGATCAAATATGAGTTTTCGAAAGGAAGTAGGAACAAAAGGACGTGGAACTCCAGTTGAGGTATCGCAAAGCAAATTGCAGTTGGAAGTCTCGCAGGGTTTGAGTTCTAATTGTAGAGAGGATGCATCATTGTGGAGGAATTTTTGAATATCTGAATCATCCTTCTGTGCTCTTGCAAATTCTTTAAAATTTAAAATTGGAGATTTAGTAATAGAATCAACTTCGATTCTAGAAAGTGCATCAGCAACTATGTTCTGAGAACCTTGCACATGCCGAATGTCGGTGGAGTATTGGGATATGAAATCGAGATGACGTAATTGCCTAGGTGAACATTTATCTGGATTTTGCTTGAAGGCATAAATTAATGGTTTTTGATCAGTATAAATTTGGAATTCCCTGCCTTCTAACATGTGTTTAAATTTTTTTATTGCCGAATAAATCGAGAATAGTTCTCTGTCATAAGTTGACCATTTCTGCTGACTTTTGTTCAGTTTCATGGAGAAAAAGGCTATCGGTTCCCATTTCCCTTGCGATAATTGAGATAAAGTGCCTCCTATAGCAACATCTGAGGCGTCCACCCATAGGCTCAATTGAGCTCCTGGAATAGGATGTCTCAAAAGAGTGGCTTCGGCAATCGCGTTTTTAGCGGCAAGAAAAGCTTGTTCTGCGTTTTCATTCCATTTGAGTTGTTCGAATGATTTGCGAACACTGGAACGAGATTTCTTTTTGTTAGTATGCCCTTCCAAAAACTGTACTATGGGAGCAAGTATATGTGCAGCTTTAGGTATGAAACATCTATAAAAGTTAAACATGCCCAGAAATCTACGCAACTGAGTTAAAGTATCTGGTTTAGGAAAGTCTAGTATACATTTGACTTTATCAGGTAGAGGCTTAATTCCATTTTCTGACAGATTGAAACCTAAAAAGTCTATTGTCAATGCACCAAATGTACATTTCGAAACATTTATGCATAGGCCGTATTCATCTAATATTGCAAATAAGGTTTTTAAATGTTGGTAATGATCCTCATGATTTTTAGATGCTATCAGAATGTCATCAACAAAAGAGTAAACTCCTGGTAAACCACGAGTAACTTCATCTATAAAACGTTGAAAAGTTGCAGATGCGTTACACAGTCCGAATTGCATTCTTGTACTTTCGAATAAACCAAAAGGAGTACATATTGCCGTTTTGTGGATATCTTCTGGGTGAATGGGAATTTGATGATAGGCTTTTATTAGATCGATTCGACTGAAAAGTTTTGATCCATGTAATTCGGCAGTAAAATCAGCGATACAAGGAATGGGGTATTTATCTTTTATTGTTTGAGAATTTAAAGCTCTATAATCCCCAACAGGCCTCCAATCTAAAGTACCTTTCTTGGGAACCATGTGGAGTGGAGAAGCATAATTGCTTTTCGAAGGTCGTAAATGTCCTAGATGCATCATATTTTGGAATTCTGATTTTGCGATTTTAAGACGATCTGGAGCCAGCCTTCGGGGTTTTGCCACCACAGGAGGACCTTTTGTTACAATATGGTGAACAGTAGTATGTTTTACTGATTGATTTGGATTAGGCAATTTTGTAATAGAAGGAAATTCTTTTAACAGTTTATGATAAATCGTATCTTTAGAAATAGAAATCTGAACCGAATGGAGATCAGCATACTTTAAATGGCCTACTGATTGTAATTTTGTTTTTGTATCTCTAAGGCATTTGTTGCGGAGATCTGGTATCAATTCAAAATAATGGAGGAAATCCGCTCCAAGAATAGGTATACTTACGTCGGCAATCAGAAAAGTCCATAAAAAGTCTCTTCTTAAATTGAAATTCAAGGATAATGTTTTCTGTCCATATACGTTAATAGTAGAAGAATTTGCAGCGAAAAGGGTTTGTTGCGAAGAGTTTCTTTTCTGATAGGTATTAGCAGGGATTAAAGACACGTAAGAATCGGTGTTGACCAGAAAGGAGATATTTGATATCCGGTCTCGAATGAACAGGCGACGTGACGTCTGCGGCAAAGAACATGTCGCGTCTATTCTTCGCCATTTTCTTTTCCCTGAAAATTACAAGGCGAAACGCATTTTTCAGGTTTGCAGTTTTTTCCGAAACGACGATGATACCAGCAAACAGACGAATTTCGATTTTGACTATTCCCTCTCGATCTTTGGTTACTTCTGTTTCTGCGAAAAGGAGAACAACTACGAGAAAACTCGAGCTTATCAATTCGTGCATTCAATTTTTCTATTTCGGAAAGTAGTTTTTCCTCCATGGAATTCGAATTGCTCTTATTTACAGCATGAATTTCCATAGGAACAGGTGTAACTTCTAAAATCCTATCTGAAATTTCAGCTGCTTTATCTAATGTTTGGTCTGTAACAGCTGCTAAGATAGTTTGTACTGATGTCGGCAAACGCTGCAGAAACAATTCTAACATAAATGTTTCTGGGACCTTCAAAGTTTCTGCACGACGTTTCATATTTCTTAACAACTCAGATGGTTTTCTAGTACCTAACTCTTCACCCGATAGAAGCTGACAAATCTCCTGTTGTGAAGATTCACCTGGCCTATTTATAAGTTCCGTTTTCAAATGAGTATAAGGATCTGTGGCATCAGGATTCATCAAAATAACGCGAACAAGCGACGCAACCTCTGGAGGTAAATGGGAAACAACATAGTTAAATTTAGTCACAGATTCTGTAATAGGTTTTGGAGCAGCTAATTTAAACGTGCTTTCGCACATAATAAACCAAAGAGCAGGATCCGATCTATTGTAGACAGGTATTTGAACTGCACATACCTCAGACATTGTGCAAGAAATCCTTTAAATTCAGGAGAGCAGACAGACAGTGCGACGAATTCACAAAAAGAATTAATCCGAAGACGAAAGCTTATCCAGAAACAGAAATGTTTAGATGCGTACGAATTCTTCACGAACAACAGTCCAAATGTGCATCATTATAGTCGAAAATATCACGTCCGACAGGTCACCACTGTAGTGTTTTTGAGCGTGTTTTATAATTAAATAAGTAATTCCATGGTCAGAAGGTAAACATCCATCTTTATTCGCTGCTCACTTCGTTCTACTTATCTACCAAACTGTTGCCATATACTCTAAAGTCAATCGGTATATGAAATAGATTTCAGATCCGTTGCCAGATACTACAAGACTAATGAAAGTTGACATTTGTGATGTTGCAATCTTTGAGTGTTACGTGGCTATATGTTCATTAACTCATTGAAACATGGGTCAGTAATCTACAGATCTATGTTCTTCAGTAATCTACAAATCCATGTTCTTCAGTAATCTGCAAATCCATGTTCTTCAGTAATCTGCAAATCCATGTTCTTCAGTAATCTGCAAATCCATGTTCTTCTGTAATCTACAGATGATTTAATTGGTATTGAGGCCAGGCCTGTCACCCTGAATATCTGATGCCTGATTACAGTCAATCAGTTGGAAAATCCTGCATGTCTTTGTAGTGTTAAATTAATATATAAGCTAAAATATTCTACAACAGTTATGTTTAGTTCAACAAAAAGTTACATTTTTTCAGAAATGGCTAATTGTGTTACTATTTCTTGGGTAATGTGTTCCCTTAAAATTGTCTCGGAAGTTTGAAATTGATCCAAATAAGAAACTTTCAGCAGGTAATGCAATATTAGTTTTTTAAGAACATGTTTGAATTTTATCTGGTTGTATTAACGATCCTGAGATATTTTATAATATTGTTATTTTATTAATTTAAAACAAAATTTTAAAAATAATTTATAGTTAACCAGCAAAGTGTGTACCTCTTGTGATGTAAAGCTTCAAAAGTTATTTTTTCTTTTATATACAGAATATTAGTAATGAAACTTTCAGTTATTTGATAAGCATGAAAATGCTTTTGAATAAATATATTGTTGTTGTTTAGTAACATAAAAAATGTATTAGATACAAGGACATTTTTACTATGTGATTTTGGCTTATAAAATTATTTCACTGAAGTGCATTGCATTGATGGAATCAAGTTTTAATTTTGTTATTTATAGTTGAACAAAAATATGAATATTGTAGTGAAGAGCCTATTATTCAAAAAGAGTTGGACAAAGAGACTAGACCAATTGCTGGTAAGTTATATATGATGTCTAAGAATTATGATGCTTTTTTGTGAATAAAAATGCAAATCTTAAGATGCTTTTGTTGTGTTTCAACTGTATTTTATTAGACTGTCACTTAGTTCTTTCAAGTGATCTTTGTGTAAAGTTTTGTTTATGTGAATCAAACATGCTACATTGTTACAAAATAGTTAGCATTTCTCCATTCCTGACAATTTGGCTTTCTTGATTTTTCAAGTTCATAATATTCTCTGATCGTACAGTGGTCTCTGTGTGAAATTATTCTGTAGAAGCAGGTGTCCATGTAAAATGGCAATTTTTTAGAAGAAAAGTTGCTATTAACCTGCTAATGACCAACTTCATTTAAAACAAAGAATTCAATCAAATTCTTTTAATTATGTTAAAAGCTTTAAGGATTAAGATAACTGTAAAAAGACATTTCATTCTTATTATTAGAGTCTGAGGTAATTACTTTCCTATATATAGGATGAATCGGCTTTTCCTGGAATTTTTCCATAGGCATTGTAGTAATTGTGTACTCCAATCTTCAATAAATTCACTTTTTTCTCACACTATTTATTAATTCTACTATATATGATTAAATAGGTGCTATATACATATGTACAATTACGATTCACATTTAAGATTACTCATAATTACTAACTCGGAGTTCACCTCGAGAACTCCTACAAAAAAAACTTAAACACTCTGTGCAGAGACCCAATAAAATTTATGGCGTCTACCACCTCATCTCCTGCGCAACTGTTCTTCTACTCTTCACTTCACCTCCTTGGCTGAGAGCCGGAACAGTCACATGAAGGTTAATGGCATGACCCCCTCCCATAAGATTGTGCTACACAAAGCAAAATTTGACATAAATAACAGGATATCTCGCATAACAGAATATATAACATAACTACCATTAATATTCTTTTAACTCATAATATAAATTCAAACAGATGAATAGATGCCTAAAACATACTGTAACTAGATACAAATTAAATCAAACAAAATATATAAATATAACCATAGATGCCTTGATGCAAACACATTATTATATAGATTTTAAAACAAGCGCTAGTGAATCTTGATCAGACACTAGTCTTGATAGACCATCGGTATTTTTCAGTTGAGCACCTGAGCAGTGCGAGATACGAATATGATATCTTTGTAGAGCCAATGCCCATCTTTGCAATTTAGCCCATTGTGGTACAGATTTTTGCAAAAATGTTAAAGGATTATGATCAGTTATTATCTCAATATTTGCACCAAACACATAATTTTAAAATTTTTTAATCGACCACACAACTGCATATGCTTCACGTTCAATAGTAGCCCAGTTCTGCTGCACTTTGTTGAATTTTTGTCTAGCGAAACTGATAGGGTATAAATTGCCTTTGTCGTCCCTTTGAATCAGACAAGCACCAACACCATATGAGCTAGCGTCGCATTGAATAACATATGATTTTTTAAGTATTTGGAGTATAGAGTGTAGGGACTTCACATAATAAGTTTTTTAATTGTTGGAATGACAGTTCTTCAACGTCAGTCCGAGGAATACATTCTGGAATATTCTTTTTTGTTAGATCTGTTAACGGTTTGGCTATTTCCGCATAATTTTTTATGTAATTTTGGTAATAGTTGAAGAGGCCTAGTGCACTCTTCAATGCTGATTTAGTTCTAGGTCTCTCGATGATTTCAGTAGCATGTAGCTTTTCAGGATCCGTTTCATGTCTTCCAGCTCCTATAATATGGCGTAGATACTTTATTTGTGAAGACACATTTCTTAACATCAACAGTGAATTTCAATTCAGTTAATTTGGACAACACGGCATCTAAATGTTTAAAATGCATATCCCAATCACAAGAAAAGATAGCAATATCATCAAGATATGCTTTTCAGAATTCATGATATTCACTTAAAGCACTGTTCATCACTTTCTGGAAGGAAGGTGTGGCATTACGTAATCCTAATGGCATCACCTTCCATCTGTATTGAGCACGATGCGCTTTAAACGAAGTAAAATCACGACTATCTTCTTCTGAAGGAATTTCCCAATAACCTTTTAATACATCTAGACAAGTGATGATGTTAGCATGTCCGATCTGGTTGATTAGATCAGTTAAATTCTCCATAGGATAATCGAAGGGTTTTGTCACTACATTTAACAGTTGAAAATCTATGCATAAATGCATACTACCGTCTTTCTTTGCTACACATACTACGGGATATGCAATTTCTGCTTCGCTGAGTTCTATAAGACCTAAGCTGTCTAATCCTGGAATTTGATTATCGGCTTCAGGCTTTAAATATTCAGGAATTTTGTAAATTTACGGTTTCCTTTCAGTACCCAGTATTAAGCGAATTTTGTGTGCACCAACATTGGCTACTTGTATTTTGTCGGAGAACAATGATGCATGATTATGCAAAAGTTCAAGTAATCCTATGCTTATGTTCTTCTAAATGACTAACATCTACCTCAATGTTATAGTTGTTTATAGGAGGTATTTTAATTGGTGCAGGGTGAATTTCTCAAAATTCAACATCATCTTCAAAAATAACTCCTACAGTTTGTGCTCTAGCATGAAATTGCCTTATTTTGTTATCATGGATATGTCCCACATTGCCACGTGTAGTTTAACTTTATAAGAATGGGGATTTACTTTATCAATTATTTCTCCTTGTCCAGTCCATCTTGCATATAGTTTGTTAATAGATTCTGGAATAAGCAAATAGACTAAGTCGCCTTTCTTAAACTCTTTCATTCTCTTGCCGTGATTAAAATAATGGGTATAAGAATTTTGTTTCTTAGCAGTGGTCAAAGATTCGATATCAGCTACTCTTTCCAAATTTATTTTGAATTCTTGCAGATAATCTACTGCTAAATTGCTCA
This sequence comes from Araneus ventricosus, assembly GCA_013235015.1. Classification (NCBI taxonomy): domain Eukaryota; kingdom Metazoa; phylum Arthropoda; class Arachnida; order Araneae; family Araneidae; genus Araneus; species Araneus ventricosus. The sequence goes on along the minus strand of BGPR01000010.1, from coordinate 1,860,869 downwards.
GATTCAGGGGTAATGATATCTCACTCCACCAAGAAGATTTCAGAAATGACAGAGGACCTCTAGCTTCGCGTCCATACATAAGTCTAAATGGGGATATTCGAGTAGTACTATTAATTAAACATAGACAATATTTATGCCTTCTTCCCGATGGTGGCACAATTTCTCCAATTAAATCTATATTTACCATATGGAAAGGGTAAGGAGCTCGAACGACAGGTGTAATAGGAATTTTATCCGATTGTCACTCCAGACTTTTTAATTGACATTTTTCATATGTTCTGCAATAATTTTCTATATCTTTTGAAACATTTGGCCAATAAAAGGATAATTTAATTCGTTCTCTAGTTTTTCTCATTCCTAAATGGTTTTCATTATGAGCCAGCTGAAGAACTTTATCCCGATAACTTTTAGGTAATACTAACTGATAAACTGTGTCCCAACAAATTTTATCTTTGTGAAATAATAACTCATCCCGCAAAAAGAAGTTATTCTTTTTTAAACTAGCATCTTGAAAAGCATTCTTTAATGTTAAACATTCCCTTTGCAATTTTCGGAATTTATTAGATTCTGAAAATTCATCATTGCTGTTAGATAATTTCACTTTCCGAGATTAAATAAATACTATAATTGGACCCACTTTCGCTTTTTTGTGAAACAGAACATTCGTCCAACCTTGAATCATTTTCGTTTCTTTCCTCCTCTATCTGTATATCTAACGAAGAATTTCACTCTGAACCCAAAATATTCTCAACTTTTGATGAATCCTCGTTTCGCGGAATCTGAATTAAAGAGTTACAAACATCCAGCGTAATTAAACAAGGAATATTTAGTTTATCTGTCAAAGTGAATAGAATATTAGAGCTATGAAATAGACAATTGTCTGGGTTTCTATATTGTACTGGCAATGCTGCTAATTTTGCCTCGACTCTTTCTTTAAAAGCAGATTCTAATATTATTTTTCCTTTTGCTTCGATTTCTACATCTGGAATTAACGTGGTATTTAAAATAGAAATTTCGGCGCCACTATCAATAATTGCTTTGATTTGTCTACTTGCGATACAAATAGAAACTTTTTGTAAGGGATATACAGTAATTTCATTAACATTTTTAGTACACTGCAAATGTTTAGAGTTTACATTAGTGACGATAGCGGAATTATCACTGTGTTTATTTACAGGTACATGTGGGTTATTTCTCGACTTTCTTTGAGCCTCATAACTTGGTTTATTTACCTGTTCATATTGATTTTTTTCTATTTGGGCAATTTTTCACTAAATGCAAGTTACTAGAACACATGTAACATACACGTATTTTTGAAGCATATTTGTTATCATTTGTATATTGGGGTTTTCTGAATGGCAGGGGAATATACTTAGTATTTTCATGTACTGGTTCGCAATAAACAGACCGTTTCTCATATTTTATTTCCACAAATGATCTACCTTTAGCGGTAAAATAAATATAACATTCTTTTGCCAATTTATCTGGCTGTAGCCAGTTTTCACCCCCTCGAACTACATTGTGAGCAGAAACCTCATTATCTAAAGTTTCGAAGATTTTATCCGATATGATCAGATTTATTAATGAATCAAAATCATTCACGTTGCGAATCTTGCAGTGGTGAAGCCAACCCGATGGTAAACGAGATGTGAATTGTTGACGAGTCTCCTTTCTAATCTTTTAGTTTTCTTAAGATTATCTAAACGAACAGAAGGAGATGGTTCGTATTCTTTTATAATTGGAGTTTTTATTTTCCCATTATCTTTTAAGTCATCCTCATAAATATAAACTAATATGTTTGCAGCTTTTTCTCCTATTAATTTCAGCAAAATTTCCGATTTATATTCTTCTGGAACATTTTTATGCTTAGAAGCTCTTTCAATGGAATAAAAAAATAGATTCCAAGTTTCATTCTTCTTGGGTACAGCAGTTGACAATGTTATAACAGCTTTAAGGAGCTTATCCAAAGATTGGATATTTTCAACACTATTGTGTGTTATATCTTTACTTTCGGTTTGCTGCTTCAAACAGAAACGATTTAATACTTCATCCTTTTTTCGCTGTGCCACTGTAGTGGCAAGAAAGTCAGCGATAAATTCTTTGTCTTTCAAATACTCTTTTGATTTTAACAAAATATCTCATAATTCAACTAGTACTTTTAAGCTTTCATTTGCCTTTTCGCCAATCTCTTGTAACACGGCAAGAAGGTCAGCTTTTGAAACATTTTTAAACATGTTACTGTTTATCTCTATCAAATATAAATTGATAAATAAAGCTCACCTTTTCTAGGTAATCCAATTTTCTAATCCAGATTTAGACTTTGGTACTCGTATAGGAGCATGCTGTAATAACTGTGTACTCCAGCCTTCAATAAATTCACTTTTTTCTCACACTAGTTTATTAATTCTACTATATACGATGAAATAGGAGCTATATACATATGTACAATTATGATTCACATTTAAAATTACTTATAATTACTAACTCATAGTTCACCTCAAGAACTCCTACAAAAAAACGTGCACACTCTGTGCAGAGACCCAATACCATTTATGGCGTCTACCACCTTGTCTTCCGCACAACTGTTCTTCTACTCTTCACTTCACCTCCTTCGGCTGAGAGCCGGAACAGTTACATGGAGGTTAGTGGCATGACAGGCATGTCTGCACACTTTATCCTATTTAACATTTTAATGAAATTTTTGGATGGTTAAAACCAAATTAAGGGTAGCTAGAGAAAAAAATATTTATATTAAGGAAAAGAATATTTATTTGCACCATTTAAGGATTTAATTTGGATACAATCGTGTATGATATTTGGGGAAATAATTTGTGCTAATGGCTATTTCATTTTTACAAAATGCAAGAGGTTTTCAACCATACTGAAGTATGTATCTTTGTTGTGTATATCTTGCCAGGTATATTGCATTTTGCATTTAATCTTAGGCTGTCAGTTATCCCCCTTCCTTTTTTTTTTGTTTGATGTTATTGATGACATTAGTGTTCTGATACTTCTGCTTGTATTGTTTCCAGTTTTGAGGTATGCAGTGGCTATAAATTATTGCCTTATGTCTTTCATGCTTTTTCTCACATTATTTCCATATCGTTCACAACTGCTATATTGATTACTAGCTGTTATCCACGACTTTGTGCATGAAGAATTTGAATTATTCTTTTATTTAATTCACAAATGTAAATGTTTTGTTGCATTTTGAAAGGGGAAGTGAAACTTCTGACGATTGATAATACTTAATTGGACGGCTGACAGGAGTGTACTGTACATGTATCCTGATATAGTTATGTAAATTGTTTATCTATGCTAATATACTTTTGTATACAACGTTATTTGCATGGATGTAGAGGTTGTGTGGGCTGGACACACGTGAACACGCCACATTCAGTTGCCCATGTGAAAAATATGATTTTTCCAAATGTACGCCTGCCACTTTCAGTGTCTGGCCCTGAGCCTGGCAAATAATATTTTTAAAGGGGATTTGTTACCTTTTGAACTGAGATAATAAATCCTTCGGTGTTATCGGAAGGCATGGAATTAAAACACTCTTTCTTCTCCCTATATCATTCATAACAGTAACTTTCGTGACGTTTGGATCTAGGTGTGTAATTTGTAACCGTGTGACATTGCACAGTCTCAGTATGTCAAGGTTACGTATTAGTAGTACTGGCATACCAACATTCAATCTTGGCTTGTAGGATGGTGCCCCTGACAATTCTAAGATGTTGAAGAGCTCTACAGAATATGATGTTCCTTGTTAATGCCCATTACCATATCTCCAGATGGATATTCTGTAATATCTCACTGTTGAAATTAAACAAAACATCGAGAAAATAATTCGCTAACGTCATTGGATCACTGTGTAATCGTATTAAAGGCTGTAAATGCTACGGCAACAGGAAACCGGCAGTGTAAAGTCTCCTTTGTTGTTTATGTTATGGAAAGCAATACTTTCTTATATTAACTTTAACACTGGCAAAAGCCTGCGCGCGAAACATTAATTTGGCTTGAATTTATTTCTATAAGAATAAAAAGTATTGTTAGAATTTACACTACAAAAATATTTTTAAACCTTAATAGCAATCAGAGAAAACATTTCATAGCAATGGAATTAATAGCATTCAAAAGATCATTTTCTGGTCTTTAAAATGGCATAAAAATAATTGTTGTCTAATAAATATTTCAGAAGTTATTGGCAAAAAACGTCTAAGCATTAGGCTTAAATCAGCTAATTTTTGTTATTTGATTAAATATCTTAAGAACTAATTAACTCTGAAAGTTGAAAATAGCACCTTTGACCTTGAAATATGCTCTAGAATGTTGTGTGAATTTCATGTCGCTACTGTTCACCGTTTAGGAGGAGTTGTTGTGACTGACCGACAAACAGACAGACAAATACATGTAATTTCTGCCTTATTTTATAGATATTTATAAAGAGACAAAATTTTCAGAAATAAAAGTAAATTATTTCAAAATCTAACCGTTGCCTAGCAATGGAGTAGCTATAAATATGCGTTATTTCCAAATCGTCTGGACATAATTAAAGTTATTAAATTTTAAAAAATTAATAAAAATTCGAGAAAAAATGTCACATAAAATAAATTGGTATCATTGAAAAGGTTAAATTTTGAACTTTAAGATGGTATGAAAACAATTTTTATCGGACAATTTGTTCCGAAGTTACAACGGAAAAAAATATCACGTGATAGTTGATTTTAAAAATAAGTTATTCCACATGTTTTCGCATTCCTGAAGGATCACGTGACAGTTGATTGAAAAATAAAATAATCTTCTTTGCGAATCGCGGAGTCAATGGACTTTCTTTGTTAATTATTTAATTTTTATCTGTAGTTGAAAATAATTAATTTAACACGATTTCACCTGCCCTATGTCCGATCTTGGGTTTCAAGCTACAACTCTGCCAATTTTCATCCAAATTGGTTTGGTAGTTTTGCCGTGAAAGCGTAACAAACAAACACATAGACAGACACACTTTCGCATTTATTATATTACTAAGGGTGCATGTGAAAATCTGCATCTAACAATATGAGTTGAAAATAAGTGAGACAGAAAGTCTTGGAAAAATTTTAAAAGTATAAGAGCCTGCAAAATAATTAAAGAATTTTATTTTATTAATCAAACTTAATTTTTTAGAGATCACCTTAATTTTAAAAATATATTTTGAACTTTTGTCTGCCAGTTTAGTTTAGATCTAGTTTAAGAATCTTTCATTATAGATTCTTCACAACTTCAAAGGAATACACTTTATTTTTTTCATATTTAAGCTAGATTATGGTTTATTTATTACTAGGGGGCTCTGGCCCTGTTCGCTAAAGCTCGCCAAACCCGAGGAGGACTGCGCTGCAATCCTCTGGGGTTTGCTATGCAAACCCTGCTCACTACAATGAAGACACTGGGTGTACTAGCACAGTTGTTATAAAATCTTGATATGTATATAACACCCCCTGCTCGCTCCTCTCGCCGACCCCAAAGAATCACGTTGATTCTTTATAGATCACTATGTAATCACAGCACACTTCGCTCACTGTACAGTTATCCGTTTCTGCTATATTAGGAAATATAAGAACATTAATTACTAAAAGTAAATTTAAATTATTTTAAATTGCATGAACTCCTAAAATTAATTTTTCATCAGTTTCTACAATTAAAATCTTCTGGTTGCATATATATATATATATATACACATATATATATATATATATATGTGTGTGCTCAAACTCATTTAATTCAAACGATCTAACTAAAAAAAATAAAAAAAAATAAAAAAAAAAAGTTGTTTCAGACTTCAAACCAATTCAAGAGTTCCACTGATTCAAACGTAAACAATCGTCCAAACTTGTGAGCTGTTGCCAAGCGGCGATTATCAAATTCGGCCCGATTTTGAGTCCACATAAGTGTTTTATATATATAGATGTTATTATGGGAATTGGTTTCATTATTTGCTTTTAACATTCTTAACATAAAGATCTACATTTTCTTCAGAATTTTTTTTTGCATGCCCCACAATATCCCTAACCCAGAAGGATCATCTATTTCAATTTTATAAAGCATTATTCATCTGTCGATTCATTGACTTCAGGGTCAGAGCAATGATTTTGTGTAATTTTAAACGGTAAATAGATATTTCAAAACTTCTTCTACGTTTTTGAAAATTTTATAATGAAAAGGTAAGAAATCGAGATAACTTGAACATAAATCAAAGAAAAGAGACACTTCAAAATAGCAATATTTTTAAAAAGTGACAATATTTTCATTTTAAAATCTGGCTAATAGGTGATACATGCCAGTTGAAAACCATTTAGGGCTGTGGGTATACATGTTGACTTGTTAGGCAAGACAAAAGGAAATATTGAATACAATTGGTTTAGCCACCGAAGTGAAATGGAACTATCCTATAAATTGGATGATGAGTGCTAATGTGTTAGAGAGCTTTGTTTGGATGTATCTACAAGGAAACTTCAGAAAATACTTGAAAGATGTGTAACAAAAGGAAAAAAATTATTATTTGCGAGTGTTTTATCATTCAAAACAGTTACATCAAGAAAATATTTCACAAATTTGTCAAAAGCTACAGAACAGGAATCTTAAGGTGCATAATTAATCTTTTGTTTCAAAAGAAAAAATAGGTATTTCATTATTTTCAGATCTTTTGTTATAATTGTGGAGAAATAGCATTGAAATTTATATTTTAATGAAACAGTTTTCAAGGAATTTATTTTCATGCCAACAGTTGAATTAAAGGAATGCTTTATTTTAAATTTGCAGTATGATGTGGTACAGAAGAAAAGATTGGAGTTCTATAAACCTTATAAATCAAGAAAACAATCATTTTATTGTTATAAATTAAATGTACATCAAAGATGGAAGTCATTTTATGTTTTGCCAGATAGACAGATAATTATGTGGATGTAATATTGGGGTTCTGTGTGTCAAGTTTAATGTATGTTTTTAAAATTAATCGCTATTATTTTTTCTACTTAGGTTTGGACCATATTTGTGAAATCTTGCGCATTAATCAACACCCTATTTATCAGTGTTTCTTGTGTTCTGCAAGTCTTACGACTTCAAAGCTGTTAATGGAACATATAATGGGATTGAAACACCAGATGGCATTTTTGGTAAATAAATTATTATCATTATTATTATTTTAGTTGCTGTTTCTCTTTCCGAGACTTATTCGACTTTAGCAAGTCATGCAAATATTGTTTGAAGTTTTTCCAACATGTTTGAATTGTTTTTTTTGTCTACTTAGCCCATATAAGAGCAATTCATCACTTTTTTTTTGTCTTCACGGTAATGTTTTCTCTTGTTATTAGAAAACTATGTTTTTCTCTCTATTTGGTATTGTTAATAGTAGATAGATATATTTTTGACTATGTGATTTGTGCTGTGTGATTTATTGTTACAGAATTTATTTAATAAACAAACTTTTTTATTTTATTTATTTTTCAATTTTTTTGTCATTTTCAAAATTATTAATTATGCTTTCATTTTTGGAATGCATGAGTAATGCAAGTGTTTTAATTTTTTATTTATTTTCTTGTCCACAGAAAGAGCATGATAAAGAAAAGTATTCTCTTGTGGATTCTTCGGCACTGTCGAAATCTTATTTAGAACCAATTGTACAAGATCTCATTTCTAAATATGAAATTGAACATGGTAGAGGGAAGATGTCTGTCAAGAAAGAAAAGGGGAAATCTGGTAAGATTGTAACAGAATTGGTTTTTCCAACTTTATAGTGCATCTTTAATTGATCTTTAGTTAATGTTCTTGTACCTTCCAGAAAAAAGTTTACATATCACATACCCTCCAACTGCTACGGATTTTAGGTGAAAACTACTGAGTTACGGATATATAGTGAAAAACTACGGATCGGTAAGAAAATGCCCACTTCCCGTTTCACAGCATTCGCTCTCCCGCAATCTGCTATGAAAAAGCAATACAAAAGATTCATTTCCTCCTTTTCCCCTGCCTGAAAACGTAGGCGATTCATTGCGGAAATGACGTCACGGCAAGCTGAAGACGCCTGTGCTAGGAAGCGTGGTTTCTCGTTTCTACCCGCTACAAAACAGAATATTTCTTCATCTCTTGTACGAAGTGAAGTGAATCAAGTTTTCGTTTGTTTACAGAGAAACTTGCTTGAACTCGAATCGCTACATTGCGATGAATCGTTATTTAAAACGTCCCAATCAGGCTCTGGCTGATGAAGAAAAGGAAAAGAAAAGAAAGAATAACCAAAGGTTTAGAAAGGAGTATTCTGAAAAGTGGCCGTGTTTGATTCCCGGAAAAGGAGGTTATGCTCGATGTTCGGTATGTAACATGGAACTTTCGATCACTCATGGGGGCAAAGATGATTGTCGGCGGCATGTATCAGGCCCAAAACATAGTGATTTAGTCAAAGCTCAGTTACAGCAGCAATCAATAAGCAATTTTTATCTATCAAAGCTTGAAGAAAATGGGGTTATAAAGGCAGAAACTTTGTTTGTAAGATTTTTAATCGAACATAACATTCCTCTGGCTGCGTCTGACCACTCTGGAGTTTTGTTTACCAGAATGTTTCCTGACTTGGATATCGCTAAAAAGTTCAGTTGTGGTCATACTAAAACACATTCGATCGCCGCTGTAACCGCCGAAACCTATAGAGAAAAGTTAGTAAATAAGCTTTGTTCGGGACTGTTTTCACTTTCTACCGATGGAAGCAATGACATTTCTGACAAAAAACTCTATCCCTTAGTTATTAATTTTTTTGATGACGAAAAAGGTCAAGTTGTAACGTCCCTGCTTTCGTTATCAGAGTCATCAAACAACACTGGTGAAGGGATTTTTAATCTCATTGTTGCTGAATTCCAGAAGTTTCAATTAAAATGGGAAAACTGTATTGTGTTTGGTGCTGACAATACAAATACCATGGCTGGATGCAATAAAGGTGTGTTGGGTTTATTTAAAAAGAAACAGCCTAACCTGAAATTTATTGGATGCCCTTGTCACCTTATTCATCTTGCTGCTCAAAAGGCAACTAATTCTCTGGCAGTTGATGTGGAAGGTATTCTCATCAAACTATTTTACTACTTGGAAAAAAGTAGTAAAAGGAAAAGTGAATTTAAAAACTGTCAAGTGTTATCTGATGTTAAAATTTTAAGCATGTCAGCACTCGATGGTTGTCTTTAGAAAATGCACTTACACGTTTAATAGAACAATGGGTTCCATTGCAAATTTTTTTTGCTAATTCAAATGTCATGAAAGATAATGAAAACTATTTGATGTTGTGTGAATCTCTGAAGTCACCGAAAGTTAAACTTTACTGTGTTTTTGTGATGGCAATCTTGCCAACATTTACCAAAGTTAATGTTGCACTTCAAAAAGAGCAACCCTGTATTCATACTTTGCATGATGATTTAATGAACTTGTACTACGAACTTCTTGTTCGGTTTATTAAACCTGCTGCCATAACTAAATCTAAATCCCTCTTAAACATTAATTTCCAAAAGGCGAAAAATCAGAAATCTGATGACTCCCTTGTAGTTGGATCATCTGCTCGAGTTCTTCTACAGGATTCCAATAGGACATTGGAGGAAAAAGAAGAGTTCTTTTTATCTGTTAGAAAATTTTTTGTAACTGCTTGTAAATACATTATAAGAAAGTTTCCTTTGCAAGATGAATTTTTTAAACATGCTTCAGTTGCAAACATTTTCAAAAGACAGACTGCTGATCTTCAATCAGTTAAATATTTTGCATCTTTATTTAACTGCTGTGTTGATAGTGATCAGCTGGAATTAGAATTTGCTTTTTTTCAAGCTGACAGTCTGTCTTCTGAAATTTTAGAAGCTGAAAGAGTTGATGTAGCCTGGCACAAAATATCTCAAATAAAAAATAGCAATGGCTATGCAAAGTATGTTGCATTGCCAAAGGTAATGATGTCAATTCTTTCAGTTCCACATAGCAATGCTGCTAGTGAAAGAATTTTTAGCATGGTTAGAAAAAACCAGACAGAATCTCGTTCCAGCATGAATACAAAAACACTGGAGCCACTCCTCATAACAAAATTGAATATGGGAATTTGTTATGATGTTAAGTTGAGCAATGATGACTTAAAAAAAGCAAAAGGTGCTTGCTATTTAATGCAAAAAAAATTGTAGATGTCTTAATCAATAGTGTAGTTGGATCAACAAAATCATAATGTGTGATTTTTTTTAAATAAAATTCTTTCACTTGTATATTTAGTCAATAATAAATGTCTGTTAACTAATTTTGAATATTATTTAAAAATATCTGTTTTTTAATTAACTAAAATTATTTAAAAATATCTACCACAATCATTGTTACTATGTCTTATTTATGTCGGTAAGAAGTGCTACTGATGGCTGGGTAGCCAATGTTGGAGGGTATGATATCATAAAAAGCATATAAGGAACAGTCTAATAATTCATTTATTATTTATTTCACACAATCTGATATGAAAAAAAGTTTTGCTTTGTGATTTGGAGAAATTATAAAGTTTAAAAAGTTTGTTATAGAAGTAGTATGTTAGAGCATTTTTTTTGCAAATACGGATACGGCGAACCTCGGTTAAAACGCACTTCTGAGACGGTCCGTTGAGGGTTCGTTATAACGGGGTTTGACTGTATATTTATTATACATTGCAAAAGTAAACTATTTTTTATAAGAGAGCAAAGGAATGTGTAGTCCTACGTAAGGATAGTTGGTGATTTGTAGTCTTTCAAACCAAGCAAACTAAGTGGTCGATTATTTTTTTCGTCTCATACTTGAATTAATTCTATAGCGTACTAGCTTTTCCCCTTTTTTAGACAGTTAATTATTTGAGCTAAATGATAATTAAAATTTAAATGCTTATTTAATCTTTTATGGTTACTGCATGTGCAGCATCATTTCTTGTATGCGACAGATTGGGAAGGAGGTTAACAATCCAAAAATCAATTTTAGGTTTATGATGGTTTCTATACCTTCAGAACCTGCTCTTTCACATGGGCACAGTACTAAGTTATGAAACAATTTTTTTCATCCCTATAGTGAATTATGAAGTAGATATTAATCTGTAAAAAAAAAAAAAAAAGAACTAGTAGAGAAGAAGGGGGTTAGTCGTCCTGTTGTTGTTTTAGCAGCTAAACCATTTTTCATATCTTTATGGGGCTGATTATAGTTTCTATGTTTTTCTTCCTCAATTTTATCTGTTTTTCTGTTGCAAGTGTTTGTTGATATCCTGTACACTATGGAAAGTTTCTTATAATAGATTTTATATCTTATATATTTTTTTTAAAGTCTTTTCATGAGCAAAATTTATCTCAATTTATAAGAAGTTTGTTTATTGGATGTATGATTTTCTTTTGTTAATTTTGTATTTTTTAGGTTGCTTTGATTTGGTATATATTTTCCTTTTATTTAGGATCTTCTTTTTCATATGAAAAGAGATGTGATGGTGACAACCAAAACACTTCTCAAAAATCTTCAAAGTATTCTCCTCCCCCCAAAACTTCTAGATACTCTCCTCCTCCAAAATCTTCCAGGTATTCTCCTCCCCCCAAAACTTCTAGATACTCCCCTCCTCCAAAATCTTCCAGGTACTCTCCTCCTTCAAAATCTTCCAGGTACTCTCCTCCTCCAAAATCTTTCAGGTATTCTTCCCCTCCAAAATCTTCCAGGTAATTTGAATTTGTTTTATTCATGTGCTCATAATTGCTTGTTTCATGTATACAGGGTGAGTTTGACCTATTCTGCCAAATGAAAGAGGGTGATAGAAGGGCCCATGGGGATCATAAAACACTATAATAATTGTGTCCCATCTCTAACCGTTTGCAAGTTATGGCAGATAAAATTGTTTTGCTAAATATAATGAATAAATCCACATTTAAAAAGTTTTGGGCAGATCTACATTAAAAAAGGTACATATACTGAAAGAGCAGTTAAAATCCTTTAAGATGACACCACATTCATCAAAATACCTGGATTTAAAGCCGAGTTACAAGCGCCAAAACTTTGGCTAAATGCAAAATCAAATTTTTGCCAAAATCTTTAATATTTAATACCGCAAACACTGTTCAATCTAAAATCTGTCAAATTTACCAAAAACTTGTCCATTCCATCAGCTTTTGAGTAAGACTCTTTAGGATATGCAGATGTGTTCCAATCTGTTTGCATATAAGAAAGAGTTCATAGTGGCGGATTTGCATACATTTCATTTATCCACCATTGTTTCATGGTGACTTTTTGTCGAATGTCTATTTCAATGAACTCTGATTTCAGTGATGTATTGCCAACAAAAGATTAAATTTCTTCCGAAATAAAACACTGATATGGTTTATGGTAAGCTTATACAAAAGCTGATGGAATGGACAAGTTTTTGGTAAATTTGACAGATTTTAGCTTGAATGGTGTTTGCGGTATTCAATATTTAAGATTTTGGCGACAATTTGATTTTGCATTTCACCAATGTTTTGGCGCTTGTAATTCTGCTTTAAATCTAGGTATTTTGATGAAAATGGTGTCATCTTATTTTAACTGTTCTTTCAGAATATGTACTTTTTTAAATATAGATATGCCAAAAACTTTTTAAATTTGGATTTTTTCACGATTTTTAGCAAAATCATTTTATCTGCCATAACTTGCAAATGGTTAGAGATGGGACAGGATTGCTATAGTGTTTTATGACCCTCTTTCGTTTGGCAGAATAGGTCAAACTCGCCCTGTATGATCTTCAGACATATAGTTATTTATACATTTGTTGCCATACTCTTTAAATATATTTTCTTTTTATATGTCGTCATTTTAACTTTTACAAGATTAAAGAAGCTCTGAAGCTTATGGAACTTGCATATTGATTTAAAATATGAAGCCATTAACATGAATGCTTAAAGAAGAATATTATACAACAAAAATTAATTATTGATTTTACTGTATTTGAAAGATTGGTTTCTTCGAAAATTTTAGCTTTCTTCTGTGTACTTTTTTATGATGATAAAAGTAATACATAGTGTGAAATAATTATGTAAAGTGACTGTTAGCATAACAAATTGGTTTTAACTTGCCAATTAAATTTGAACTTAAATTGCTTATAAACTGACGAGCTGGCCTCGGCGACCAGCTTGTTTGCCGGGAATATTATTTCAATTAAATCTCTAGTGCATAATTTAATATTCATGGTTCCCTTAACAAAGTAATTTTAAACTTCAAATTGTGATAAACATTTAACCTGCATTCTTTTTGTAGCCTTGTACTTATTCTGTTCCTTGTCTACATGAATTTCCTTAATGAAGTCAAGTAACTGAGAGTGTTGTGTAAAATATAATTACACGTTGTTCGCGCCAACTTCCCTTTCTTATTCCTTTTGTATGATATGCATTGATTTCAATATGAAAGTGGTGAAGCACATTTTACTTCCAATAGCATGTTAATAAGCTCAAAACATGCTGATAAAAAGAATTTAGACATAGCAAGCATAATTGTTCAGCTTACTGGATTATTTCCTAATATCTTGAGGACTTTCTTTACATATTTTACAGAAAAATTGATTAAATAAAAAACAAAGTAAAATCCACAGTTGGATATTATCTTGGTTTTTAATCATGGAAGAGAAACACGCAATTAAATATTTGTCTAAGCAGTGAAAATGGTTTGAATTTCATTGTAGCATTGAAAGGTATTGTTGTAAATTATAATCTTATAATTTTTAAAAATTTATTCGAATTAGAGAGAAAAGTCATACAGCAACTTAATTGAAATCTTTAAAAAGATAATATTCTGGTGGTGTAAAAATCATTTTTGTGTTATTGTTCTTTCGGAAGTTATTAAGGAGTAACACTAAAATTTTGCTAAATTTTTAATTAATTGAAATTTCAAAAATCGGCATCCAGGTACACATTCCCACCCTCCAAGTATGTTTGTGTCAAAATTCATAGCTCTAGATCCAGCAGTCTATCCTGTGGAATGCCAAGACACACTTTCTTCTTTATTACTAGTGGGGATGTAACAAATAGTGATTTAGCCAAATACTGAATATTCGGCTAAATTTCTGGCCGAACACCTAAATTTAAAAAAACATTTCACTTTTGATTGTAAATGAAATATTTTTCAGATTTTAAATGAAAAAAAAATTAATATTAAATAAAATTGATTTTTTTTTATTATTTGTTTATTTTTAAAAAAATGTTAATGCATTTATGTATATTTGTAGTATTTTAAAAATCTTAATTCCAATAATAAGAAATGAGAAACCCTCATCATTTTGGGATTCTTCAAAGAAATAAAAGAGCCATCATTGCAAAACATTACTAAGGCAAATACAGATGAAAATTGAATGAATAAATTAAAATTACTAGAAGTAAATTCCTATTTTGGTAAGAACTTCTAATAGGTAGAATAAAGTGTTCACTTAGTTGATATGTATAGTTTATAAATTTAAAAAACAAAACCATCTTGCTGAATCAAATGGCAAGCTCTAACTGTTTCAGTGTGTCTTATTATTGGAGTTCACTTATTAACATCTCCAGAGAGAAAAGGCAATATCACCTGGTGGCGTGGGGATAATTATATCTGTCTAAGATTTTAATTGATAAAAAATTAACTATTTAATTAATTATTGCTAAAACCTTATTTATGTTTCATAGTATTTGTGTAAAATTTAAAGAATATTAATTCAGTAATTTAGATTTCTACGCCTAACAAATTCTTTATGTATTACACTTTTATTTATTAGGATAAAAAATACTGCTAAATAGGGTGATTTCATGATAATTTGAAAAAGTTTGTAAAATTGGATTTTTAATAATTAAAAAGTCCAGGTGATAGCAGGGGAAAAAAAGAAAGGCAGTGCCCGGAAAACTATTGATTGTAAAAGAAATAATCTATGGGAAAATCTCATTCAGTGTCTATTAGAAGAGGTAATTGACTTTGTAGTGATAACTTTTGAGGTGGGTAGCTATTGAGTTACATAAAGCAACTTCATATCTATTAAAGTCACTGCCAAAGAATTCCTGTTTGCTAATTTTAAATATATTACATTTATTGCTTAGTTTTAAATAAATCAATAACTTGTCTTTTTGATAGAATCAAGGAAAGAAATTCAGATATTGAATGGAAGAAGGTCTCTCCTGTTCGAGAAAGATCGAGAGAGAGAAGGTATTCTGATAGATCACTTTATGCTGAGGAGGAAAAATGGAAGAAAATTGAGTCTACATGCTATAGAAGAGGACCAACAAACCTGGACACCGATTCAAGATTGGACCAAACTAATAATTACAGGTACTTAATATGAATTTTTAAGAAAATCTGTTAATGAATTCTGTGATATTTCTGCTTTTGATTTGTTGCCTTTCTTTTTTCTCTGTCACCTGGATTATTTTTGCCAAATGTTCATTTAAATCAATCCAAATAAGGTAGGATGTTGTGCAATAAATTTCATATAACATCAAAAATATTCTACAGTATCGAATAGTGTCCTTATTTTACTAGTTATTAACGGGGGTGATCTGTACATATTAAATCTGCCTGATGCTGTAATCATGCTCCTCCTGTTCAATTCTAAAAGTATCAGCAACTATATTGGTAAGAGTTGAATTGATTGCACTTTGCTGTTTTGTTGAGGCACATCTTTTCTGTTAATGTTGATTATGTAATCCAAAACTGATTTTTGATAAGTAAAAAAAGAGCACCATGACACTGCCTGGCAATTTTAGATGGCAAAATAAGAAGCAAGCTTGGCCTGCTTGGTACTTTTGGAGGTGAAAATTGAGAAGTGTCTTAAGGTTGTATGATAATTTTTGACTGGATTTGCAATAACCCATAGCATTCAAATAGTTAAATCCATTTTAACTGTTGACAGGAAGTTTTACTTAGCTCTGAAAAAGTTCTTATTTTTTAAAACCAATTTAGATTTTTGTTGTGTATTTTGTGTGCGACACACATGATATGATAACAAAATCCATTAAAAAAATTTACTATATTTTTTATTTCATTTTTTTTAAAGTTCAGTTTTATGAAAGTGTAATGATCTGTGAATTTAGTACAGTTTGAAATTTTGTGGTTTGTTTAAAATTTCACATGTTTGGGAAATATTTACATTTTATATGTTCCCGTATCCCCTTGGGAGCCGGATGGTAAGATCTCGTCTTCCAAATTGCCAGTTCAAGATCCTACTCCACACAAGATCTGCTGCATCTATTGCTCTGGTTCATGTGATATTCACTGTCATGAGTCAAACATTCTCATGTTGGTAAGATGTGGAAGTTTAGAGAGTGGAATGGTGCATCAGATGTCATCCTCATAATCTAATCACAGTTCAAAATTGTGAGATCCATTTAAAATTTCCATTGTAGCTTCAAAAAAGAATGTAAATCTAATTAAATGAAATTTGTGGCCCCTCAAAGGTTTTTAGCATTTATTATAAAGCTGTTTTATATGCTGAAATAATCAATTTTTTGTATTTTCAGTCGTGCATGGCCACCTCTTGATACAGGAAAGAATTGCAGTGATCTTAGAGTTGTTCTGGAGCAGAAGAAAAACCTTGGATTGACTTCAGCAACTTCAAGAGCAAACTTGGATGTTCTTGCATCCGTTCCAGTCTCATCTGAAATAAACAATGTTTCTGATAGCTTATTACGCCTTGTTGATGATATGTCTCCAGAGGTGTTTTTAAGTCTTGCATTGTTTAAATTGGTAAATATTTCTTGTTTCTCCATTGTTTTAAATTAAACTTAAACACAGCATGAATTTGGTTAAATGTATAAAATATTATGTATTTCTGAGACATTAGTTGAATTAATACAATTGAAATTTTGCTAATATGAAATGAACTTTTCAGATAAAGTTATTTTCTAAAAAATACAACCCAGTACTAATTGACTGATTGAAGCAAGATCCTGTTTCAACTCGACCATTCAGCATTTTGTCTGTTTGTCTGTAACTTTGTTTGCTACACAATCACGACTAAACTCGTTATTTTTCTTCAGATTTGACATGAATGTTTCCTGAAGTCATTAGAATCGATGTATATATAAGGATTTTTATTTTTGATTCCATTTCAAGATGGTGGTCATTTTAATATCATTGTTTGGCACCGTTAAAACATTGGAATTATTTTGGTATTAGCAAGACATTAATTGTAATTTTGTTAATACCAATAAAAACCGACATTTAATTGTAATTTTGTGAACACTGATAAACGCAGAGACTTGTGTAAATTATTTGCATTTGAAAAAATATCGCAACAGCTGTAGAGGTGTGTGTAATATTTAGCTTGTAAATACCATTTTATATTTATTTAATTTTTTGTATTCTTTTATTTTATGTCTTTGGCAATGTTTAGTTTTTGACTTAATTTTAAACTTTAGAATTTAATTTTAAAAAATATAATAAGATTAGTCAAAATTTTTCAAAAATAAGAACTTGAATCTGAAAGTGGTATCTTAAAAAGTTGAAGAAAAATTATTGTTTAGTCATTTGTCTCCGATAGATGAGAAACAGATGCCAGTTTTTATTTATTTATTTATTTTTTTTATTTATTTATTTTATTTATTTATTTTTTTTTTTTTTTTTGGATGTGAGGTCTACTTAACTACTAGTTCCAATACAGTAGATAGCTTGTAAAGCTCTCTAATTGTAAATTATTATAATTTATTTAATGTCATGCACATAAACTGGATTACAGTTTGTTTAAAAAATAAATTATTTAGTAATGTTTCAATAGCCAAAAATGACTAGGTTTTTTTTTATTATTCTGTATTAAATATTTATTTGGAAATGTATACTTTCCCATGTAATATTTAGTTTCCACTTAAAAAGATTGGCAACAAATAAGTTTCTTCCTTGCTTGCTGCTGGATGGTTAAGAATACTAACTGACCTTATGTTTCTTAGCAAGTCTGATTATATTGACTATACTACTTACTGCGGGTTATGAAAAACCTCCCATTTGCTGAAGTCATTGAAAAAGCATGGAATAATTGTTTTGTATGAGCCTGGTGTTGAACATTTTGAGTGTTGTGAAAATGATACTTTCTACCATACCTTCAGATTCTGGCATGATCTGTGTTAAACTAGCAGAAAGTAAATGCATACAGAAGATAGTTTCTTCTGTTTGTGATTGATAGTTTTTTGTTTGTGATTGATAGTGTTGCTGTAATTATATTCTCAGATTTTAGATTTACAGAAATTGTAATGGTGAAATACTGTCTTTTTGACACCCGTCTTCATTTGAAAACAGGGGAGGGTGGAACAAACTGCTGAAAATAATTGAATATTAGAAAAAATAAAGGCGATTTATGTTGCTCCAGAATTGAATCGATTTGTCTCTGTATAATTGGATCGTATTTGCCATCAAGTTTTTGCTTTAATATT
This sequence comes from Araneus ventricosus, assembly GCA_013235015.1. Classification (NCBI taxonomy): domain Eukaryota; kingdom Metazoa; phylum Arthropoda; class Arachnida; order Araneae; family Araneidae; genus Araneus; species Araneus ventricosus. The sequence goes on along the minus strand of BGPR01000010.1, from coordinate 1,842,492 downwards.
TCTCTTCTCCTATCCTACTAAATAGGATTTTCCCCCCAATTTATTGTCTATGTATTCAGCAGTATCTCATTAAAACATTTTTGATATTTATATTATTTTATTTAGAATGCCATTCAAATCTTGTAGGCCTGGAATTTTAGAGAGAATACATTGACATATTAAATTTTTGTGTTAAAGGGGAAAATCGAATAGCCTTAAAGTTTTAAAAATTTGCTTTTAGATTGAATAATTGGATCTCTGCATTTAATCAATTCTCTGAATTGTGAATATTTTATCCATGGTAGTTTAGGAAATTATACATATAAACACAGATTATTTGTTTTTGAACTCAACATGAGAAACGGAAAAATACAGCTGAAACACTTAGAAGGTTTAAGTGTTACTTTTGAAATGGCTTATGACACATGTCTAGAATCATAAGTCATATTTTGAAGCAATAGTTGTTTTCAGATGAAGTTGCAAATTTTCATGTTTATAAAAAGCTAAAATTTAAAGAAATAAAAGTGTATGATTTTCTGTGATTTTTTAGGGCTATGATTTGATGAGTTTATGGGAGTTATATTTTATTTTCATTCTAATTGCCTGTAATTTCTCACTATTTTTTTACAGGATAACATGCATGTTCAAGAAGAGATAGAGTTAAAGTTGTTGGACAGTGTTGCTAATAAGGCTACTGCATTAGCCCTGGATGTCAAAAAGAAACTTCCAGCTGCAGATTTGAAAGCTGTATGTTTCTTCCTGTTATTAATTTAGTTTTTGAAGTTACTTAAATGAGTATATGATTATTTTAAAAATGGAAACAGCCATTTTTATGTGCTTGTTTAAGTCTCGAACACAAGATTTATATCTTGTAATTTTCATGAATTAAGCTAAATAGTGTAAAAAAAATCCCACTCCAGTCCATCCTACCAAGAGGGTGTAAGGTCTTTAATTTAAATAGTATTTTTTCTTTAATTTTCTTTAGCTTTAATGTTAAGTGAGTATTGCTTGTATTTTTTTCAAGAAAAAGTCTAATATGAAAACTACTGCCAAGAAATTCTTCTTTCTAATCCTTCTGATCTGAATCGGATCAGATCCATGAGGTTGTTCGCCTTCATCACCTCCAATACGAAATCCGGTCGCTTAAGCAGGTCATCATACACCAAGGCAACATACTCAAGTAGATGTTGCTTAGTGGCCTCAATCATGTTGCACTTTGTGCAGATATTGAACTTCTTATCACCATGAGAGAATCTGAGGATTTTTAAGTGACCGGAAGTTAAGCGAGCCAGAGCTGGTTGGTCTTTCCTATCCCCCTTAAAATGTATAGTAGCACTGGGGCCTTCACTACGATACCTTGAATGAGCTGGTAGATACCTCCAAGAAATGTTAACAAAGGTCTTTCTTCTTGAGTATAATTCAAGGTAGGTCAAGAGTTCTACATAGGCCTGAGGCATGGTAGTACCTTCTTTAGCAAGACAATTCTATTTTTGCCGAATGATGTTCTGTCTTTTCCAAAGAAAAAGGGTGACAGAAAAAGGTTTTCCTTTTAAAATATTCTAGTTTGCAGCAGTTTTTTTGTCAGCTTAAATATTATAATATATTTGATGAGAAGAGTAGATGACAGAAGCATTAGGACTTTTAGTACTGAATAGTTTAGTACTAAAAATTTTTTAGAATAGTCATTTTAATAATAATTAATTATTATTATTAGGAATCCAGTTTTAAAAAAAGACTCCTAAAAAAAAATCCATAATGCAGCTTATTGATCTATTTTTAAATATGTTTGTGTGATTGAAAAGTTAAGTAATTGTACTAGCGGGAGTCTTCTACCCTCGATTTTCTCATATGCCACACAATATGGCTCGTTTTGTGCTTTGTTGTATTATAGAGAAAACACAATATAAATTTTTTGTTTCTTCCTTTTAACTGATTGAATCCAAAATTTGATACAGATAAATACCTTTGGTCACTAGATCACATAGCACATTTCATTTATTTGAGTCGATACATTTTTGAGTTATCAAATTTGTTACATAGAGATTTAATTTTGCAATTTTTAAATTGAATTTGCTTTAATTAATTATTAACCCCTTCAGGCCTGGCGTCCTAGTATTGGGAAACATCCTTATATTACTCTAGATTCCACATTTTTAAGAATTTAAACTTCGAAACCCTAGGTTCTGCTAATTATGCATTCAAGAATAACAAGATGCTTTTATTTCTGCTCAATAATTGGCAGTATAGTCATAACAGAGAAAATAATGGAGGCTTCTGACCATCTGCAGTCAAAACGAAAGTGCATGTTTTTTTTAGTCCTCAAAAACATTATTATATTCTTTCCTTTGCTGTTTGAAAAATTTCATAGTATAAATCCTACTATTTCTGCCTAATTCAGTTCTTTTAACATAAAATTAATGAGAAACTGCACTACAAATCAGAATCAAAATTTGTTCTACTAATAGGACATCAGGGCTTAGAGCAAACAACATGAATTTTTATACTTGTTCTATTATTAGAACACCAGGTGTCTATAGTACAAAGCTTTTACTTTGTTTTACAGGTAACAACATTTCTTCTAAAAAAACATTGTGTTGGATGTAAATTTTGCATATTTTACAGTTATTATTCAATTATTAGCCATTAAAATTGAAAATGGAGGGACAAGGTAGTTCAGATAAATGTGTTACAGAAGCTGGCAAAATCAGTGTAGTGAAATGGTATGGCAATCATGTAGACGTTGTTAAAAGATGGAGCAAAAAAGGTGTCAATTTTCTTGGAAGTTTCCATACGTAAAATTATTAAGTTTTACAATAAATCTATGGGGGAGGGTGGACAAGCATGACTTATTAATGTCATTGTGCCAAACGGCTGTAAGCAAAAAATGAACTCTCTGCATCCTCTTTCATTATTTCAATATGGCTATAGTAAATTCTTGGTCATGGTGCAAAAGAGATATAAATTATTCTGGAATTCTTCAGAAAAAATAAATAGATTTATTGGACTTTACATTTCAAATAGTAGAAGCTCTCTCATTTTCAAATCAGTCAGCATCCCCTACCAAACCCAGAAGTAAATCAGGTAATAGCCCTGCTGTGCCACCTCCAAAGGAAAAGTTAAATCTGTCACACCTTTCAATGACGTGAGATTTGATGGGAACCATGAGATTGAAAGAAGTTCAAAGCAAAGATGCAGATTGAAAGGTTGCACTTTCAAAACTTCATCTTTTTGTGAGAAATGTTAAGCATATTTATGTTTTCATGCTCAAAGAAATTGTTTCAAATCATTTCAATCAAAATAATTGTAAATTGAACTTAAAATAAAAAAAAAAAAAATCTTTTTACTTAATTGAAGCCCGGTGTCCTATTATTAGAACTTTTTTTAATTAGTTTGCTAGTTGACAAAAAATTATGGTATTTCATCTTTATGTTACTTATATATAATATAGCATATTTAAGCACTCACTGGTTTTTTATCTGTCCTGTGAATAATTCAGGGCTGAAGGGGTTAATAGTTCATTTGTATAATACTATGTTTGCTTTAATTTAGAATACATTGTAAGTATACAGTGTGAATATTATCTCTAAATAGAAAATAAAAAGTTACTTAGAGATTCAATTATGCAATTTTTAAATGGAATTTGCTATACGTAATTATTAATAGTTAGTTTGTATAATAATATGTTTGTATTAATTTAGAATACTTCGTAAGTATACTGGGTTAATATTTTTTCTATTGTTTGGGGAAATATTCCCCTTTTCTATTGTCCAACAATTTGAGGTTTTGCACCAGAAATCCAGATTAACATGAAGAACTAGTCCCCAGGTTAGTTAGCCATTTTTATTGTTGGAATTTCAAATAAGGATTGTCTTTTTCTAGTTTGGTTAATTATTTGTGCTTATAGTTTTATGTCAAGTTTTTTTTGTATCTTGAATGTATGATTATGGATGGGATAATTTAATTTAATCTTAATAATTATGTATATTGTAAATATAGTACAGTTTGTGTAGAATGCTGAATTGATATTTAATGTTTTTATTTACTATGTATATATATGTAGGCGGTCATCAGGCAGGCTTAGTGTTGGGTTCCATATAAATAACTACTTGTTAACTTTAACTATTTATTATATTATGCAGAATTAATATTACATTCTTAAGAAGCATTATTTACAATTAAAAAAATGTACATTGAAGCAGTTCGTCATAAAAAGGCTTTTGGATGGTCCACCGTTGTCTCTAGTCTTCGTCGGAAAAAAACCCACGCCGTTCATGCGTCTTGTACCGCCTCGTCGTCTCTTCTGTTCTCAGCAGCTCGATACTCTGACGTCACTGGCGATGACAGCGCCATCTACAGGTACTCGGCTGCAGCTGGTGGCCCACATATATGGATATGCAGATTGACAGATTTGGTCCAAAATTTGCTGCTCATCTATGATTCTTGCTATAAAACCATATGCTAAATTTCGTGTATCTAGCTCTTTGCATTTTTTTAGTTGTCATGTTTATATGCACACAAAATGGTCCAGCAGGCAGACTTTCCTTACTTGTGTTTCATTCAAAATTTGATAGAAATCTAAATTTTGGTGTAAAGACCTCATACCAAATTTCATTCATCTAACTCATTGCATTTTTGAGGTATTGTGTTGTATTGTTTGTGAGGTATTGATTGGTCTGTCAGACAAAATTCCAAATGTGCCCCCCCCCCCCTGACTCGGGGAGGTCTGAAGTCAAGGTCAAATTTTTTGACTATTATAATATTTTTTTCTTGTATGCTTCATGTACAAAAAAGTAAAATTTAGTTTGATGAAATGATTGATGATTAGTTTAACTAGTTAAGAAAGCAATTTGTTTCTCCTGTGTAAGAAACACTTTCAGGTTCAGTGTTTGAATTATTTTTCCACTTTTTGCTTATTTAGTTTTTAGTGACATACCTATGATAATCTAAATTTTAATTTTCAGTAAGTTGGGTTTTATTCAGTATTTAATACAGAGTTCCCACGGTCCTTGAAAACTCCTTGAATTTTATTTGCCATACTCGGGGTCCCGGAAAAGTACTTCATTTTTCATTGGGTCCTTGAAAAGTCTGGAAAGGTACTTGATTTTTTTTGTTGGGTTCTTGAAAAGTTCGTGAAAAATTCAAAATGTACTCTGTCTTGAGAATTCCACCATCCGAAAAAGGTGTTGGTATGGGAATGCTGTCAGTCATTATTCTTTTCTCTAGTTTGTAGGAAGAGGGAGGGATGGCAAAAAAGGATGTTGCTATGGTAACACTATCAATCACCAATCTCTCCTCTTTGTATAGTTTGGGGGAAGGATGAGGGCTGGCAAAAAAGGGTAGGGTTTCGCTATGACCCAGGGATTCCTTGAGATCCGGAAAAAGCAGGGAAATATATTCTAAAACTGGAATTTTTTTTATTTTGATAATTCTTTTCAGATGAAATAATATTCGTTGGTCTTTTTTCGCAAGTAGAATAAAACTTTAATGACTACCAATGAAAATCTGTTATTTACTGACAATCAGCGTTTCTGCGCACATGGCAGGCAGCGGGATGTTTACATTTAAATTTCCCTGGAACCGAAATTTCCTCTATGAACAGGATCGCGTTCCCTTTATTAGTTAAATTAGGTAGTTCAGCAACGGATCCCGAGACTACCACTTTTGGACGATTTTGCATCGGAAAGGGGTGTCAGGCAATGAGACAATATGAGCTCATTTCTGGAGTCCTTTGTTAGATCACGCTCAGTAAAATGTAAACATCACCCTTCCATTCTTCACTTTCCCCGTATTTTGATGAAAATAGCTCTGCCTGACACATGCACAAATGTGTGGAGGGTTTCCGAATCCATTGCTATACAATACTCAGTTGTTAGATATTAATTGTACTCAAATATGGAAGACATACAGGAATTTGGCTTCATGCCAAAGAGATTCAGACAGTTTGTGAGATCGTAAATTTTCCTTCATCTGTCTATACAGAAAAAAAAAAAAAAATGATCATCCACAGGGTTCGTACGCGTCCTTACAAGTCCTTACAAATCCTTATTTTTATGCCCCATTTTTAAAAAGTCCTTGAAAGTCCTTACTTTTTACTCTGCCATTATTAAAAAATTTAAAATTTCACCGATTATCGTTTTTCTAATTCCTCCTCGGCGGCTCTAATCTCGGTCGACGTGGCTCTCGCGGAATGGGGTGGGGATGGGGAGACGACACTGCTCGCGTTCTACGAATCCATATCCATCGCATACACTTTGTGAAATAAGGGAGGAGTTACAGATGGCCGTTATTGGTCCATGGTTCCATAGGAATGATTGTCAAAAGTGCTGTGACCATTTTTAGAACAGTATCAAAGTGATAAGCCTTTACTTCCATTTTTTGCCAGTGATGTTTTTAAAACTTGTTAATGATTGCATTCAACATTTCAAAATTTTGAAACCAGAGAATGAAAGAATTGAGAAACCTGAGACTTGATGCAAATTCAACTTCAGTGACCAAAACTTGTATAATGATAAAAGTTAAGCGTATTTAGGATTTGCTGCGAAGCAACTTATAAAAGATAACAAATAAGGAGTTAGCAGACAAGGATGTTTTCACACTCAGACAGGATAGTCGGAAAACAGCATAACAATGATAAAACATTTCATGCAGAAATGTCCTGTGAATTACGCACTAGTAAGACCTGCGATTTGCATTGATTCACGAGTAATGAATGGATATCCCGAAAAAGCACAGGAAAAAATGAAAAAAGTATTGATTGTATTGTCGCAAAATAAACGTATTTTGGGAAAAGATTGCGACGAAATTTTGTTACTCTATGCAGATTTTCTGTTAAATATTGTAAAGCCAAATTCATTTGAATTTACTTCTTTCAATCCAAAGAGTGATTCCCTTGATAATTTTTTACAAACTTATTTTAGTACTAATCATTATGAAAAAGTTTGGAAGATTATCAAAATGGTATTAATACTGTCACATGGACAATGAGGTTTTTCGGTGAACAAGGCCCTGGAAATAGAAAATTTAAAAGATGCTTCATATATTTTCCAGCGTGTAATCATGAATTTATTAAGCTGTCTGGGGCTATTTATGAGTTAAAAATTACTAAAGAAATGAGGACGGCTGCCACCTCAGCTAGAGCAAAATACATGCAGTATTTAGAAAGTGAAAGATCCAAAGAAAAAACTGAAACGAAAAGCTCTAGAGGAAGAAATAGATTTTTTAAAACAAAAGAAAATGTTCCTCCAAAAGGACATACACCAAACAAATGAGGAAGTAAGTGATTTAGCTAATGAGGCTGAAGAGTCAAGGCACATAAATTTATTTATTCAATTGCATGAACTAAGAAAAACAATTTCTGAAAAAGAAATTAAAATAAATACTTTGGATGTAAAATTGAATGAAAAAAGTTTGGAATTAAAAGATATTTAATTTGATTACCAGTTTCATGGGTTTTTTTTCCATCAGTTTATTAACTCGTATTTTTAGGAGTTTTGTTGTGTTAAATTTGTATTGTATCTTCTATGTTTTATATTATAATTTATCATCTAATAGGTTGAATTTGCAAAAATGAGATTTTATGTAAAAATTCGTGCGACAATTCGTTAAACTTATTCAATTTAGAGGTCCTTATTTTTTGGTTTTTTTTTAGTCCTTAAAAGTCCTTGATTTTCTTTTGAGGAAATGTGTACGAACCCTGATCCACACTGGATACTGTTTGCTTCTTTGATGATTTAATGTCAAATAGGAGTTGTAACCAAAATTAATTCATTTTTCCATTTCAAGATATTTTTGGAGAATTATTGCAATACCTGACATTATTAATATTTTATGTCCGCATTTTTTTTTGTGCTAATTTTGTGTATTTTTTTTCTTTCTCTGTTATGAATACGAATCATTTTGATAAATTATGGGATCTTCAAAGTATTGGATGGAAATGATCTATTATAGAAAAGATAGTTTTTTTTCGTATGTATGCATGCATGTTCGGTTTTTGTTCTTTATGCACTCCCAAACGGTTTGACTTGCAATTAAATTTGGTAAAGTGATGGATTAGTGCAAGAGGGAGCTCATGGCATAAATTTTTTTAAAAAACTGAATTAGATTTTTATTTATATAATTTTAAGTAGTAAATTCTGGCATTTTTTGCCCATTTTTGCGAATTTTCTTTTCCCCCCCCCTCATTACTATTTTTACACACGTGAGAAGAAAAGTTATGCTTCCGGTATTTTAATTTATTATTTCTTGTATTTTTTTCTCTTTTGATGTTTTCTTTCTCTTTGAGCCGATTTTTATTCTTTTTGAGCCATAATGAAAAAAAGTTTTTTTTTTTTCTATAATGAAGAAATATTATGTTTCCATGTTTTAATATATAAACATTGAAAAAAATCGTTATCTTGCCTTTTTCATATATATATATTTTTTTTTTGTCTTTTAATGTTTTTTTCAATGGATTTTTTTTTTTACATTTTATTTTGCTTAATATTTTTTTAAGTTTATATTTTTAATCAGCAATGCAGGGAACGCAAAGCTCTTGTTACAAAGCAGAAGGTTTGTATCTTTTTTTAAGGACCAATGGTAATGGTTTTTCTGTCTTCGTTGATTTCATAGAGGCCCCTTTGAAGAAATGGATTCTAAAATGGAAGGGGTCAGTTCCATATTGCCGAAGATCGGCATGCAAACCTTTTTGAGCGACTCTTGCACATTTTCATTTCAACAAACTTTCAGACTTTTCTGTCATTTTGAGTTTCTATGAGTACCAATTTAAGTCACATCAAAAGGGGGGGCCTTCCCTTTTAAAATTTTGCAACATGTTTTCCTAACAGAAAAATTACGGAAGTGTGGAAAATATATTAAGTAATGAGTAATAATTTATTTAAGATAACTAATAAGTTTAGAAATTAATTTCAGGCTACAAATTGCTTGAGTGTCAGTTATTTTCAAAAAGTTTTTGTTCCTGTTTGGAAAAAATCCTACGGGCACCTGTAGTAATCAATTTTTACTTATATTAGTTCTTATTAATAAAACTTTTTTCTTTTTCAACATTCATAGAGGATTAATATAAGTGGTTTGATTACTAAAATTGAGCATAAAAGACCAAGGGATGCCAGATTACACAGTTTTTTTACTCTTCATTATGGCAAATAGTCGGGTAAAGTTTTGTACTCCGTTCACACAAACTGGCTATTCAGTTAGTAGATATTAAATAAATATATGGCAAAAATTTTAAAAGTGATTAAAATTTTATTGTGAGTCATATATCACACTGAACTGCATTGCATTGGTTTCTGCACTGCAGAAGTCTGCAGACATACTAGCTGAAAAGGCTGAGAAAATTAGAGATTTTCAATCTATTGCAGAATCCAATAGTTTTAAGAAAACAGCAAAAGAAAGGGCTAATGAAGTTAAAATGATCAATGAAAAAATTGAGGCTTTAACAGAGCAACTGAAAATGTAAATTTAAAGTATTTTGAAGTTTCTTTATTTAAATGTTGTACTATATCGCAGGATGAATAAACATACTTTTTAGAAAAACAGCACTTTTATTTTAACATATTTTTCACTAAAAAACGTTCATTTTCAGGAACTATGTACATCAGTAGTTACATTTCCTTCTCTCTACAATACAATTTTAATTCTTAAAAGAAACTAACATCTTTTATCCTGCGTTGCCAAGCAATGCTCGTAAGACAAAAATTGTATTGCCACACTAAAAAGTTTTAGAAAGAAACCTTTAGAAATAACTAAATATTTTTGTAACAAATATCATAATGTAAATAAAGGTTTACTGATTAGTACCCGTCTCTTGCTCCCCCCCCCTTCATTTCCAAGCAATGGTCAAAAGTAAGAATATAAGTTCTTGTGGGGCTAACATTTTTTTAATGAATTTTGTTTCAGCTAATGTGTTTGTGAAGTGAACTACCAAGTAATGTTTAGTAGTTGTTTGTGTAAAATTAGCTTCTAGTAGTAGTAGTAGTACACTATAGCTAATAGTAGGGGTGCTTGAATTGTGATCTCAAAACTCACTTTGCACTGTAGATTTTGGTTTACTAACTAACTACAAGGTGAGCAAAACATGTGCCTTTGATACTCTTCACTTAAGCATCTAAAAGTCATAAGTAAGAAAGTGATGGCACATTAGAAAGTTAAAGTTGAAAATATTTGATTTAAATTTGTCCTTTGCATTTTTATGTTCTAAAATATGCAATTTTAATGGTCCTTGAATTTTTTAAAAATGTCCTTGAAAGTCCTTGAATTTTTTTTTCTTTAATAAGAGTGGGAACCCGTAATATAAAATTTACTATTATTAAATGCTAGTTCTTATTTATCTTGATCTGAGTAGTGTGAGTCTATCTTTTTTTAACCTAAGTGGTGAATATAAGACAAATTAAGCAACTAGAATTACATTTGATAAGTAACATCCTCTTGTAAAGGAAAAATATTATTGATTTTCATCTACATTTGTATTGGTTTGCATTGATTTATTTTATTTCTTTACTTTAGAAATATAAAGAAACTTTGGCTCAAAATGGTATATCACCTCAGGGTAATGGTATGGTGGATACATCACCTCAGAGTAACCTGGAGTTCACTCAGAATTTAGATAATTTGATTGGACATTATAAGGCTCGTAAAACAACAGTATATGAAGATATTCATTCCCAAGATTCTTATTCCAGCCGTTTAATAGCATCTGAGCAGTACATTGACAATAATAGATCGTCTCACCATCAACCGAATACTTCTTCTCAATACAGAAATACTCAAGAAAGAGCTTCCAGTTTTGATTCAGGATGGAATCAAAGACCATCCACTTCATTGCCTTTCCAAAGTTTTTCATCTACACCTGTAAATATTCCAGGTCTGACATTAACAGAGGAACCACCTGCACAACCATCTACATCTACAGTCATGAGCCAGTTTGCACAAACAGCCAAAAATATTTTTGGAAATATCAACGTGCCATCAACACCATCCAATCTATATCAGAACGAAGATTACAATCGTTTAAATTACCGTTATTAACTTTGAAAATTTTATTTCATCAATAAGTATACTTAACTGAATAAGTATAATTTAGTAACTTGTGTTTGCTTTAATGTTGTGTAATTATCTTCCCTTCATTTTTCTTTTAAAATCATGCATATATTTCTAAGGATTCAAGAATAAGCTTTGTTAATAGTTGTATTTATGTTTATTGATGCCTGTGATTTGATCTTCTGCACAAAATATTGAGGTTGTTTATTTTACTTGAAACTCCTAATAATTTGATGTTAAAAATTTAGAGAATTGAGGTTGCTTTGATCAGCATGGCATTTTGCAACTATTCTGATATGGATTGATATATGGAAGCATTTTTATTACAAGTGACGATAAAGTTTCACTTGGAATTCATTTCTTTTCCAGCATATTGACTTGTAACATTTTTTTAAATATTTTTTTCATGATATCTATTATATGATCAGATTAATGCCTGAATTTAATCTTCCTTCACAATTTTCAATGCACAAAAAAGAATCGCTCTCTTTGAAGCAAACCCAGTTTCAGTTAGAGAGTTTAGCTTTAATATTTTGTAGCTATTTTTTGTGCTTGATGTGTTTTCAGTGTATTTACTTTGTTATGAAAATGTAGAAGTTACTTGCTGGCTCTTGATCCAACTAGGTATACTTAATAATTTAGTATTAAAAATATTAAATTTAAAAAAAATAATAAAAGCAAAACTGCTATGTTCAAAATATTTTTGTATAATTGTTCGGAAGTATTTATCTAATTAATGACTTTTTAATTTCACATAAAATATTTTGGCATTTAATGTGATAAATTTTTAAAAGATTGTTTTTACATGGCATCAGTTATATGATCAAATTAATGCAAGAACTTAATGCTTTTAATGCAATTTTTCATGAAACGGAAAGAAATGGTTCTGTTTGAAATAGTACTGTCTTGGGTAGGGATTTTTACTGGGAAAATTTAAGCTGTTTACTGTGTATCATGTTGTATTTATCTCTATGTTGTAAAAGTGTTCTGCTGCTTTTGTCAAAACTTAAATATAGAATTGTGAGCCTTTTTAGAATTATTCAGAAGTCTTCTAAGGAATGTGTCATTTTATTTTATTTAAAAAAGTAAGTAAAAGGCATGTATATGATGTAAAATTGCTTTTCTGCTGAACTGAATATAAAAATTATGAGTTGTTTGAGAATTAATTCGAAAGTTGTCTCGGGAATATCTGTCATTTTATTTGATTTTTTTACTTTAAAAAGGCTGTGTGAAATTTCATTTTTTTTTTTTTTACTAAATTAAAATTTAGTAAGAAAAATTTAAATCTATTATATTTTAAATTTAAAAATTTGGTTCTGCACATTCATCACCCGAGTGTAATTCAGAGCATTTCATAATACGTTGATGCTATTGAAAAGCATTAAAATAAATATTTTGTTGTGTAATTAATGTCTCCTATTTATTTTTTTAAATTGTAGTTTTTGTAATTTGGGAAGAAATTGGAACTGAAGAAGAAAATCATCTTTAGTGCTATGTATATTAATGTAGAGAACATAAAGGAAATACTTAAAAATTATTTTGGTTCATGTGATAGTACTTTTTTAGAAGGAGTATTTGGATTTTAATCATGTTGGAATTAGTAAATATTTTTTTAAAAAATCTCAATGCACTTAAAAAAAAAACTAAAAGTAATGAAACTTTTCTTTACATCTTGTTACTAGCAACACCCTAAATAATAGGGGTCAAAAGATATTGGTTGATGCTGCTGCAAATAAATGTTTTTTTTTTTATTATAAAGACTATAATTTAGAATGAATGTAATCCACCAGAATTATAAAATGGCGATGTGTGATAAATTGGCTTTATTGTCTACAGGGTCACAAAAATCTGCAAGTTATGAGTTCTGAATGTAGTTGTGGAAAAGTTGAGATCACATGTCTTTTTAACCAGAAATAATACTTTCAGAATTTGGACATTCTTCCTTCCAGGTCAGAAGGAACAGTTCTTAAAATTTTTAAATTGGAAGGAAAAGTGACGTTTTTCCTGCATGTTTGCTAAGCACATCACATGCTTATAAAAAAAAAAACCCTAAAAATAAATCAAATGATTTTATTTTTATCGAATTGTTCCTCTTCATAAGATTAAGAAATGAATATTGAATTTTCCCTTCTATTTAAGGTAATTTGAAAAAACTATTTACTGTTTTTAAGTTCAGCTATTTTGATGGTGGGGACGTTTAAAAATATGCTAGGAAACAAAATTTAACTACTCATGAATTAATTTCGAAATTAAGACAGTTTAATGATACTTTGTTTTAGATACCTTATGATATATTATCCTTGTTTTGGACTTACCATAGCTGCAAAACCTAAAACACTTTTCAAATGTCTAGTTTTGGTCTTCATACAGTCTTCAAATCTCTCAATTCATTTGTCAGTAAAGTTATGCAGTGTGAAAAGTACTATCTCCTTCTGCATAAAAAAGATTCTGGTTTTGTATGTTTACAAGATAAAATGCCTGTGTTGGTCTGTAAGATAGTTCAGAGATTTCAAACTGCCGTTTTATCCTTTAAGGATCTCGCACTATGGTCATGCTGACATATCCTATCCTATTGGAACAGCTGTTGGGATGAAGGGACTTTGGAAAAGTTCTAGCAGAACTGAACTTAGACTTGGAATTGCATAAAAAATTAAATGCAATTCATAATGAGATGCTTTTACAATTTTTCCAACAATCTGTTTTGGTATTGCAGTCATGTGAAATTTAACTAGATAGCTTTTATTTAAAACTAGCTTATATATATACCCGACATTGCTTGATGTAGAAATATTTTCAAGTCTAAGTACTTATAACACTTTAAACTTAATTAAACAGTTTTTCACTATAACATCTTTAATTGGTTTTCTTTTTCCTCACCTTTGTCTCTGACCCCTCTGCCAGCAGCTAAACTAACCTCTTCTTTTTTTGTCTCCGTACTTTGAACCCCTTCACCCAAGTCTGACAACTCTTGGAATTCCATCTTCCCATCCCCATTATTGCTACCAAGACAACATAAATACTTCATATCATATGCTTTTTATGTCCCACATTCTCTTATTTTTGGTGATTGTGTGCCAGATCGGAAGCACCATTTTTTCTTTTTCTCCCTAAGCCCTCTTCCTTCGGTAGGAACGGGACTCGGCTAACCTTTAATGACTTTACATACTGACCTGGGCATACCGAGGGTAAGTGGTGCTAGGGTCATACTATGATTTTTTTTGTCTCCTCCCCCCCTTTAATCACCACAGGCTTAACTTGCATAAATTGCACCCTGGACATGGTATTTTTCAGCTCCTTATTGTATTTAACTTTAAAAAGTTGCACAATCATATTAACGTTTTGTCAACATGGTGAGTGGCACCCAGGGAATATGATTTTATTTTTTTACCCCAGTTGTCATTTGCTTAGCAAGCGCAAATGGCCTTCGTGGGCCTGGTATTATTTTTATGTCCCCTAATATTTTGAATCAAAAAGCTGCATAAATGCAGTAATGTTTTGTCTCCATGTGACCCCAAAAACTGGCATCTATACTTCCCGGTCTCTATGCTGCTGCATACTGATTAGGATCATTCAAAAATTTGTGAAATTTAAACGATGTGTGTAGTAGCATCATTGGATATTTGAGTGCATATTAAAAGCTGCAAAATAAAAACGGAAGTTAGCGAATGCTACGAAATAGCAGAGGAAGTAAGAAGTCTACTTTGACCAAAGAAAGCAATATTTTCTTAACTTGAACAGTGGTAAAAACACATGAATAAAGGATTTGATGAAACAATAAATGGGCCATTCTCTACTGTAAACTCTTTGAGCCCCAAATTTTTTTACTTGTATATGTTTTTTATTTATGCAATATTAAAGCATATAAGTTAAACCTAAGGAAATTAGAAAAAAATATTTGTTTTAACTAAATTTTTTAATATGGAATCGATTCTAGAAAGTCAGCATTATAATTTTTAAGTCTTTGCATTTCAATTAATTTTTTTAAAAAAATATATCTGCATAATGTTCTTATTCAGTAATGAGAGAAAAAAAATAAAATATCACAATAAAATTTTTCAAGAAAAGACGATTTATTTGAATAAAAATTGAATGCCCCGTGCATAACACAAAAACATGATCTTTTTTTATTTTTCACATTTATTTTTATAGCAAAACAGAAACTGTTATAAATTTACTTTCTCTTCATACCAATTTATACTGTAAAGAAATATTCTGCAAGTTTAATATTAAATGAAATATTAGCACTTGTTTTCATGTCCCTTGCGTAACACAGATTTTTCTAAAAAATCTGGGAACTCAAAAACTCCACGAACATTTATAACTGTAGGTGGCTGAATTACTTTAATGGCTTCACTCATGTTATAGAACACTTTATCTTCTCGTTTAGGCCATTTCCAAAATTTTCTAAACTTTTTCCATGGTAGAAACTTATTTATCATTACCTAAAACTTAAGTAACTTCTCCAGCATATAAACTTTCATCATAGTTCACCACAACCCAATTTTCTATAGAAATATTTATGGTGTTAACTGGCATGGTATCAACATTTTGTTTTATTGATGTTATAGCATTTGTAAAAAATTCTAAACCAGAAGGTGAACATTTAATTCCCTGCATTTTTGAATTGCCAGGGCCGGCCCGAGAGGGGTGCGACTGCACAAGGCCCCCGCGCTTCTGAAAGGCCCCGTGCCGGATGTTGCAAAATTCGTTACATTTTTTTATTCTTTTTAGAAAATTCTTTCAACCATATTTTATGTAAAAACAGACATAAAATATAAATAATTTTTTTTAAAAAAAATATGTTGCAATTTTTTCTGGTTTTGAAAATTTCCTTCAAAGATCTGTTAAAAAAGTAATTGGTGGATCTAGTGGATAAGAATCCAACAATTCCCTTTGCTACCTGGAGATCCACGTGTTTCCGATTCCTGGGCAGAGCAAAAGGTAAAAAGTGATAACGTTCAGTCCTAAACCAGGTTCGATTATTCCAGGCATCATATTCACTCTCCTTTCGGTGCGGGGCACCCCAAAGTGGATGATCGTCATTTGAGGATAAATTACAGGTGATAATATTCAATACATTCCTTGTTCCCGAAACTATTACCTTCAGGGTATACAGGGGATAATTCTTGTGTGAGGATCCACATCTGTTCCGCTAATGGCCAGCAGATAGTCTTTCCCAGGGCATCTTCAAGAAACACCTCTAGAGGAATGCTTTTTCTGCTTAAATCTAGTTCTAAATTGAACACATATGTTCTCTTTGTATTCAGCAGGACTGCCAAGCGATGATGAAGCATATATCTCGCAGGGTTTCACGCTTTTCTTGTCAAAAGTGTCGTTTTGCAGCATCTATGAATTCATAGTAGGTACTTGTTAAAAGGTAGTTTGTTACATCTATTCCTCAGAGTTTAATCAATAGTAGTGAATCAGAATATCGGGTTGTGTGAAACACAAAGGGTAACCCAAGGAGTTTTCTCAGAAGCTTAATTTTCTATTGAACAGTTCATTCGCATTCGGAGTATCATCCGTACAGAAAAATAAAATATTCTGCATTTGTTCTTAGAGATAAATTTCAGGTATTCTAATTTTTGTCTCTTTTTTTTATAGTTATTTATTAAACAAACTCCTTTTATATTTCTCAAAAGAAAATTCTAATATAACAGGTTATCAATTTATAAAACTATGTAGTTCCCCTTTGTTTTTGTATTTCAACATTTTTGCTATTTGTTATTATTTCAGATAAGACATTTTTTTTTTATTAACAAACGAAAATTTGTGTTTTCTACTCTTTCACATTGTGCAATTTTTATTATAAAATGTTACTTATTTGGAAGCTTTTTATTATTTTGACAAACTACATATTGAAATCATTTGGATAAGTTTTAAAATATACAAAGCATTTTGAAGATAGATTCAATTTAAATATCCTAAAAACGAAGCTATCAGTAGGTTGTGTATAATTGTAAATAAGTTTGCGATCAGTCGATTATCTTTTTTTAGTTTTTTTTTTATATGAAGAAATAATTGTTTGTTAATATGAAGGAATAATGAGTTCAACTTTTTTTTACTGAAGAAATAATGAGTTCAACTTTTTTTACTGAAGAAATAATGAGCTCAACTTTTAAGAATTCCCTTGATAATTCAAAATACAAAAAAATCCCATTCATACAGTATAATATTTTATTTCAATACTGAAAGCATGTGCTGACATCGTAAATTGACAGACAAATTGAAAAAGGGGGTGGGGTATTTTCTCTTTCAATTGACTGCAAAGTTAAAAGTTATTTTAAGTTTCTTCAGCTTTCATGTTTTGAAACTCTAATTGAAACTATTTTCGCATTTTATAATTTTAATTTTAGCACTGAAAGTTTTCAAACTGAACAATTTTTAATATATCCTCAAAATCAGGAAGACAGGACACATTTCTACAGCATGAGTTTGATAAAAAATAATGGGAGGAATTTTATCTCTTATTTTTAAAAAAAATGCTTGAATTCAGGGCACGTCCTAAGGGGTTTCGAATGGTGCGAGCGCACAAGGCTGCCCCCAAAACAAAAATAGAAATTACCACCACCACTTTTTGTTTCGGATTGGACGACGATAATTTGCCGTATTTCATTCTAATCCATTCTATCACTACCTCCCATGCTCTGATTATATCTCTGAATTAGGTTAGGTTGGTCAATTTCAATTATTTTTTTATACTGCTTGATCATCGTTTTGCTGTTACTAAAGGATAAACACCAAGTACACTTGAGGCTATTGTCATAACGGCTGTTATCGTTTTATCTAACCAAAATTCAAAAAATTGTTTGCTTATAATCATATTTATATCCAAAAGAACCTCTGGTGCGTTTCTTGAATGATGTAACGTTACTGGACATCCAGCAGTACGATTAGGACGAATCGCGATGGAAAACAAACATATCGCCGATCCGTTCCAAATATCTAATCGAGTGTGCGTGCGTGTGTGTTCGAGTATTAATAGTCAAATTACAATTTTGATTATATATTTAATTTACAAATTCAGATGGTTACACAGGATATTAAAATTTCATAAAACTCCAAATTGCTGTTTGAAGATTCAAGTTAAAGAAAATAATGATTTGTGGAAAACCCTCGTCATTTTGTTTCTCTTAAAGAACAAGAGAAATTCTGTTGCCTACAACTTTATAAACCTTAATGGTATTCAACTGGAATTTTTTATAAACTGCCCTAGATATCTGGCTTCGACGTTATGAAAGAAAATTTACGCTATATTTCGCGCATGCTCAATTAAAAAGTATTTACTACAAATACTCATATTTACTCAAATATTCAAGATATTTACTTCAAATTTCAATGCAATGTTTTTCTAACATATTGTCAGGTATTTTGCAAGTTTCGCAAAATTTGGCGTAAATCTCTGCATGTTATAAGCAAAAAACATGCAAACAATTTTGGGATGTTTTAAAGAAACCTTTATATCTTTGCGAATATGCATGATATTTTTTTGAAAATGCATGTAAGTAATGAGCATAAAAAGCAAAACGATTAATGAAAGTTTCGAATTAGTATCAGCTTTCTATGTAACGGGGTGAGCCCAAATCATTTTCGTCTTCATCAATTGTGGACGGTCTTCTAAATGTCCTCGTGACAAAATCTTCACTGTAAAATTTGAATTCCCACGATTGTACGTCTCACGATTCTCCACAACTGATTGTGAATCATTGTATTCAACTTAATCCAAATAATTCGCATTTTACCAATCTTACCAATACTTTTGACCAGCAGCATAACCAAACTAAACTCACCACTGCAAAGTGACAGTAAGAAGCTTACTCTGCTGTGCTCAAACCTGAAATTTTAGAAATTTGTTAACATTATTGCTCATAAGTTGGTATAGAAAATCGTTCATTGAAAAAGAAAAATCAAAGGAAAGAAACTAGTACTATAAAGAGAGATACTATTGGGCAGAGAGACCGACGGCGAACATCACAAGACAAGATACCTCTTCATTCATCTCCAACTATACCCTTTCAGTTATTTAAACAATGTAGCGGAAGTGAAGTGGAAGAGACATCAGAAGACGTTCCTTGGCGATCTTTCGCCTTGACAAAAAACTTGAAGGGGTATTATTTACATGGCATTGAAAAAAGCTGTGTCCAACACCCTGAACCGCTGAAAGAAGTTCAAAAACAATACATTTTTATGGCGTGGGAGTGGTGTCGTACAAATAAATTGTTGGTTAATGACAGAATATTACTCAATCTGGTTGAGCTGACAAAATTTAAGGTATATAAAGATTACATTTATAAAATTATGCCTCAATTATTTGGACGGACGGACAGAAAGTCGCCCCATATCCCTGTTCCTGCAACCATTACAGTTGCCGCATCAGTTGGATGGGCATAGGAGGACGGACGGATAGACATTATTTCTGTAAATGCCTCATGCAATCAGGCAAGCCGAAGACAAGACAGGCGAATTAAGCCAAAAACATTATCATGCTACGATATTTCGGATTAGAGGTTACTTTTTGTTCTTTCATTTGTAATGCTTTATAATATCTTCTTCTTTACAGAACTGAAAGCAGGCCCGCGCCGAGCCTAATCGGCGCCATCGTGCAAATGTCTAATGAGCGCCTTTATACAGTGTCCGTATTAGAGAAAAATGTCTTATCGTTAATACTTGACCTAACTTAACCTAATGGCTTATGGTTAACACTTGACCGGCGCCTTTTAATTTGGGCCGTCTTGCGCCGCCGCATTACCATGCACGTATTGACGGCGAGGGCCTGACTGAAAGTACAACGCTATGATAAATAATTTCAACTAATCATTGCGGGTGACTGTATACAAAACCAATAAAAAAAGACGGGTTACAAATATTTACAATCCAAAATATTTTCAAACAGGAGCATCTTTCTTTTCATAAGAATTTAGTATTTGGATTGTCAAATTTGAGACAAGGAGAGAGAGAGAGCTGATTGCTCCACAAATATTGTTCCTTGAATTTCAAAATGAACCTTATATTTATTCTTATAAAATTTTCGAAACAGTTTTATGAAGGATAAAAGATCTACGATTCTAAATTCCGTGCTACTACTTGCATTTCGAAATTATACATAAGACAGAATTAAACTTTTAAAAATTTTTGCGTAGTATCAAAAGAAGGAAAGAAAACACTTAGAGGCAAATTCTTACCTCTGAAGTATTTTAGTTAACGTATGCTTTTAAAATATTTTGTTTAGGATCCATCAAGAAAAAATGTTGACTTGAAGATTTTTAATGACGAAGCGCGCTGGCACTTTCTACTGGCATTGGTTCACAACTGCGTAAGTTCGAATTAGTAACATAAACGACTCCTTTTGAGACTACACTTTGTTTTAGTTATATTAACGTCCAATTTTGAAGCAACACGAGGGTTATTTAGGGATGGACCTCGTAATTTTGAAGCGAGTTTGGCACCTGAGCTGGTACTCCTCTCTCCAAGTTTCCGCACTGCACCAGCAGGAGGACGTTTGACCCATTGCGTCTGATTTAGCTTTCGCCAGACCCACATCCCCGGCGAATCTTCAGTGTTGTCGGGTTTCGAGCCTGGAACCCTCCAACCCCAAACACAGGATCTTACCACTAAGCCACCGCAGGGATGTTTCCGTCCGGATATTATAATTTTCTATTGTGAGATAGTTTGGACGTCACTTCAACTGCAATTCCTTTCCAAGAATCCCCATTATGGCAGCGGATGAGAGTATGAGCCTCGACGGATGTAAAGCTGGACACTCACGACTCTGGGCCAAAACCTGTTGTCAGTGCGAAAATGCGACAAGAATTGGCATCGACATATGCCGTCGAAAATTTGGATATTCAACTTGTCTTGAAATCCAAGCACTCCATTTGGACTACAAGGCCATAAATACTGAAATGATACCAGTGTATACTAACGGAGAAGGGGGAGGTTCTCTCGCACTAGAAGAAATCAAAGCAGAGGAGGATTTGCGCTTTGAAAGTGATCGGAGAAGTAGGTGCAATAAGGGATCGCAGTGACCCGTAGCTGATTGTATTGCATGTTGCACGGACCGACCCGTGAATGATCTACCTAAATTTATGAGCTGAAAATGGAATGGTGAGGAGTTCTACCATGCCATTTGCGTGTAACGAAGTTCTCGTAAATGTCCAGCTTAAGGATGGTCATTCACGACCGCTCCACACCAAAACCCATCACCAATCTGAAAAACCGGTCATTGGTGTAGACCTGAATTTCCGATTCGGACTCTTAATCAATATCATAGCATCTAAATGTGAGATTTTAGCTCACTGCTAATAATATTTCAAAAATAGCAAAAAAATTAACTAGCGCTATATGGCTAAACTTCCTGCGTTTCAGATACATTAAGATTACGATGGCATGATGCTCCGTACCCTATTCTCTGAGTCTTCTAATTCTAAGGCGCTTTGCTTTCCACACATTTATAACATGTGCAATGTTTTTGTACAAGGGCATTGTTGGTGGAATAAAGACTTCAAGACACAAGCCTCTGGAATTGGAGCCAAGACTCTTCCGATCATCCATTAGGAAAATGAGAAACAAAATTTATGGGAATCAATTAACTTTGGAACTGCTTAACGGGGTATTTTGTTGACGCCTGAAGAAGCTATAACATATTGCTTCCTAAACGAAGTAACCCATTTAGTACAAGATGGTCTACAGTATTGCTATTATATCTTGACGATATTATACGGCATTCAGAATACCATACGAAATCGTTAAAAATATCGCATAATATTTTTGTGCTTCTAGGGCATGCTAAGATATTTCAGCACATGCATTCTTGGTTAGCTGGGATTTGAAATCCTAATTTTTGGTCTATATCTCATTATTCTTCATTACCTTCTATACTGCTGGATCAATACCTTTTGGTTTAGCTTTTAGATAGATTAACGTCCCGTTTTGGAAACTCTAGGACTAGTGTCTTGGAATGGTCCTTGTAATTTTTAACAATGGTCTAATGAAAAGAATGACACCTGTGTTGGAAACTCACCGTCAAAAATTCCTCACCACATCAATAAGAGGATGTTTGACACTCGAAGGCAGAGTTAACAGCACCGGACCCATATACGGCAGGTTTTAAATGGAATCGAGTCTCAAACCCATGAACCTCCGACAGTGGTGTGGCGATCTGGGGGCAAGGGAAGTACAGATGCTCTAGGTGCTAATCTTTCTCATCTTTAATAATTATGAAGATGAAACATTAGTGCCTTTATGTCACATTTTAAAACAAAGTATGATCAGCGGGAGAAAAAATGGTATCATATCCCAGGTACAAATTAAGCCACTGTTGTTGATTGGGGGCGAAAAAATCATATTATGCCCTCGGGTGCTACTTAACCTCGCTACACCACTGTCCTCCGATCTCGAAGTCGAGACCTTATCACTAGACCATCGTGACTATCATGTCTTCTGGTGTCCCTGAAAGAAAAAAAGCTACCCGATAACATTAAAGGGTCTATTCCGGTACCCCCCGGTGGGGTTGGGTCCCGCCCGTAAACACCTGACCCCAACCCAACCGGGGGTACCAGAATAGACCCCTAAATGTTATCACTGCATAGGCCGAATAAATGGAAGATAATCTTATCCTTCGTTTTCCCACTTCTATACGAGAGCTGGCCTATTTAATTTTTAGGTTATCACAGAATGCTGCTAAATATTTTCTTTTATAATATTTCTAATACTTTGAAATCATCAAAGACCTTTCAAGATATTGGCAGGTTTCTTCAGGATTCGAATTCGACTATTTAATATTATGATTTTTTTAAAAATCTCCATGCCTTTTGAGCGACTAACTTGTACCAATCTATGGAAGAAGAGAAGGCTGAGCAGTTAAGTCTATCTACTTACAACCTGGTAGTCACTTTTGAATATCATTAATTCATTTTCATTTTGAAGCTCTTTGCGTGAACTGAGCAGTATCATTTACAATGTCCGTAGAACCATTAATGGTTTGAGATGGATTTTAACTCGGATTTTCTTGCTCTTATTAATAACTCTGCAGACTTCGCGATATGTTTTGCCTTCTTTTGGACTTGGTTTTCATGTCGATTGCTATTCTGTCAAGACTTCAAGTGTTTCATACATAATAAAGTAAGTTATTTTGTTTTCTCATGCTTACTTAAATTTAGCGATTATTTTTTATTTCGTTAAATTAGCTTTCAACTTTTGAAAGCAGCTGTGAAGTTTATTTATTAAAATATCTGCTTACAATAAAATTATTTCAAATGAAAAATTTTATCACTATTGCTTTGAAACATTATAAAATAGACTTTTCTTGGGAAACTCAAAGTATTTCTTTGCTATTTATATTCTGTTCACTTTGTACAAAGTCGTAGCTATACAAACGAATCTCATTTAGTAAGAGACCGGAAAATAAATTTTTGTAAACACAGTTTCGAAAAATATTTCTTTATAGGAATTTAATTCCAGAAAATTTAAACACTTTTTAAATAAACATTTTATTAATATTTTATGGCCAATAAGATCTTATTTCGCTCAAAATTAGTATTGTTGGAATGGGCAAAATTAATTTAGAAAAAAATCTGGCTTTTCAAATAACTGATGCACAATATAAGTTGTAAGCAACGTATTTTATAGGTATTTTTGCATCAAAAGGAATCTCGAAATTTAGGTCGCACTTACTGCAGAAAATAGAACATTTCATTACGTACAAAACGTAACTACGTAGTTAGGCTTACCTCAGATTTATAATAAGTAAAGGAAATTAAATATAGGAAATTGAGTTTTGTATTAGACAGCCAATGCAATCGTCAAATTGTCCAAAATACTTCCGCAAAACCATCTGCTACTTGAAAATTTATGAAGGAATTAAAATTTAATTGGTTTTTGGCCTAATATGTTTTTACTTGAGATGCTAATTCTTAATTTTGAAGAATTTCTTTGAAGGCACGCACTTCTATTCGAATTCTGTTGGAAAAGTTCCTTGAAAGTGAAATATTCATGGCTAAATCCTGAAACTTTGTACATTTATATATATTTAATCAGGAGATGATATGCTGCGGTTAAAAGAATTCTCGTAGGTATGTTGACTACTTAAGAAGTGGATGTAAGCTAAGGAGAAGACGGAAAACGATTAAATAAAAGCATGCACCGTGAATCCACTCACTTATGTTTGAGCGCCAAATTTTTATTTATTCCGTATAGACCACGAAATATCGAAAACCGGTGTTTTTGTATGGTGGATATATGCTCGCTGCCCAGGTGTATTGGGAAGTTATTTTTTAGTGACTGACGTAACTTTTTAAATATCCAAAATGTTTTGCTTTAGTAATAAATCCCCATTTTGTGTCGTACCATAAACGTTTATGGTTCACAAAATTGCTCTAATTTTCAACAGATCATTTGATTACCGACATGGGATTCTTAATTCGAAGACAAAATTGGCCTGACATCAACATCCAGTTGCCTTTCTGTGATTACTGATTATACTGAAATTTCGGACATGGCATCTTCCAAATGGCGAGTAGAGACTTATGCGAGCATATTCGATAGAAGCCGATTCCATTTTATTCATTCAATATTTCAAGAAGTTGTTTTTTTGAAAAAATGAAACGCCGTGTGAAATAAAATGTATTTTTGCATTTTAAATTAAAAAGCAGTGAATGTTGAAAAAGGGAAAATTGCTATAGCGAGCCTTTTTATTTTAGAATATAATAAATGCAAGTAGTTTTTGTCATGAAAATTGTATTATAATTTAAACGCTTCTGCATTACCTGATCGGTTAATTTAACAATTCTTTCCGGCAAGTCAAATGTCACGTCTAAAATATTAATTTATATACTATTTAGAATGGGATTTATCTATCGGGAAAGTTATTAAGACAAAATTATAATCAATTTCTTAAGTGTATTTTCAATAGATTAAACACAGTTCCAATTTTTAAAATTTTCACCGAAAATTTTCAGATGGAGGTTACAAATTCGATCAAACGCCTGATTTACTGTAGAATTGATTTGTTCTCCTTTGTTAACATGAGTATTTTTGACTATATAAAGTAATTAGAAATAAGCTTTAGCAACTTCTTATTTCGATAGAAATCAGCGAGTTTCTTAAGTGCTTTATTAAAGATTTGATAAACTTAATCATATTTTTTTCAAAAAATATGATACTTAAGTTTATTAACCACTTCCGGTAAGATTTAATCGTGGAGAGTGGTGCTGTATTGCATGAAAACCAATGACGAGCTACTCGTCATTTTACCGGAGGGGGTTAAGCCCTTGAATATGAGGACTGCCTGGAATAAAATGCTAGTGTATCCAGTTACTGGATTTTGATATTAAAATGTGTAATTAACTTCATTAGAAGCAATAAAAAATTGTATGAATATATATGCCCTTTGTTTTTACATGAATAGGAATGTCTAAAACTGAATGGGCGTTTAATTAACCCTAAACTCTTTAGTTTTCATCTAATCAGATGACACCTTCTGTTTTGAAAATATGCTGTCGCATTGATCAACTGATAGTCCATGGAACATTTCAGATGTTTATAGATTACTCGTCATTTTGAATAGAATTATAACGTCTATGAATGACTTAATTTTAGTTTATATGTTTAAAACTACGATAATTCGATGAACAAACCAGACTAATGGAAAACTGTTACGAGATTAGACGAATGAAACCGTTAAGCTGAAATCAAGTCGCATCCTACAGAAAGAAAATGATCCGTGCAAAAATATTAATAAATGATTCAATAACGTTTCTCAGAACTAAATTAACTTTTTTATAAGAATTCTTCATTTAAACCACTTTTACCGGTGCTTAGACTAACATTCGATTTACCTTCGAACCGTGCATTACAGGGAAAATGTCAGTCACGAATACCAAGAATTGATACAGCTGTTAACGAATTAATGTTTACAGATTTCAACTTTTTCTGATTTAAAATGTCGACATGTCTTTGTTTCAGATAAAATGTTTTTGTTCTATTCTTTAATCGGAACAGCCAAGTCTGGTCCTGGTATTATATTTGTTTCAGCTATTCCATTAATAGCATTTTCTGTTAAATTGATATGCCAAAAATTAGTGACTCAATATGTTGTAAAATGTTTTCAATTTTACATGTTTATTTGGATAAGAGAAAAAGTACATATTTATTCTAACACTCGTAAAAA
Source organism: Araneus ventricosus (assembly GCA_013235015.1). NCBI lineage: Eukaryota > Metazoa > Arthropoda > Arachnida > Araneae > Araneidae > Araneus > Araneus ventricosus. Next base: position 1,816,313 of record BGPR01000010.1, on the reverse strand, counting down.
AGATTCTAGAGTTTGGAAGACGCGGAACATTCTAAAGGGGGCGTGTCTGTGGATTTTCCAAAACAATCTAATGCCCCCGCCCCTTCCAAGAATTTCCGAATTTTGCCGGAAACTTCTGGTGACACTTCCTATTTAGCCAACTACAGTGATTGGCTAAACGAGTAGGGGCGATGGAGGTAAAGGATGAACTGTTAATGCAAAAAAGTCTGATGGAAGGTTACGAGTTAGTGAGATTGGTGGCGAAATAACCATTCGATTAGCTCTACTTCAAGCAAGTGACAAATTACCATCTCGACGGATATGGTGGTTATTTGCTTGCTTTACTACGCAAGGTATTGAATGGACTGATTTGGAAGCTGGATTGCTTTTTGTTTTATTTCAACGTCAATCGTGAACTCGACGGTTGATTAGGGATGGCGATTATTGCGAAAATAACAGGTTTTCGGTTATTCAGGTTTTTATCACCTCTGGTTCTCAAAATAACCGGTTTTAGGTTCTTCATAAAAAAATAAACGCCTTTTGCAGACAATTTTTTATTAGGATTGTTTTTGCAGGAAATCAATCCATTGGCCAATATTTCGGTTCAAAAAGACTCGGTAATCCGCCAACCAACAGGCGCCTTGAGGAAGCCATCGTCATTGATTGGTCTATGATGATGAAATTCAAAGCTTCATAACTTGGTAGATTTTAGGCTCGATTTTAGGTTCGATTAGACTATCTTCCAATATGGTAATTTTACCCGGTTATTGGATTTAAAAAAATAACCGGTTATAACCGGGACAAAAAATAACAGAAGAAACCCGGTTATCCGAAACAAAAAGAACCGGTTTTCGGTTAAAATCGGTAGGTTTTTCCATCCCTACGGTTGAAGCGCATTCATATGAGCTTCTATGCGAGTAAAGTATACCTTATGCGAAATGAATAGATGGTAATTATCTTTTTTTTGTGTTCATTGTCACTTCTCCCTGGGTATTAATTTAATCTGCTTTATATTTAATTTCTTTACGTAAATTAAAATTAATGTTTTCCTATTGGAGTCGGCTCACTTTATTCATAACTTTTATTTAATTATACTTGTTTGCATTAATTGCGCAATAATTTGACAAAGTTGAACCTGTGTTATGCTTATATGCATAATCAATCTGAATAATGAATTAATTCATAACGCAAAACAAGTGTATATAAGCCATTTTTAATCTTCCCAGCGATTGACTAATATAATTTCTTTTCAATTCTAGAATTTTGTGGACAAGAAAATTTACGATACGATGTAGCAAACGTCCCCATATTTGTGCTATCAAGTCGTCATTTACTAGAAATTTAAAGCCATGCTCGAGACGTCGTCGAAAGCAGTTGTATTCTTCCAGGCTGATAGATTCCATTTCGGGATGCAAGTCGCCTATAAAGTCAGAAAAGTCTCTGTAACCAAGCCATTGTGTGTGCAATTATAGGCAGCAGAGAAGAAAGTTTTCTTTGTTTATCTTCAGTTACAATGGAATACGTGAAGTAAGACCACATAATTTTCGAATATTTGCCGATTAGAACAGGCTACATTACTTTATAAAAAAATTATTTCTTACACAGACTATCGTAGCATATGGTACTGGCACATTCCAAATATAAAAATAATTCTAAAATGAAAAATAAGTATATTTAAAAATGCGAAAATTTAAAACCAATAACCAAAATTATAAGATAGAAGGATTTAGTAAATTAATTCGGTAAATTATTTCTCTGCAGTCGAAAAGAAAGTTCGGCATTTTGACATATGGCCTGTAAAATGAACAGCTTCTTCGGGTTATATAAATTGTTTTTAATTGAATTAAAATCTTCACTGATTAGTTTAAACTGGTATTTTTATTTCTTGTTCTCATAATCATGGCTGCTTATTTTTATGATAGCAATTCTCTATTCAATTCGTCTCATTAGACTAATATTGATATTTCTTTTCCTTCAAAACGTTTCTATTAGGCCCATTATAATTTTATATCGGGGTATTTCTAACGGATCTCGATTACGCCATTCGATGCATTTTCAGTTTGAGAAACATCGTCCTATCTATGTTCCTGTTTGAGTTCCCTAGATCAGATGATTGCTAGTTGAAATTCGAATCAACTGTTTAGAACATGTCAATACATGCAGCCATTTTAAATTTCAGAGTACAAGGGAGGAGGAATGACAAATACCCGATGTATAAAAGACTATTTTAAACTCTCTTCTAAACGATGTATCGATTCCCCGAGCAGTTTAAACAACTTAATATCACTTTTAACGAAGTAATTACTCATAAATTGATACACAATAAATTCATGTTCCTTTTAAGGCTGATTGATGTTTCGAGATTTGTCAAACCATAACTTCTAAGGGACTCGATACGTCTCTCATACGCGCGAATGGTCAATAGAAAGTGATATTACTTAAAAGAATGATTTATTAGACTGCACAATTGTTGCATTTCAAAGTGATAGATTAAATTCCAAAACTTTGAAAAAGGAAACGGGGCTGCAAATGTCGGATGTTTCAGGATTCATTGAGGAGAATTTGGGGCAATTTTATTTCATGAACATAAGAACTAACATAAATTACAGACTGGGAAAATAAATATGAACTGAAAAATAAGTAAATTTCGATTTGTTTTGGGATCGGCACTAATTAGCTCATAGTGAGATTACTTTCCAGTGTGACAGTTTCGGAATGGCTAAATGAGGCATGATACCGAATTACAAATTTTCTAATAATTCTATATAGCCATTTTGTGAGTTATTTAATTCTGTGTAGGTAACAATTTCGTAGTCACAAACATTATTAGAATGGTTGTATTTCTTTTTAGTCGGTTCAGCAAAATGGAAATCAAGATTTCGCATATTTCTTCATTTTTGAATATCTTTACTTGAAAAGGAAAGTGACGAATCTTTCAATAACATCTATAGATTACTGCAGTTCATTAGAATAATAAGTTAGAATTATCGTTTGCAGTTATTGACAAGAGAACTGAATCATGAAGAGGCAACACTTCAAACTCCTTTTTGTTGTTGTGTTCTTCCTATCTGAAGTCAATAACCGATAAATTTCAATTTTTTATTGCCAAATTTAACAAAAGTTATATATACTTGGTCTTATAATATGTCTAACTGATATAAGTTCAAAACAGCCAAATCCGGGGAAATGAAATCTCCCATCTTGGTATCGTCTCGTATTATCGACAAACCTTCGTTGAAGGCTTGACCTAGTGCTACGAACTCACGGCCTTCGGTTAGTAGAATCTGAATTCTGAAGGAAGATTGTTTTCAAAACTGTATATTTGGATTTCGTTCAAGTTGTGAAATATGAAACACTCGTTCTTTTTCGAAACCTTTTTTCTCGGTGCTCTTTTCGATTTTAACTCAATACCACAAACGATGTGTCGATTTATTCAGCTTTTTAAGTTACATGATTAAATAATACCAGGTTCGTAGCATCTAATCATTTCATAGATAGATTGGTCAAAGCAATTTCTAGCACTTAGCAAAGATATTGGAATGATTCTGAAAGTTTTCGAAAATGGGAAAAGTTTAATAGGCCACCGTAGTGCTAAATCTCTCATAAACGGGAGAATCTGGACTGCTACTTAATTTAACTAATCATCACGTTTTAGCTCTTGATCATTTCTTGTTTTATCCATTGAATTGCATGTTTTTAAAAAATTTTTTGAATAAAATTGCTGGTGTATCTTATACAATAAGATTCTTCTCAGCTTATTCTACAAAGCGCCTTATGCCAAAATACCGACATTCTTTCGGGTAATTCATAAAGTGTTTATTTTCGAGCGGCTAACGGGGAGACCTTTATCACCATTTAGGGGTCTTTTTCCTATTGTATATTTTGTCATTCATGAAACCATCCAGCAGCATGCAAGGCCTAATTTTTGAATACATATTTTAGGCGCGTAATAGTATTTTGCAATCGACCTGCCAAGACTGGAGTTTAACTGGATGTTGATGACTTAAAAGACAGCCGTGGACTGAAAGGTTTTTCTAGAGAAAGAATTTACTTAAATGTAGAAATCTTCTCGATATTTTTTTGTTGCCCTTGGTCTTCGTTGACTAAGTGCTACGAATTTCTTGGAACAAATTGAATTAGCCAACAGATTGGAATTTTTTCAAATTTAGATAGGAAAATTTTGTATGTTTTAAACGTTTGAGAAGTTGAGTTAATACTAAGCGGAAATCGTTCTGTAAAAAAGACATTTAAAGTTATTTTTCAACTCGTCATTTAAAGCATCAATGAAGGCGGTTTGACTGGAATAATTCAAAACTGCAAATCTGAATCACTTGGATTCAGCACTTTCTTCAAGACATGCGCTTCGCTTGGGAGGGGCTGGAGGAGACGCGAGTAATGAGATAAGCGAACCATTCTATATATAACACAAGACGGAAACTTTTTGGTGTCTTAGTCATTTTTCCGAAAACGGAAGTTGTTGCAGACGCAGATCGTATTTCTGGTATATTCAAAGCTGAAATTCGGGGTTTTCTTATCCCCAATAAGAAAACTAGAATGAACGTTTCACATTAAGAATTCCGTAATACACGGATTTATTTCAGCAGACTAATACCCTGAGTAGCTGGTAACAAAAATGTTTCGAAAACGTTCATCAAGCCTGCTCCTCATAGGCTTTTTGATAATTTCCAATCTAATAATTATGACCATTCATTATGCCCCGCATGTACTGAAAACTGACATATGTTTCCAAGTTAAATCAATAAAAAGGATATCGTAAGCTGTCGGAGTGAAAGCTTTCATGGATGTGTACCTTGACCATGGAATGTGTATAATGACTTGTGTTAAACTGTCTTGTTTCTGATGTGAGGAGGGAAAATATTTTGTTATGCAGAGTTTATTCTGCAAATTTGGTGAAAGCCATGTCTTATGTAATATGTCGAGTAGTCTGCATTAATTCTCCGAGATCACATAAGTGAAAGTACTAATTTTGTGATAAAAGTAGTCGGAATTTGTCGAGGTCAGTGACGTAGAGAGGATGAATGGCGCAGTGCATATTGTTTCCGCCCTTCGTTATATTTGTCTACATAAATATTTTGTCTCCTTAACAGTCCTCAAAAGTATCACTACAGAATTCCACCTTTTCTCTCTTCGTCACTGGAGGTCTCAATTACACGGATAGAAAATGTCAGTTATATACACAGTAAATGTTGCGTAATGGTATGCAAGGTATAAATTGAAAATTATATGCATGGAGTGTAAACGGAGAGTCGTTGAAGTGGGTAATGCATGGACTATTAACAGTGAGTCATTGCAGTGGATAACGCATGGAGTGAAAACTGAGTGTCGTGGAAGAGAGAAAGTGAAGAAATTTGTGTACTGTGGGTCGCGGCAGTGCGAGTAATGAGTGGAACTTAAGAACTGTGGGTGTTGGCAATATGGGTAATGTATGGAATGTGTGAGCTATGGGTGTTGGTAACGTGTGGAATGTGATTAATATTATCGCTGTGAGTGCGTGAGCTGTGGTTTTTGGCAGTGTGGGTAATGTATGGAGTGTTATCACTTTGTGTTATGAGTGTGGAAACTGTGGGCCGAGGTGGCGTGGGTAATGTGTGGAAACTGTGGGTCATGACAGTGAAGGTAATGCAAGAACTGTGTGATCCATGACGGTGTGTGGTAATGTTGAAGCTTGTAGATCATGACGGTGTAGGTAATGAAGAAGCTTGTGGAATAGTGACGGTGTGGTAATATACAAACTGTAAATAATGTAAAGTGTGGGTAATGTGTAAAACTGTAGATAATGACAATTATGGAAGCAATAAGTGGCTTGTAGATCGTGACAGTGTGGGTAATGTGTGGAAACTGTGGGTCGTGTTGGCGTGGGTAATGTGTGGAAGCTGTGGGTCATGACGGTTTAGTATATTGGGTGTCGTGGTGGCGTGGGAAATGTGTGGGAATTTATTCGTGATCATGTAGGAAATTTGTGGAATGTCGGGGCTGTTGTGGTGTAGCCTTGTGGAATGTTAAAACTGATCTGGAGTGTGAGGAATGAAATTTGACAATACTCGGTGGAGTTACTGTATGAAATGGTAACATTGTTGTTTTGTGTGGTCAAATTTTTTTAGCGAAGTACATCTATTGAATTTTTTCTTTCATTCTTTTGTCACGAGATAAACTATTATTCTAGCTCTTCACCATCAAGAGTGCTTTTTGCTCTTTTATTGTATATTGATTTGCAATTTTAATAATTTAAGGAAGTTTACAAAATTTCTCTGGGTGAGATATTTCGACTAATTAAAATTCTCAATTCCCCAACTTCACATTCTCGAAACGATAACGATGGTCCCGTATAGGTTCCATTTAGGCATTTGTGTCTTTTTTACTAACCAAAGCAATCTCCTTGACTTTATATTTGTAATGGTTTTAAAACTGTAAGAGGACAGCAGAAAGTTTAAAGTTTCTTCTACAATACATTCTAATAAACATTGTTAGCTTATAAAATATAATTGGTTAACTTATTAGGATTATAGGTTATAATAGATTAAATAAATATAGGTTAAATTAGTATAAGTTATAATAGATTAAATTAGTATAGGTTTATAATAGGTTAAATTGTTTCTGATTATCTTCTTTGATAAAACTATTTTAATTTTCATTCGAGCAGTTCAAAAAATCCTATTCTACCTCTTGGGCTAGAAATTAATTAGCAGATGGCCATCTCAAACTATTTTAGAGCAACTTGAACTAGTTGCTTCTTTAAAGGTTTTAAAGCGAAAATCTGGAATGCGCAGCGCAACGACGTAACATTTCTTGCATTTCCAGGTAGTTTGACTGAGCTTATTTCAGTTCCCACATACCTTACACCTTTTCTAGGGGGTCTTATTTACCTTCAGTAGGTGGAATATGCCTTCGGAAAATGCCCCCATTATTTTGCTTGTAGACGTATTGGAGGATCTTGCTTACTTTTCTAAGTTTGGTTTTTTCAGATATTAAAATCGGCTTGGAACAGCATTCCTATTTTAGGAATAAATAACGCTTGACTTGCAAAGCACATCATTTCAGCGCAAGAGGATAAAAAATTTATTTATCAACAAGGAGTTCCATTTGCAGGATTTAATGTGTAAACTACATCGGTTCGTAAAGTATCTTAAACATTGAGGTCGTTTTAGCTTTCTTTTTTAAGATCGTGAATCATGACACTTAAATATAGTTGCAAATTACGAAACCATACATTTCAATTATCAGCTGTTCTTGTAAATTCATAGAGAATTTTTTGAATTGATCTTTACATTGTTGGCTATTCTAGAGCGAATTAGTGAATCTTTACTGCTTCGGCCATTTTCTTTGTCCAGAAAACAGATTAAGGGTGTTAAAATTTTTTAGATCCAGAGTTGTAAGAGCCTGGTATCTTTTACGGAAAGTGAGATTTAAATTTATGGGTTAGACAGAAATACATATGTACATACTAAATTTCTCGATTGATTTTAGGAAAAAAGTTTTATCTGCAATTCATTATTTCGAGTTACTCTAAGAATATATTATTTCCTGGTCATCGAAGAACAAATGTCTCAAGCAATTTCATACATTTATAATCCTTTCTCAAGAATGAAATAACTTTCAGATCAAATCTAGATCATTTGAAGACAGCAGGATTCAGGAATTGCAGTCTTTGTATCTCAAATATAAAATACAATTGCGCACCCAAAAATTACGGCCTGTCTTCTGTTGGTATAAATTTCATAAGTGACAAAGTATCCAAGCATAAAACTGATCTATCTCTCGTTTAAAGAGTAGTGACAATTGTCGCCTTGGACCAAAGCGCATTTGATATATTTAGTGTTACGCTCACACTTGAATCCAGTCCCGTTTTCGAACACTTTGGAATTTTTGCACTATTGTTGCTGTTCTTTTAGATTGATTCGACCTATTTCTATCAATGAAATTAATGTTTGCTACTGGTGTGGTATAATTTAATCATGTAACTTGTATGAAAAACTAAGTAAATCGACACATTGTTCAATGCGTTGAGTTTAAATCGTGAAAACAATTACCGAGAGTGCTGAACGTGGAGTCTGTCAAAACGAATGAGCTTCTCAGGTTTTATGATTTTGAACGAAATACAAATACAAGAAGTGAGAGTTATCTGCATTCAGAATTCAGGTTCCAGCCGACCAAGGACTGAGTTTTCAGCTCTAGTTCAAACCTTCAAGAAATATTTAGCACTAATATGAGATAATACCACGATTAGAAATCTCATTTCCCCTGATTTGGCTGTTTTGGAATTGCATCAGAAGGTAGACATATTTTAAGACCAAGTGGCTTTTGACTTCAAAGGAGTTTTTGTTGTGTTTTTCCCATCTGAAGTGTTGTCTCTTCATGATTCAGTTCTCTTGTCAATGACTGCAAACTATAATTCTAACTTATTCCAATGAACTACAATAATCTATAGATGTTATTGAAAGAATCGTGACTTTCTTTTCAATTAAAGATATTCAAGGATGAGGAAAGATGCGAAATCTTAATTTCCGTTTTGTTGAACCGACTAAAAAGAAATACAACTTTTCTAATAATGTTTGTGACTACGAAATTGTTACCTATACAGAATTAAATAACTCACAAAATGGCTAAATAGAATTATTAGAAAATTTGTAATTTGGTATCGTGCCTCATTTAGCCATTCCGAAACTGTCACACTGGAAAGTAATCTCACTATGAGCTAATTAGTGCCGATCCCAAAACAAATCGAAATTTACTTATTTTTCAGTTCATATTTATTTTCCCAGTTTGTAATTTATGTTAGTTATGTTCATGAAATAAAATTGCCCCAAATTCTCCTCAATGAATCCTGAAACATCCGACATTTTCAGCCCTATTTCCTTTTTCATAGTTTTGGAATTTGATCTATCATTTTGAAATGCAACAATTGTGCAGTCTAATAAATCACCCCTTTAAGTAATATCACTTTCTATTGACCATTCGCGCGTATGAGAGACGTATCGAGTCCCTTAGAAGTTATGGTTTGACAAAACTCGAAACATCAATCAGCCTTAAAAGAAACATAAATTTATTGTGCGTCAATTTATAATTAATTACTTCGTTAGAAGTTATAAGTTGCTTAAACTGCTCGGGGAATCGGTACATTGTTTAGAAGAGAGTTTAAAATAATCTTTTATACATTGGGTATTTGTCATTCATCCTCCCTTGTACTCAGAAATTTAAATGGCTGCATGTATGAGCATGTTCTAAACAGTTGATTCGAATTTCAACTATGAATCAACTGATCTAGGAAACTCAACGATATTATAATGCATCGAATGAATCGCTTGAGATCCCTTAGAAATTTCCCGATATAAAATTATACCGGGCATCAAAGAAACGCTTTGGAGAAAAATGAAGGTCAATACTTAGTCGAATGAGATGAATTCATTAGCGAATTTTTAAAAATGGGTACCTACGACTATGAAAACTGATATAAAAATAGTTTAAACTAATTTAGTATGATTTCAATTCATTTAAATAGTCTGCCGAATTTTTTCAGTTAAACCGAAAGAGAAATGTTTAACTTTCTCTTCAACTATAGAGAAATCGATTATTTTAGAGATCTATTTGATAATTTGGTCACTTTTTTACTGTCGTTTCTTGGTTAATCTCCTTCCTCATTTTTAAATACTTTAAATTATATTAAAATTTTTAAATGCTTAGTCAAACTACTGTAATATACGGTACTAACGCAAGGAAAAATTTTCTCCTCCGGTTCTATAGAAGTTGACCTTTATTTTGACGGACTAATCGTCGAAGATTCGAAAATTACGTAGTCTTGATTGGTGAAGGCTAATGTGACAGAGGAGAGACTTTATAGAATGATTCCCGAGTCATTGCCGATAAGCGAACAAAAAAGTAGCAATGCTGCTAATTCATGACAAACTTCAGGGAAAAGGAAACTTTGAAGTTGTCTTTAATTCACGTTGATTTTTCGGCAAGAAAAGATAACTTACATACGGAAAGACAATGAGTCTATTCAAAAATAGACAATTAGAAAATTTGTACAGGTTCGTTAAAGAACTATGCGAGCCAATAAACTCTACCAAAGAGCAAGCCGCCTACTCTCATTATAGGAATTCCTTTCTGAACTGAAAGTACAACTGAGACACTTAGTCATGAAAAATGTTTGAGTGGCTAACGCAAACTTGGATTCCGTCGTTTTGAGAAATTAAATCTCTGAAAAAAATGTTTTGAAATAATTATCGTGCTGTGAATGAAATGAAAATAAAAAAAAATTTCATTTAAACGATGGAAAAAAAAACGAACGGAATTTGTAATTAGAAAGTCTGTATAATGCTACTGCAGCAAAAGCAAACGAACGAGTAGCAACGAAATTAGAAGCTTTATTTCTTCGAACTCAAGCAGTGATAGCAATAATTGAAATGAGAATAACCAAATAGGGTATTAAAACTTTAAATATTGTAAAAACTGCCCTTGATATACTTGAATATTTGAAAAACATTGGAAATAGTGCATTTAACCATCTGCTTTTGTAGAATCGGGTCTTTTCGTTTCAGCTACCATTTTGTCTTTTGTTCGATTTTACATTTTTTTCCTTTTCTGATCTGCTTGCAAAGACCGTGTTTTCTAGAAGTTTAAAATACTTCCATCAATAGAATCCTGTTTTACCGATTATTCAAGAGTTCTAGTTTCTAACCTAGACTCCTTTTCTTTCCCGGGGGTCATCAAAAGACTCTGCAACCATTGGGTTGAGTAGACCCTCTCGGGCTATAGAATGGAACCTAGACTCCAGAAAAAGAAACTCCCAGCACTACAAGAAAAGATTTTTAAATAAGTAGCGAGGATTGCATACCTCTATAAGTTTGCTTATTTAAGTCAAATATAATGTCAGTCAATGAAATCACTTAAAAATGCAACCTCACCTACATTTGCTGCTAATAAAGCAGAAATATTCGAAAGGAGCTGGTTCCTAGTTGACGCCACTTTCTTGGATACTGTCATCATTCTTTACCTGTCGAAAGATTACATTCCCAGTTCCAAATCCCTTCTTTTATCAACAATATCTATTCTGGATGAACAGAAAATTTCCTTTCTTCAGGTATGGGATTGAAGTGCTAATAGTTGAAGGACTTGGTAAGTTGAATTAATATAATGTTTTCATAATAAATTTTCCTATTTTAAGCGATATGGCATGCCCATTGAATGTTTAAAAATATTCATTTTGCAAGATCTCTTGCACGACCTCTAATCTTTATCCCAACTGTAAGTGCCGTATGAACGTATTATAGCTCGTATCATCACAGCATGTCCGTTGTTCCTGGCAGTATTCAGATAATAAAGGATGTAGTTTCGACAACTAACAGTAGATGATAGCTGAAGGCAGAAATTAATTTCTTTTAGTTAACCGCTTAAGGATTTAACCCGAGTATATTCGTTTTGCGTAATGTATGCAATCTCCTTTATCCCGAGATAACTCGGACTGACTTTCTTTTCAAATCGACAATGAAAAAATGGGAAAGTTTTGGCAGATAATTACAAAATAATTTAAGCGGTTAAGTAATCTTAATAAAAAAATTATTTCTTCTCTAGGGTTATCCTACACCAGTACTAATACAATGGTGCAAAAATAAAAGTTTAGCCTAATATAGCTGTTGCCCCATAAAACCTTCAACAAACACGCAAAAATAAAACTAAAAAATTCCTGATAAATTAATTCGGGATATAAAGAATAAATTTAGAAGTAATGCATACAGAGACATAGAAAACTTCTGGAGAAAGCTTGGTAGAAGTCTTGGTGATCATTAAAGATAAATTACTTTCAATTAAATGTTAAAGCCCGTTTAAGAGTCATTTCAATTCCTGAAGTCAATCCATTAACAAAGGCTTTCTTAATTAAAAGGCAAATTTCTATTATATTTAGTTTCATCGACGCTGAAATTCTCATTTAATTTTATATTCAAATAAATTTGCAAGATAGTTTTTTCAGATAAATTTTGATATAGATTACTGTGAATTTTATAATGAATGCTGTTCAATTTTTCGACTCCTAGAGCAGAAGTGTTTCTATCTAATTTGTACTAATTTATTTTTTTTTCAGATCTCGCTCGGTTGTACATGATATCAAGACTGATGTAGAACTCTTTGAATACGACCATGAGGATTTTATTTCGAGTCGCATCATCAAGCTTTTAATGGAATTCCAGCCCTTTTTTCAAGAATATTACATACAAAGAATATGCTACAGTTTACTTGCTGGTAGTTTGGAAACTTGCTATGTTATACCATGGTGGAACATGTGTTAAAGAATTTTGGTATTAACAAATTGTAACTTTAAAATTCTGTTACAGAGAGAAATGTGTGATGTATCGTATTAGGTTACCAATTTTTATAGGAATTTCTTTAGAAATGAATGCATCTTAATATTTACTGACATCTTAACACTATGCAGGCGGATACACTTTTGCACATTTTTAAACTGTAGAGTGAAAATCCAATTCTTGCAAGCGAATGCAACTATTACAATTAATAGTTGCATTCGCAGTTGCTCGATAATGCATAATTGCATTATCGAGCAATTGAGATTAATCTCCTGTTTTCAAAGTACCTTTTCCAAATTGTGATCAGACTGCCTGTAGCAAAGTGTTAGACCACTGGTGTTGAATATATCCAAACCTTTTTCTGACGTTTGGGCAGCTCACGCTTATCAAAAATAGCTTACTGTCAAAATTATCCTGATTAATACAAAACCCAAATTTTACATGAATTTTTGGTATTTCAATTAACATTTCGTTTGAAAGTTATTGTTCAAAACATTTGGCTAAAATAGCAGCTCAAATTTTGACTGGAATAATAAAACATTGAGACACGCATTCAGTTTCTCTAGACAATTAAGTTTCGAAAAATAATATATTTCTGTAATAAAGGCAGTTTTGTAATGCATTCAGATAATCTTAAAACTTGCCATTACTAGCTTTCGCCTGAGACTCAAGGTTAATTTTCCAAATTGTGTGAAAGTCGTGGATACATTTTCTAAACCATACATGGCTGAAACGCGTATATTGTTTTGGTTTCTGCCTGTTGCAAAGGTTCTCACTCTTGAACAGATTTCCTGCATATCGGGTTCAACCCTTACACATAATTTGCCGATAACATAATAGCACCAGGAATCGCAATTAGAGCTTTGAAAGTTTAATATGATAAACAGTGGGCACACATTTCCTTGCTTTGGTTGCTCCAAATGAGCTAAAACTCGAACTTATGCAGTTCAGTTGTTCTCCAGCTAATGCAATTTGGATACGGTGGTAAACTCCCTAATGTAAATATTTATGCATTCCAAATTTAATAGAAGTGTCAAGAACAGTGGTATGCGAAGAACTTCTAATAATTAGCTATCCTTCTTCCATTGCCATATTTTGTTACATATATTGTTTGATCACTGGAATGCGATAAGAAAGAACCAGTTAAATCTTACATTCTCAAAATTGCTACGAGTTATCTTTCTACTGTCAGTAATTTGCCGATAAAATAAATTTTCTGATAATTAAAAAAAATTTAAACTTTTTAAAAGTTTTTGGTAATCATCAAACTTTATTTGATTCTCGAAATTTCTCATTGACTAATATTTAAGCTTACGCACAAATCATAAAGAATGGTGCTTTTATTTTCACTCATTCGACAAAATAAAAAAACATGGAAGTCTGCATTTTCATATTCTTGTTAGTTCATAAATTAAAGCTATGGAAATTATGCGAGCTTTATTTTATGAACTGCTTTCTTAATTGTTGAATAATTATACAAGAATTTATCGCCATTTTTTTTTCAATGTAACGGACGTATGTGCAAGAACCTGATCTATGCTATAAAGGATCTGCGCACATTCGATTATAATCTTGTTGAAATTAGTTTGATAATATTTAATTTCAAAATGTTACGAATAATTTATCTAATAATCAAAGCCATCTAAAAGTTTATCTGACAAGGAATTGAGCTTGGTGTTGTGCTTAATTGAATTTTATATTTTAAATTCTAATTCCAATTTTTTTAAATTTTATGCATGCTTAGTATTACGCATGTAATTAATTTTGTGATGTAAAATTACTTTTCAGTACGTCTCAAATTTTAGAAACTTTCACGTCTCAGTGTCCTCGAATGTCTAGTGTTAATTAATCTTAGTTTCATGTTTAAAGAGATGTTTATTATGCCTGCAGTTCAGTTTGAACTTTTGCCGTTATAATTTCATCTAATTTTCCAAAGCAATTTTATTATCTGTATAAATACACTTCCATACATTGTCCATTTATTGCATCCGTTTACAAATCTTTTAGAGTTGTCTTACATTCGTAAATATAAAATTTGAGTTCTCAATGTTGTAATGAATTCTTAATATTTAATTAATTTTTTTACAAATATTCGTATGTTTGTATAAAAAGTAACCACACTGAGTAAAAGGAACTCATTAAGAGTTCCTTTTTTCCAATTTTTCTACAAAGGATGATTGATGGCTGTGCTAGCCAGTCAATCAGAAATCCATCGAATTTGAAAAGGGGAAAAAAGCATTATTTGATCATCATGCCTGATCATCATGGTGATTAATATGCTTCAGACGTAAATAAAATGCGCTTACAGAATTAACATTAGAAATATTACAAATGGATTAATATTTTACAATAAAATATCGCGGTAATAATTTTCAAATGTTAAAGCAACGAATGGTTAACAGTGAATGTGTGACTAGTTTTAATATTGTAATGGCTAAATTTTGCCAAGTTGCTCCAAATATAGCATGTTGAAATGCATATTCATGTATTAATTTTTGTCTTCCTAAAATGGGGAAGTATTGTCGGTTGTTATAATTTAATGCTTTTTTGTAAATTGACTTAATAAGGTCGGTGTAACTAATTTTGAAAGGTTTACATGTAATGGACCTCCCAGAAAATCTCTCGATTGTGAGAGCTTATTAAGGAAACGTCTAAATATAATGCTAAAATTATAGCCATCATTTAAAATTTATGTTGAAGATAAAAACGAATTGCATGTTCAGAATATTGATGGTTCGTCGCTGAATATATAAATGTCTGTAAATGTAATAAAATAAGTAAATGCATGTTAACAGATTCGAAGACTTGAATAAATGCAATGAATGGTAATAGTGCAAGTTGCTTTTCATTTAACCCCTTAACATCTGTATGTGCATCGAATTATCGCATTTTTAGTCCTATAAACTAAAATGTAATCATTAGCTTTATAATTTGACACAAATTAAGTAGAACCCATAAATATCTCCAGAATTCTATACCTTTTTGGATGAATGAAAACTACAGCCCCTTTCCAAAACGGGAGGGTCCATCTTATTAGAAAGCAAAGTAGCCCTCGTGTTGCTTCAAAATGGGACGTTAATATAACTAAACTATTAGATAGCAAAAAATTTAACTGTTAAGGGGTTAACGTTTTCGATAATGCTATTTAAAATAATGGTATTCTGAAAGATGGTTTTTCCCGACACAAATAAAATCTGTAGAAATTTTTTATTTAAAATTGTTCAATAAACTGTAGAAATTTTCACTTGCTGTCGGAAGTTCTTTCAAAATTTAGCAAAGAGAAATCGTTGAAACAGTTTTGTTTGCAATTTGCAGTATCATTATAGTCATTTGAATAAATTTTCTGCGAATTGCATTAATGTTTTGTTTAAGAGTAATGTTCAACCACTTGTTTAGGTAAAATAGCAAATGCCTAACTTCTGTTATTATGCATGTTCTCTATATTACCCTGTTTATCGAAACCCTATTTCAAATGTATGAATGTATTTTTAAAATTCTTACAAGCGCATTGTATTTTAAATTTTTAAAAATCTTGTCTTAGTCTCTGTATAGCAAATTTAGAAATAAAGTTTACTTATTTCGTATTCCTACCGTATTTTTTATCATTCGTAGGCTTCATAATTATGCTATGTCTACAATTCATAGAATATCATTTCCTTGAATTTCAAAATGTCATGCAATAAATTTTTCAAGAAAAAGGTAGATGCTCAATACTCGGGAGCTAGCAATATAAATGGATACTAGCTGATCACGAGCAGAGCATCTACGTTCCATTATACGCATACCATGCATTTTCGGTCAAATTGGCGGATTCTTACTTCTGAAGCTTCAACTCGCCAAAAATACAGCGCGCTTCAACTTTCATCAAGAAAGTTGAGCCGAGCTGGCGATTCAGCGCTACGAGAGAATTCGGTAAGACATAAGAAGGCACTAAGTGGTGTACGTATAACGATAAAGTACCCAATATAGAGTGTTCACAGTAGTAAGTTCAACGATGTTCACCTTAGTTGAGAATTAACGATTTTCTCTTCGCTGATTTAAACTATTTTGACGTTGATCTGAACGTTCTCTGGCTCATGCAAGCCCGTCTGCTTAATTTCTAACTGATTTCTTTTGAATAATTTCATCCAAAGTTTTGCTATATTGTTAGAAATATTGTGAAATCTACGTCTAAAACACATTTTTTTCAATAAAAAGTTGCTTTACACCAGACTTTGCAATGCTATGTCTGTAAAGTTATGGCTAGCATAGAGGAGGCTACCGGTTTCGTTTAATAAACAAACCGATCGTTATCATAGGCAAAAGATAAATTAAACTTTTCTGTGCCACGTACCGTCAGCGTTTTATATATAGATTAACTGAATTTTTGTTTCTAATCTTTTAACACCATGATTGCCGCTGACGCCATTTGACTCTCCCTTTTAATTCGCACCTATCGAATGAGATGACCTCTTAACTGTAGATAAGAAATGGTAGAGAAGGGCTAATCTATTTAGACAGACGTGAATCACGGCATCCAGCATGTTGAATCACTTCGCGAAGTAAGTGGCTAGAATTTAATGTCCTGTAATTGCGATAGCATACCCACACAAGAAAGATTTTGATCCTAAATTCCTCTTGAGAGAAATATGGCATTCTGCTCTCACTTGCTACTTTTTAATATGGAACTGTTGACAGAACATCGCAAGATTATTCCGCCTTTAGAGTGCGATATTGGATAGAAGCAAGTTTTAGGTTCATAAATGTATAATTAAAACAATTCTCAATATTGCCCAAAATTGTAACAATACGTTGATACGCAAAATCTTACTTTGAATATTTTAGACACCAAACTACTCTGCTAAATAAAAGCTTAGATCGATAGAAGAAAACCAACAGAAAATTCTTTCTACATTAATAAAAGTATCGAAACTTGTTCAAATGCTGGGAATGGAGAAGTATCTGTATATTGCGTCTTGTTATAAAAAATTTCCTGGATGAACACATTTCGCAGGAACGCATAACCGCGTTAAAAGTACAACTATCTGAAAAATTATTCTTCTAGAAACAGTTTGTCCTTGGAAAGTCTAGACTTTCTCACAGGGACAAGGTATTGCGATTTTCGCAATTCTGTTTACATCTTTATTTTAATTCATAGATCGCAACATCAAGAGTAACTGGTGCAACTAATAAGTGATTTAAACGAGTTGAGCTAGATGTCGCGTACTTCGTTCCTAAATCGCTGCTAACGGCCATGTCCATTTATTAGTATATCTAGTATTGGCTTATTCAAATTAGTATTCACAAAGCCTTTCGGGTTTTTTCCACCTACAAGAATTTTACCGCCAGAGGTCGGGAACAGAGCACCGAAAAATATCCACTCCCAAGCGCTAAATCTCGGAGAATTTTAATTCCATGTTTTACTTTTTATTTGCGCGAAGCTGGGTTTTCAGCTTCATGAAATCAAATTATAGTGCAAAAATTAATATGAAAAAGAAATTAGAGTGGCCCAGACCAATTCAATTCCACGATTTGAAAAAACGTGTAGTGATCAGCAGATTTATCCATCCCACCGATCCCACTTGTATTTATTAAAATTTATTCATTTAAAAATTTGAATAATAAAACCTAAAATGTGTTTTATTTACCTTTCCCTTGCCTACACTAATATTTTCCATTTTGCAAAAAGTACTTGTTTGGATTTATATAGGGCAATTTTGGAAAAAAATCTGGATTCAGCAATGGCGCCGAGAAGCAAGAAAGGGTTTGGGGACCTCTGGTTTATAAAAGAGTTGCTCAAAGTCTGCATACACTTTTGGGATAGCCGGTAGATTGATGCTATTAATTACTAATTTCTATTTACCATTCCAGAACATCTACATAAACGTATCTCATTAAAACGCAAAAGATGAGCAAAGATGCTTCTGCACAGATTTTAGTGGAAAACGCAATTCCTTTTGCCTTGCATCCGAAACAACCCCAAAAATAATGAAAGGAATTGGTTCTATGAGATTAACATCGGTTGCGCTCTCCGGGCCCCGAATGATCACACCTGTGAGAGCTTCACTACTGCACACTATATCTGCTAATGTGAGAGAGTGGTTTCTTTTGCGGTAGGTGGAATGAAGCAGGACATCAAACGATTCTCATTCCAACGGATGAAAGGCTGGGTCAAGCGATTTAGACTTCTCCATTATGAGATATGATGCGGAAAATATTCCCTTCCCAGGAATGGTCTCCGTCTTCGAATATTTGGGTCCTTATTAATCCCAATACTATTATAAATTATAGAGCATATTATCGTTTTAAAATACATTCGAGGGTGATTATGGTCCGGATATAACCAGAATTCAGGATTTTTTACTAAATTTTTGAATTTCTAGATTTGTAAAATCTAGGCTCATTATTTTTTGTTAAATTGTGTTTTAGAACATTAATGGCATTCAGAGATTATTAAAGATATTACAAGAGATATCATTGATCGCTGCTAGCGTAGATGCAGTGGAAACTGTATAATATTATAGACTAGCCGCCTTCGACTACCAGTTTGTTCACCAGGAATATGATTTCAATTGAATGTTGCATTATTTTATATTCATGGTTCTCTTAACAACGTAATTTTAAACTTCAGATTGTGGTAGATATCTAACCCATGTTCTATTGGTGACCTTGGACCTCTTGTTTTCGTTGTCTACATAAATGTTCATAATGGAGTCAAATAACTGAACATGTTATGTAATCTCTAATTCCATGTTGTCGGCACTATCTTCACTTTAACACTATCTTAACCCTTAATCAACTGGAAGGAACTCTGAAGCACAAGTTCAAACTTCTGGTGTGAAACATACTACATGGAAAAGTTCTAAGAGTTTACATATTTGTTACAGTTCTTCTTTATAAATAAGTAATTATTTTCGAAAAACAGCTGATCTACTAATAATGAAGAAAATTAACTTCAGGGCTATTAAAACATATAGGATTATCTACTACTATTGTCGACTTGTCCACTTTCTTTGAGGCATTGCATAGATATCACTACTTCTTCTTCATGATTTTCAATAATAAACTCATAGAAATTCTGGAGCACAAATTCAAGTTTCTATTGTGAAACATATTTATGGAAACTTTCCACGAGTTACGATCAAAAGGAAGAGTTCTACTAGTTTGTTACAGTTCGTTATTTATAAATTAGTAATTATTTTTGAACTGTAGCTGATCTACTGATGATGAAGAAAATTGACTTGAGGATGGCAAATGTCTCGTATAGTTTTCCGTGTCACTTTCGTTGAGGCATTGAATGGATAATACGACTTCTATACTTCAAGATTTTCAATAACAACTGACCGAAACTCTGAAGCACAAATTCAAACTTCTATTATGAAACATAGTGGTGGAAGAGTTCTACGAGCTAAGATGAGGAGGAAGAGTACTACCAGTTGCGATGAAGAGAAAGAGTACTACGAGTTGCGATAAAGAGGAAGAGTTATACGAGTTTTATACAGTTCCTTATTCATAAATCAGTAATTATTTTTGAACTGTAAATTATCTACTAATAATGAAGAAAACTGAAAAATTCTTAATTTAATTTTTTCTCTTCCGAAAGAATGATCTGATTGCACACAAAAAAAGTACACTTTTCTCATTACTATACCTAGTTGTATTCAAATGGTACTTCATTTTAATTCTAATGCAAGGAAGCGTTATAAAGTTTCTACAGAGATAGACTTATTTTAAAGGTATTATTATAGGTTTTCAAGATAAGTTCTTTATGTACAAAAATGGAAGTGCGGTGAAAAAAATACTAAACTTGCAAAAAGCACAGTTAAACGATTGTTAGTTATTTATTCAAGACAAGAGAACAATTACGACTTTTTCACTTATTAGATAATAAATATATATTGTAGGGCGGTAAATATCGTCTCGGATTGTTACCCATGTCACTGTCGTTGGGGCATTGCATGGATATTGCAAGCTCTACTTCAATATTTTCAATAATCAACAGAAGAAACTTGAAGAAAAAGTTCAAGATTCTGGAAGAAGGTAGAGTTCTAAAAGTTTACATATTTGTTACAATCCCTTCTTTATAAATCAGTAATTATTTTCGAAAAATAGCTAATCAACTAATAATGAAGTTAATTTACTTCAGGTCGGCAAATATAGTCTCGGATAGTTGTCCAATTTCTTTAAGACATTGCACAGATTTTCCAACTTCTACTTCTTGATTTTCAATAATCATCTGATAGAAACGCTGAAGCAGAAATTCAAGATCCTAGTGTGAAACATAGTGATGGGAGAGTTCTACGAGTTTGTTCCTTATTTTTCAATCAGTAATTATTTTTGAACTGACGTTGATCTACTAATGATGAAGAAAATTGAAAAAAATATTTTTTTTATTTCGTTTCTTCAGGAAGGATGATCCCATTGCACAGTTCTGCGAATACATAAAGGAATGATGAGAAATTTTATTTACTAAAGATTCGCTATCAGGTCTGCCATAAAAGATGTGTATCTTATATTTTTTATTCATCAATATTAGATTTGACGCAGAAGGAAATGTTAAGTTTGGAGAATAAAATGTTTCATATGTATATTATTTCAATCCTCCACACAAAAACGAGGTGTTCTAAAATTTACCAGTTTACCATTTTCAGAGAATCTATTTACTTGAAATAATATTTATATATTTACAATACGGAAAAAAATTTATTCGAAAATATATATTTTGCTTCTATCCTCCATACGAAAAATAGTCATTCAACAAATTTAATAATTCCTCCAACCTCCACACGAAAAATATAAATTCGAAAAAATTATATTGCATATCGATTATGATATGTATATTATTCCAAATCTTCCACACCAAAAAGAGAGGCGTTCGATAATTTACCATAATGCCGCCGTTTTAAGAGAATCCATTTACTTGAAAAAATATTTATATATCCTACATATGGTAAAAAATTTATTCGAAAATGTTTATATCACCTCCTTCCTCCACACGAAAATTATATATTCCAAAGAAATCAATCATCTTCGCTTCAGGCGAAAAAATGTCTCCTCCATCCTCCATACGCGAAATTGCTTGAAAACAAGAAAATGTATACAACTTTAATCCTTTATTCAAGAAAACTTGCTTTCGAGATCAATATTATATTTCTTTTAGTTTTCAAGTCTAGCGACCATTTATTAAGAAAATTATTTATAAAACCTCCATCCTCCATACGCGATCATATGTATTCAAAAAGTATTATAATGCCTCAATTTTCAGAGCCTCAATCCTCCATACGCGATCATATTTATTCGAAAAACATTATAATGCCTCAATTTTCAGAGCCTGCATCCTCCATACGCGATCATATGTATTCGAAAAATATTATAATGCCTCGATTTTCAGGGCCTCCAGCCTCCATAAGCGAATATATTCATTCGAAAAATACACTCATGTCCATAAATTAAGGATAATGAAGTTCAGGCAAAGAAAGAGACAGAAGCAAAACAAATTTGACTTATTTGTAAAGTCTATTTATTAAACGAAAGGTAAAGAGCAAAACAGATGCTATATGTTTGACATAATTAATAAAAATTGCGATTTTTACTCCCTGGAGCAAATTTCAAAAAAGAACCTATTTACAAAAAACAGTATAACATGGTTAGTATGATAGTTAATACGGAGTATGTCTCCCGGACGATGCAATACAGGCCTTACAACGGCTAGGCATGCTGAGTATCAAATTATCAATCTGATCTTGGGGAATATTACACCACTCATCAAGCAATGCCCTCCGAAGTTCCGGTAGACTGGTGGGAGGGGGTTGACGGGCTGCAATTCGTCGGCCAAGCATATCCCACACATGCTCTATTGGATTCAAGTCCGGTGAGTATGCTGGCCAATCCATACGGGTGATATCCTCCGATTGAAGGCATTCGTCTACAATGTTTGCACGGTGAGGACGGGCGTTGTCATCCATAAACAGAAATTCAGCACCCATGGCGCCCGAAACAAACGTACATGTTGTTCCAGAATGACATCCCGATAGATGTGGCCTGTCATCGTTACACTCTGAACATGCAGGTCAGTTCTGGAACCAAGAATAATTCCTCCCCAAACAAGCCATCCTGTACCACCGTAACGGTGTCGTTCAATGGTGTTCTCTTGGTGGTAACGGGTACCTGGCGCTCTCCATATGAAAGTCCGGCGAGAATCAGACTGCAAACTAAACCTGGACTCACACAAGACCACTGTTGCGGTGTCCACAATGCATGCTCTCTACTCCAGGCTAATCGCAGGCGACAGTGAGTTGCGGTAAGTGAAACACATCTGACAGGCCTACGAGCATATAGACCAATGTGCCCTAAGCGTCTGTACACGGTCTGCCTTGAAACTGTCGTACCGGTAGCTGAAGAGAGCTGACGAGACAGGTCTGATGCTGTGCTCTGTCTGTTTCTTTTGGCAGTAACTGCCAAATACCGGTCCTCATTCGGCGTTGTAACTCGGGGGCGACCTGTGCTGTAACATCTACTCACATTACCATCATCTTGGAATCGTTGCCAAAGCCTGGAGATGACACTCTGGGCGATTCCAAGTTCCTCGGATACTTCCAGCTGGGTACGTCCACATTCGAGTCGTCCGATAATTCTACCACGTAAAAAATCATCCAAATGCTTCCTTTGTGCCATAACTATGCGGTTATTGCACTGAAAGGCTTTTAAAGCGCTTGTGAACAATTTTACTTCTTTGCCACCATTCCTTATATACCCCTCTCTTACACTCTCGTCATTGTGACGTACTATCCGCGCCATCTGGTGGTTTCCTGTAATTTGCATATTCTTCTTCAAGATGTGTGTGATAATTCTACAGGTGAAATTTTTATTTTAGAGTTCAATTTCTGTGTGATTCTGAATTATCCTTAATTTATGGACATGAGTGTATTATAATGCCTCAATTTTCAGAGCCTCAATCCTCCACACGCGATCATGTTTATTTGAAAAATATTATATAGCATCCATTTTCAGAGCCACTATTTATTCGAGAACTTTAATTATATTGAATTATCCTCAATACAAGGAGCCATGAATGGGAAAAATATATATTGTATTTCATTCATTTTCGAAGGAATAAACATTATTTTAAAAAAGTCTATATTTTGCATCCATCATCCATACCAGAGAGCACAGTTTCGAATATAAAGTTTGTAAATTTCGTCCTTCCTAAATGAAAGAAAACGTATCTTTCAAAAATTATCGTATTGTGCTACGAGTATCTATTAATTAGGAAAAAATATTTATGTTGTCTTGATACGAGTTGCCATTTCAATTTTTAAAAATATTGATGTTTTACTCGAGGACCAATTCTCTATTGCCTTTTTAATGGTTGGCTATTTTTATCGGTGATTATCTGAATATATTTTGTCAGTCTCTATTAAAAATTTGTATTTAATCATCATCTTCGTGTCTGAAAATGGAATAATAACAAACGATAAGAAATTTTTCCCACAAACAAAATTTTGTTTAATGTTCTCTTAAATACAAATTTTCTTAGAAATAGGAAATCAGAGGATATTTAGATATGTCAAAGTAACAAAATAATGTAATAATACAAATTTTGAAAGCATATTTCAATTCAATTTATTTTTTAATTATGCGCAATTAAAAGGGCCGAAAAAAACCCCTGGAGAATTATTCGGAAATAACTTTGACACTAGATAATGACTCATAGCCTTATTCTGTTTAATTATCCGCGTACATTTTTCTCATTTTCTTCGACTTTTTTCTGCATGTCTGACTCAATTATAAGTTCAGTGGAACAAACATGGTGGGATTATATGGAGGATTTAGAGTTATAATGAAACAAGTCTATGTTTTGTACATTTTGCACTAACACTGCCGTAGTATTGTAGAAATGTTATATCTTCCTTGTAATAATGATTCAAGTTCACAGTTCAATTTGCATCAACCGGGCAGCGACAACAAATATAAGTACGCAGTTAGTTTAAATGCAGATAATCAGTAATGAGATCTGTTTTCTCAGAAATGAATTTCATGGACTTGGTTCGCTTTAACTCTGAACCCTCCATATCCTACCGCAATAAATTCGATAATCGAAAACAATGGAACACACGCTTTTGAAGTTGAGAAGATAAACAAGAAAATGTGCAACGGGTGCAAATATTAGATTGTGACACGAGTCTCTTCGCATTTTGGAACGGCCATGTTGGTGCAAAGTGGGAGGTAAAGACACAGGGATAAAAAATATTTTGTTTTCCTAGTTGTATTATGTATTAAAAAACCTAGTTGTAACTCGAAAAATAGCTGGAAAAGATTCTCTGCGACATTGTGACTTTCCAACTAAAATTATTTTCATCATAATGTTTTTTACTTATACTCCATTGATGTTTTTAATTTGATTTATAAACAAGCTGAATCAAAATGAATGCCTTGGTTTGAAATATTTAAAATGTAACAGGTAGTTGCTGTATTTATTTTAAAATCCAATGCAAAACATCAGGGCTAAAAATATTTAGAAGTAATGACTTATCATTACAAAACTACTCATTAGAATTTAAAAATAATTATTTAAAAAAAAGAACATCTTAATAAGCATTTTAAATATCGATGCAGTTCGATGTGCGCACCTTCTGTATCACGACAAATGTCTAAATGGTAATTGAGTTTTTACCAAGTGTTTTGAAGGATATCTAGAATTAGTTAAATGATATGCATCTTCAACACATCCACTGTTTAATTTTTTGTTGATACACAACGCATTTAATGAATCCCAGACAGAAAGGTCTAATGACATTAAATCCAGGTCATTTCTAGCCACGCAACTGGGCCTCCTCTTCCGACTGAACGTCCTGGAAATATCTCATGAAAAGGAGCTCGATTTTCTCTTTATAGCCAATTTATGACTAGGTGTACAGATTTGCGGTTGAACACCTATACCTAAAAACTCTTGGAGGATATCTAATCCCACCGAGGAGAAGTTCAATTACATTCTAACAAATAGTTCAGAAATTGTGAACAATTATTGTGTATAATTTTAGATACTGCTCACCTTGTACTTCAAGAAGAGAGAACAAGTATCACAGACTTATTTGATGCATATAAACCATTTCAGATTTTTCAAAATATTTCACAAGAGAACTACAAAGAGTTCCTCTCTTTCTCTTTCTATATATCTATCCTATTAAAATTCGAAGGTAAACAAACGTACGTACGTATGTATGTACGTATGTATGTACGTACGTATGTATGTATGTATGTATGTATGTACGTACGTATGTATGTATGTATGTATGTATGTATGTATGTATGTATGTATGTATGTCCTTCTATCTTCTCACGAACCGCCGAACGGAGAAGCGCGCGGAAAGTACCAAAAGATGGGAAATAATTCAAGGAATCCATTTCGGCCATTTAAATATCGAAATGTTAATTAGTGGAAAAGATATTAATTAAAAACTAATTTACAACAATACCTTCCATTGTTTCGGATACTTTATAACAATACTTTACATTGTTAAAGCGCAATTCAAAATTTATTTTATTGTTGAAGTCGTTTTCTTTAAGGAACATTGTTACAACAACAATAAAAAAGTGACGCTGACAGAAATAAAAAAAAGTATTTTTGAAAGTGTATAAATTCTTTTTTTATCCCGTGATATAACGTTCAACAAAATCATTTTAACGAAATTAAAAGTGGTGTTTTGTTTCTGTAAAGTTATGTGCCGAAAGATATAGATTAGTTATGTTAGTGATTTTAATCATTATTCATTGATTTGATAAAGTTTAAATACTTGTGGAAGCTTCTATTTTAAGCTGATATTTGGAAGTTACTATTTTTGCTTTGTTCAATTCTTCGCTTTTTCCGATGCCTAAAAGGAAAAGAGGAATTACAGGGGATGCTGCCAGTAGACGGGAGGCAATTAGAAAACGGGAAAGAGAGTTGTTGAAACTGAAGAAGAAAGAAGCCGCCGATTGTCAACTATGGTACAACGTGGCCAGGACAGAAGAGCGGAAGAAACAGAAGAACAAAGAAATAGCCGATTGTCAGACATGGTACAACGTGGGCAGGAGAGAAGAGCCGTAGAAACAGAAGAACAAAGAAATAGACGATTTGCAGTAATGGGACAACGTAGCCAGCAAAGAAGAGCCGAAGAAACAGAAGAACAAAGAAATAGCCGATTGGCAGTAATGGCACAACGTGGCCAGATAAGAAGAGCCGAAGAAACAGACGAACAAAGAAATAGCCGATTGGCAGTAATGACAAAACGTGGCCAGATGAGAAGAGCCGAAGAAACAGAAGAACAAAGAAATGGCCGATTGGTCAGACAAGACGTGTCACGTGACCTCAAGGAATGACGCATTATTCGAGATAGCCCATTTTAGAAATTTTTATCATCTATCCTATTAAAATTCGAGCGCCAACAGACGTATGTATGTCCTTTTATCTTCTCACGAACCACTGAATTCTGAAAGTAGCCGTAAGTACCTAAAGATGGAAAATAATCCAAGGAATCCATTTCAACTATTTAAATTCGGAAATTGTAATTAGTTAAAAAGTTATTAATTAAAAACGTCAAAATGAATGAATTGGCGTGCTGCCATCTATTGTCAGCATGGTGAATTCATACACGGCGGATTCTTTTTCCCCCCTATTATTAGTTTTCGCATACGGTGTTGCATTTTTTTTATTTATTTAACGGAAGTTGGTATTTCTTCTTGAGCGAGCTTCTGTGTTTGGATTTATTAACAATGGACAAAAATCGTTTTCCTGCATTTTCTTTCTTTTCCGGACATACGGTGTTTCGCAACATTTACGTTTGTTGGGGGAAAACATTTATTCATTTTTATCCGGTTTTTTCATTATTATTCAAATACGGGCAAAATGAAAATATATGTTTCAGGTGTTTAATTTATCAGTTTGGTGTACTATTAAATCGTTTATCGTTTCGGTTTTTTATTTCGTTTTATTTTTTCTTTTGCAAAACAAATATCATGCTCATCTGTTTTAATTTATAAGCATAAGAATTCTCGCGTTTTCATTCAAACCAAACTGCTTTAAGGTAGTAAAAAGGCTAGAACTGAAAGTTTTAATCCTACGAGAAAGGATTCAAAACAGATTTACGTTCGTTGGGGGAGCTTAATGACAATATTTGTTGGGGGAAAACACAGAAGCGGGCATATGAAAAAATGTGGATTCCGAGAAACGCTGGGTTATTAACTATAAGGTAATTAAAAGGTTGGATTTAAAAATTTTAATTAAGCAATATAGGTTTCAAAGGATTTTTTACGTTTTGGGGGGAACGTAACGTTTACGTTAGCAACAATATGTGTAAAAAAATAAACCGGAGGCTGACATATGAAAATTAATAATAAACAGACTAGATTTGAAAGAATATTTACATTTGTTGGGGAAAGTAAGTGACGATATTTGTTGAAAAGAAAACGGAGCCGGGCATATGAAAAAATATGGATCCCAAGGCCTCGCGTGATCCCACTTCTCCGGGACTCCTGCAACGCCGGGCCATGCAGCTAGTATATATATATATATATATTAAATTACATTGTACGTTCTCGTTGAAAAAGTCAGGAAAGTAATTTTTTCAAGAAGTAACGAACAATTTTAGAGGGTTGAACTAACTCTAACTACTAAAGATTCGTTTCCGAATCGTAAGAAGGAAAGGTAGTAGTGGAGTGTAAAAGTTTCGGATTCTATAATTTTGAATTAACACGTATTAGGAGACGGGTTGTTCCACACATTTTCGAGAATGGCCTATTTAAACATCCGAGTTATCATTAAAAAAACCCCTTTGGATCTCATCTAGAGCCCTTTTGGTTACTATTCTTGTTTTCAACTACCCCTCTCATATGATTTAAAACAAATATGAATCTGATCAGACTTGACCATGAAGAAAAAAAATCATTTAGGGTTATAGAATTTCTCTTAATTTCTTCGATGAATTATTCTTATTGCAATACTGTAAATACTACACTTTTTATAGGATTTATTTCCCATGGCTTTATTTTATTTCATTTTCTTTTTTAAACACTTTTCACTCCTGTGTTTGTTAAATGACTACCGGTAATCATTTTTTTACCCACTGAAAATACATACTACATTTTGCGATGATTTTCTGAATTATTAAATAATTCGTCATCATTATTTTATGAACTGAAGATAAAATAAAGATAGTCCAATTTTTCAATTTTTTAAAGGAAAATAATTTTTTCACAAAAAAATCCCTCCGTTTTATTAATTTCGTTTATAAATTAATATTAAAATTTCGATTATTGGAGATGACTTACTGAGCTGCAGCCATGTATACAGATGCTTCCATGGCCCATTTAATTTGCAATTCAAATAATTCCTGCAATGGAAAAGATAAAGACCTCTAAGTTATTTACTTCTTTTACTAACTGCCTTTGACGACCAGTTGATTCTTCGAGAACATAGATTGTGTTTATTTCAATTAAATTTCTTATGCCTAACTTGATACTCATGACTTTCTCAAAAAAGTGTTTTTAAACATCAAATTTCGATAGGCGTTAAAGCCATGTTATTTTAATAGCCTTTCTCCTGTTTTTTATTGTGTGTATGAACATTATGGAGACAAATTACTGGATTTCAAATTTGCATGGAAAACGTGGGTGCCCTATTTTCAATTTCTTATTCATCATGTTAAATGCGCATTTCGTTCAGCGATTAAAAAGTGTTATATTATATCACGGCCAGCAGCATGATAGCTGGATTGAAACAGTCTGATAAAATTAAAGTATAATCTTTCAGAATATCTATTACTCAAGATCTCAGATAGGCTTTCTTAATAGATTCTATATATAAAATAAAGAAGAAAAAAAAACATTGCGACATTACCGAAGAATATGAAAACAGAAACATAATCTTATCGCCTTATCTTTTAGCGATGAAAGAAAAGCACTCGATTAAATGTATGTAGAAACCATGAAAACGGGTTAAATATTATTTCCACAAAGAAAAGTATCGTTGCAAATTATGCATAAAAATATTTTTTAAAATTGTCAAAATTCAGGAAAAAAAAGTTACACGATATCGAAAATTTTATCATTCGAGAGACAATTTTTGCATTTTTAAAGGGTGTAAAAATAATTTATGTGCTATAGCATTACACAAAAAAATCATTTATGCGTTATAATAACTTCGAAAGTTATCACGAAGAAACATAAACATTTTGCTTAATTTTTTAAAAATTGCTCCTAGGTGTGTTAGGACGACGGGAATCATTGTCCAAATAATGTACGTGCCAAATTTGGTATTTCTAGTTCTAATGATCTCCCCTTTAGAGCGCAACATACACACATTCGCTTTTCATTTTTAGCATGGGGGATGAAACAGTGAAACTTTGTATTCATTCTTAAATTGGATTTTGTTTATTAGAACTCCAATCAACGTTATTGCTTAAAATGAAAGGTAAAATTCGTTTTCTAAAAACAAACCGTTTTAAATGAGAAAATCATCACTGTTTTGCATTTTTGAAAAAAATCTCTTTTATGATACATTCGAAAGACTGGATTGAAATATCTAACACTAGACGCGTATGCATTTCAAAAAAAATACCTTCTTTCAATAGTCTATGTATCATTTGGCCGTTTCTGACACAAATTTAGAACTGGATAGTGAACAAAAAGAATAAGTAATATTCGCTTAAATGTTTGTCAGCACAATATGAAATAGAGAAAACAAAGAAAATTGTGAGACAACCATTATTATCTCAACTTAGTCTCTAATTACAAAATATTTATTTTTTAAACTCTTAGAAGTGAGAGATGGTTTTGATGCAACAAGCTCAGAGACAAAATTGTCTAATGTCAAATATGAATCCATTCAGATAATTTTCTCCCATCGTAATAAATAAGAAATATAATTCAATAAATTATTATTTTTTCTTCTCCTAATACTTATGTATTCTGAACGACAATTTTTGTAGCGGATGTAATCTGGCTTAGTGGAAGTAGTATCAGAGTAAAACCTACTTCTGGATTATCAGCATCGAAATCTGGCATGGATTCGGGAATATCGTCAGGAATGTGAAAATAATCTAATAGCCAGTCATGAGAATCAAGATATCCGTTTTTTTCCTGTTCTGATTTTGTGTGTCCAGATCAGATGAAGTCTATGGCCCTTCATAGTTCGACTGTTGTGATTGTGGCATAAATCGCAGGGAAAGAGCTGTACCTGCAGGAGTATTTATGATAACTATAAATAGTAATTAAGCTTACAATTCGTTTAAAACACAGTCAATAATAAGTTAACAATTTAAATGATATCTAGAAAAATATTTGTTTAAAAAAAGCAAATCCAAAAATTAAACGACGTTTTGACATTGCTCTCACAATATCTTGTGTGAGATCTTTAAATTGAAACTAAAGCAGCACGGAGAATCAGAAGTTATTATCGATGAGATTATTTCTTACTTTTTCGAGGTGGAGGGCCTTTCAGAGAGAACAAATCCAACTTTCTGTTAAACAAAATGGAATGTACTACGGACTCGGCCCAACTTCAGACATAATTTTCATTAAATTGTATATGTGATCCATTTCAAAGGCAACTCCGCTTTAAAGACCAGCAAAATTAAGAATCAGATTCGTTTGCTCTGAAGTAGTTAGTGGCTTGTGGTGCGCCCTAATGTTTCTAGTCCCTTTTTCAAGGAATGATAAAGTGTGGATGCTAAATGTTTTCTAGGCCATTCAATCTCTCCGAAAAGATGCAAATCTTTTCCAAGTGAAGAAGAAATTTAGAATGAGAGACGGAAAAGGACACCTAACTTCGGACTGAAAGTTTACAATATTCCATTTATTTCCAAAAAAGAACAAAAGGAGGGTTAAATTTTAAAAATATATTAATTTGAATTTGATATTAATTTGAGGCTTTTATTGTCATTTTGCAGTATCAATAAGATTCATGAATAAAGAAAGTTCATCTTCATCACTTGTACACCATTTCTTCTAATGGATCATAAATATTTAGCCATCTAAGCAAAAACAGGAATAATATTTCTTTTTCTTTTAGATTTCTTCTAATTTAGATTTATTTATAAATGACAAACAGGTAAAGTCAATGCAAAGAGTCGCATTGCTATGCTAAAAATTTAACAGACGCAGGTTAATTTATGTTTTTCACATACAATAATTATTCAATGCAGTTTGCTAAATCATTGATATACAAGTCTACAAATTCGCAATTCCGCTCTGATCAAAAATAAGATACTGATATTAATTTCTCTTATTTAGTTTTAATTTTGGCTATTTAAGTTTCAAGAAATGTGTAGTTATCTAATTAAAGCACAGTTTACCTAGCCATGAATTAAATATCTCAAAATTTAACAAATGTTTGATTAGCTAGTTTATTTTAAACTTTACACTACAGGGAGGATTCCATAGATTTCAAGACAGTTTCTGAAGTTTGATTCTATTGCTATTTCATGTTAAATATTTAAATGAATGCAACGAAAAGAATTTAATTGCAGTATGTGCCATCCCAATTTTTAAAACTCATTAGCTAAAATGAATTTTTGTTTATTTAGATTTGCGGGAAAAAATGAAACTACTATTGAAACACAGTTCGATTCTGTTTCAATAACTGCTTTACTTTTCCATACGTCTCAAAAAAATATCCTGTCAGCAAGCCGGAAGGCAAAGGTAGATTTCATTTGTCCGGAGATATAAGGAAACGAACATTTCAGCCTCTAACTTTATAAGAGTTGGAGATATGAGGATAAAAGAGTGTGGAAAAGATTGAAACTGGTGAGATTTTTTTTAACAAGGTATCACAAGCATAGGTTACATGCGAGTTTAAGTTGGGGTGGGGGAGGAGGAGCTTGTCAGCCCATAACTTCTAAGCAATTGTAACTATCAAAAAATGCTTGATTCAAAAGTTGTTTGATATGGTATGGTGATAGTTCGTTTAATTTGAACTTTCTTTCTATCTTCAATCATACAGGGGTTATGGAAAATGAAAATTTCAAGCATCCCGTCATTTCCATCCCCTTCGATCTGGATAGCACAGCTGCGAACTCAGGAGAGATACTCAACCTCCCTTGAATACATACCTCGCCGGTTCAAATAAAAAAAAATACAGGACTATGATTGGTGCCAATTTGCAGAAAATTTCCCGAAGTCTTGCCATGAGAACAATTGCAATAGGCAACAATTCCTATAAGAATTCTGCCTAAAAAAACCGTATTGAAGTGTATTTTTACAATAATCCGATATAATCTTCTGTAGTTACTTTAGAATTCTACATGGAAAATAGAATGAGTTACTTCACACACGAAATTCTTTATGAAATCTACAAAATGAAATAATATTCTTATATTTACATTAGTAGCAGGTACATTCTCTTCAGTGTTTTCGTCTTCAGAATTTGGAAGTTATTTGATATTCAAATTTCCAACTAAGCCACAGGGTCCTATAATTTCTTGCATTTCATCTTGAATTTTAGATGGTAATTCATCAGAGATATCCAGATTGTAACTTGAAATATTCATGATATTTTTATTAGGAAACTCTTGATCATTAATCACTCGGCAGCATTTTTATGCTGATAAGCTAGAGAAATCATCGAAGAATTTTAAAGCATTGAGGATTTGTCTTAATCTGCTAAACGATGGCTTAAGACAAGGAAACTCGAATAAACGACATTATTTGATAAAAAAATTACAGTTTCTATGATACCCATCGTCAAAATGACATTGAAGAAAGTGTCAATTTTGGAAGAAGAATTCTTATTTCGAATTTATATCGTCGGTGTAATTTTAAATTTATATTTTATTGTTTCTTATTTGTTGACTAATAAGCAAATAAGTTTTGATTCACTAATCCAATGATGAAGGACTAAGCAAAAGAAGGAAACTTTAATGTAATCGCAAGTGATGCTAAGATTGAGTGAACATAGTATAAATATAAGAAATTCCTTGAGTATCTTTGAAGGGAATCAAAGGTTGTTAACGCTACCCTTCAAATTAACCAGGATCATCTTCAAGAAAAATAGGAGAATAAACGGACGTGTGTTGTTAAAGGGCTTAAAAGGATTGCCAGTTTTTATCCATACGAAATTATATCGTGAATTAATAAAATAAATAACTAAATAAAATAAACAACTAAAATTC
The DNA here is from genome assembly GCA_013235015.1 of Araneus ventricosus. Taxonomy (NCBI): domain Eukaryota; kingdom Metazoa; phylum Arthropoda; class Arachnida; order Araneae; family Araneidae; genus Araneus; species Araneus ventricosus. Next base: position 1,782,895 of record BGPR01000010.1, on the reverse strand, counting down.
AGGAAATATTATTTTCAAAATTCAAGTTAAGAAAAACTTAACAGACTATGTATTTTTTAAATTTAGTCTTTAGCTTACAATTGAAGTTCTTTTAGTTAATCTTTATGTGTAAAAAATATTTTGACGTTAAAATTTTTTCTTCTGCAGAGAAGAAAAGAGAGTAGTTCTCTTAGAGTAGGAGTAAAGAGAGTAGTTCTCTTAGAGTAAGAGTAAAGAGAGTAGTTCCCTAGAGAAGTACTTTTTTATATATGTTTCATGTATCTACTAGTTGATTTTGCACTTTACAATCCAATAAATATCCCATAAATTTCACGTCAATTTCAGAAGTTTGATTCTACTATGTGATACAAATATAACCGCGACTGATTTTGTGTAAACAAGCCGCACTGCGCTGAACTGTGCGATCTTGAGAGAGGGGAGACACAACCTCCACCCTCCCTCCTCTTTAGTCCTGCCTGGGAATTGCTACTGTGATGAGAAAACAGAAGGTGCCGCGGAGCTCGGATAAAAACGCATTGTGGTCAAATTCCTATTTGGAAAAATCGCTGCGTCCTCTGAAATTCTCCATAGACTCTAACAACAGTATCGGGAAGAGTGTCTCTCACAGACACGTGAATTTGAGAATTTAAGTCTTTCAGACAGGGTAAAGATCGGGGGGGGGGGGAACGGACTATATAATGGTCACCTGCGGACAACCGTCACCGAGCCACACAACAGATGGCTCGAAGGTGGATACGTCACCAACCAAAAGCCCTTTTTTAAAAGGGCATCAGGATGCTTCCAGAACATTGGAGAAAATGTTTTAACTCCGGAGGAGAGTGAATTGAAAAATGGCATATGCAAGTTAAATGTTTGGTAATTATGGGTTTTTTAAAAAAAATCAATCCCGGTCCTTTTTGAATCACTTCTTAGTGTTATATCGAGTTAAATATTTCTATAGATGTACGAAAAAGAGTTTAATAGAAGTATGTGCCATCGCGGTTTCTAAAAATGATTCATGTTAATGAACTTCTACATGGTTTGAATCTGCTCCAATAATTGATTTGCTTTCCAATATGTCTAAAAATCCCGCAATGAAGTAAATTTTAAAAATAATCCCATATAATCTTCACTAGCACATTAGGATTCTACATGGAAAATAGCAGGAGTTACTCATTGCAGGAATTTCTTTATAAAAATTAATAAAAGGAAACAAGATTCTTACAGTTTCAACATCAGCTGTACAATATTTTCCGAGTTTTCACCATCAGAATTGGGAACCGACTTGATATTCAAATTTTCCATGTTTCCAGAGCGACCTATAACTTCTGGCATTTCATTCCTGTTTTTCTGAGGCAATTTATCGGATATATCCATATCTTTATTTAAGTTGTAGATGCACTTACATTCTTGGTCATAATAGTCATCAGGTAGCATTTTTACGTTGATAAGCTAGATAAGTAAACCAAAAATTTCAGAGAATTGACGATTGGCCTTAACTTGATTAATGATTCTTGAAGACAAAGAAACTTTAATAAACGACGTTTTATTAAAAAATAGTTATTATGATGCCCATCATCAATACGACTCAGTGAAGAAATTGTCAATTGTAAAACAAAATGCATATTCTTAAATATATCGTCAGTGTAATTTAGAATTTATATTTTATTGTTTCTTATCGGTTTACTGATGAACGAATAAGTTTTGATTCGGTAATTCAATGATCGAGGAGGTAGTAAAATTGAATGAACCTAGTAGAAATATAAGGATTTCCTAAATTATCTTTAAAGAGAATCTGAGATAGTTAACACTACCTTTTTAGATTAACCAGGATAAACTTCAAGAAAAATGGGAGCTTCAATGGATGTGGTTAAGGAACTTAAAAGAATTATGAGTTTATTTTATCCATATGAAATTACATTCAGAATTAATAAAAATAACTAAAATTCTAAACTCTTGTTTTATAAACTTAGGGTAAGAAAAGGCTGACAGACTATATATTTTTTAATTTAGTGTTTAGCTGAGAACTACATCTCTTTAAGTTAATCTTTATGTGTAAACAATATTTTGATGAGAAAATTTTTTTAGAAATGCTGAAGTATTCTGAAAGCAATAACCCGCGAGAGAAGGTACTTTTTTATATAAACATTTTATTAAAATTTAAAATATTAATAAAGATTGTTTCAGTTAACTTATAGTAAGCTTAATTGCATTGACATTTTATATTTTCTCAGAAAGACATTTTTTGGTTTTTGAAATAAAGCTATAAATGTCTTAAATAATATCAGAAATTAAGCCTCTAAACGATCATGAATGGTGACATTTTTGACACACGGATTCAAAACATGAGTTCTTATATTTCGATGTTTGGTAAGGCTTAATCGAAATTTTAAATAAGACAAATTTTACTAAGCTCATTCTCTCCTTTGTAGAAAATGATAATATTTACACAACAATAATGTAAAACGAGATGCAATGCAGTATCAATACTAAAGTATAATTATCTGCAAAGTATATTATTTACAAATTTTCATTTAACTTGATTTATTTCATGTTGTGTAGATTTTCTATATAATCTTTTTTTCACTTACTTTCTGCCTTACTAGAGTTTAAAAATTTTTTACATTTGTGTTTTTTCTCGCCGGTAGTACACTATTATAATATTTTCAGAGCTTAATTTTCAATTAATTTACTTAAATTTTTATTCCATACGAGAGGTGCCATCTGGTAGGGAATTTGAGGAAAAGAACTTGTGTGTGAGTACAAGATTCCATAATATTTATAATAAATTAGAAATGAACTCAACAGAAATAAAACAGACTCAAAAGAAGAACATAATTAAAATGAAAAAATTATCTCTGTTTTCTGGTGCCCAAATAAGCGTAAAATTAATTTAAAAAATGTTTTTTTTTTTAAATTTATTATTTACTTTGACATTCTGGTCTTTTCCTTTGTTACAGCAAAATCCACACTGGGAATGAATGAACAACGGTTCTAAGAAATTTAATATTACTTTTGAACGTTTTAATAATGGATATCATAGCCAAAATATTAGCTATTAAGAAGTGTCTCTAATAATTTGATGTTGTGGTCACAGAAGGATTTCCGTAAAAATCGAAAATGAAAATGGACATGCAGTGCTAAATATGCATGCGAATAAAATAATTTAATATTAGTTGTTTAATTACTAAAAAATAAGCACTAAAAGAATTTTAGTGCTTTAGTGAAAGACATTTTAAACACAGCAAGGAAACTTTTAAGATATTTGTGGGAAACAACCCTGGTCAACTTATACTTAACCATATTCTCCCATGAAACCGAACTCAAGTACTTTCATGAAAGTATCTAAGAAAGAACCATTATATGATTTTCATCGTATTTGAAGACTTTCCAGATGGGGAAAATCTTTTTTGTAATTTCATTTGCAGATTAGTAAATGGTGTAAATTTCGGTCAGATTTGATGGTTGAAATCTAGAATTTGGTACAAAATCCTCTTAAAACATCGCCAAATCGAAAAACCAAGATAGCTGCTTTAAACCTTAAGTAGTTTATCTTTAACCTTGACTGCTGCGCCTCAGTGCAATGCATCAGCTTTGGAGTCTTGGCACCGTTTTAAAGAGGAGTGTACCAAGTTCTAGATTTCAACCGATTTGGAAACATGGTTCTGCCGCCAAACTTTAACTTTTGAAGCGATGCTTCGCATGGTTAAGACCTAATGGGTGTCACAATTTTAATTTTTAGTTTTATAAGCAAAAACACTAAAGAATAAAAATATATCAGAAATGCTAACTTAACTTGCTTGTCATGACAACTTAATTGTTTAAAGGGCCACACATAGGCGCTTAGACCTAAAAGTCTCCCAGAATATGAAATAAGAAATAAATTTTTAATGCTTACAAATACTTTCTTATCAACTTCATTTTAATTTATCAACTATATCCAGTGCAACACAATACAGTATCTTTCAAAATTGAAACTCACTCTAAATTACTTTTCAAATCTCAGTTAATAAAATCAACTTACTCCTTTGAAATATTTTTACGAAACAGGAAGAAACAATGCACATTTCATCATTTATTAAAACATATTTCTATTGTAGTTCTATTATAAGTACATTTTCTCTATTGTATCTCTATTATAAATGTTTTTTAATCGCCAACCAGTGATTTCATATATCGAGATTTGTAACCGATTATATCAAAGGAAGAATATCACTCTGTTGGAAACAGATGCAATGCAGCAGAGAGTACATTATTACAATTATTATTGGTTATTATCATTAAAAATTTATAAGAAACAATATCAAAGCGGATTTTAATTTTTGAAATTTTACATCAAGTATTTTATTTTCAAGACATTCAACAAAAAATGTAACCGTATGTTTAACATAAAGATACAAATCATTTAATTAAATATTTCATACAAACAGTTTTCAAAAACACACTTATATTTAAATTTAGATTTGAATATTTTAGGATACTATTTCATTATCCTACGATTTAATGGATTCGAATATTTGAATCTTTTTGATAGGGATGAAGTGTATTCAATTTTTGATTCGACCATTCAAATCAAAGAAACGAAACATTTTGATTAAGTGAAGAAATTTCTCTGTGAAATCTTAGGATGAATCTATTTTGAGATCAGGTTAAATATTTATGACACTTGATGAATGCTAAAATATTTAGAGCCGAACTTGACAAGTCTAACATTTTTTAAAGCTTTTATACTCGGGACGAGCAAGACATTTGCGTTTGAAGTGTGTATTTCATAGCAATTTTTTATGAATAAAAAACTCAATAACCATCTTGTCAGCATTTTAATATTACAAAATTATGAAAAATACAAACGGACAAGATTTTGAGGAATAACGAAAAGCAGAAAAAATGGTGTTTTAAGTATAAATGTATAAACATCAATATAAAAAATCTCGCAAGTGATATAATTTTACAATATTTTACTTGAACCTGAAGCATAAATCGTGGATAAACTGTTCTGAGATTTAATCTGTGGCAAAGCAGTTCAACTATCTTGGCATTTAGGAAAATCAATTAAGAATGAAATAGGTGTCAATTCGTTCTGTTATCATCAAACTCAAATCGCTCAATTCATTTTCAGTGCCTGTGTACTGAATGAACTAGTATTGAATAAATTTGGCACTTTAATTTTTAACTAGTATTTTTAACTCGCATTCGAAATATAGGATGATAAAATATCGGAATTTTCAGTAAATTCAGCATCGAGATTTCATTCAATCTTCACGCTTAAGACCTCCCTGAGACCCGAAAAGTCATTTTTAGAATCATGTCTGTTTGTCAATCTGTCTTTTTGTAAATTCGATAACTCAACAACCGAACATGCTAGACGGATGACATTTAATTGTATATTTGTCTGAAATTTGTAGGAAACCCATCTACGAGAAGTTTGTATGTCTCTCGTTCAATTGTGTGCGAACACTATAACGCAAAAAACCTACGCACTAGGTTTTATCATTAAAATTGTAAATCTGTATAAAATTTCGGTCCAAATCTGACATTCAAAGATTTTCCGTTTGTCCGCTTGTATATCCTTGTGTATGAAAATGCAATAATGTAGATATATGATATGTGGTCTTATCTCCAAACCTGTAGATATGTATCAAGATTTAGACAAAATCGATCAAAAAGAAGTTTAAAATGCATGCTAGGTTTTTTTACTTTATTCTAAATAGTAAAAACGGGTATTGTTCTGTTAGAATACGAAAATTAGATGGGTCGATCCTGCCGCTGGATTAACCCTTAAATGCCCTGTGTTGCCTTTAAGCAACATACCCAATTTTGTCTCCTAAAATATTGAGAATCAGACTGAAGATCTAATGTCTGTTGTTGCCAATGAGATACATACTGAAAATGCTTTTAATGTATTATTAAATGAATTTAATGTAATCTATATGTTTTATTTATCATATATCTAGCAGCTTGAGTGCTGATAAAAAGTAAAATAAATTGATGTTTTTTACTTACGGTTTCATAATATTTTATTCTATAATATTTAAGGAAATTCCTTATCTTTATTATAAGTTCTTAAAATTCATGTGTGTTATATTTCTTAATTCGTCTATAACTCATTTTATAATACTATAATTCATTTTCATATTATAGAATTTTATCAAGGATTTTTTTTTCTCAAAGTCCAGTGTTGCCGATTGGTAAAAAAAATTGTCTTTTAGCAGTAAACCATATTTAAAAGAAAATAGGACTTTTAGAAATATTTTTCCCATGTTATGCAAGAAATGTAAGTCAAAAAACATTTTTGAATTAATTATAAAATAGATAACTAAAGGGTTACACAGGTTCTAATTTATTGATAAATATTCAAGTTTACGCATCGCTGTAAAACAAATTTGATGATAGAGAAGTTATGAAACGAACCCCCAGAAAACAAGCGCTGTTAGAATTAACCATTCAAATGGTTGAATATTTTGTAGGTGTTCGAAGGTATTTCGATTTAAAATTATTTATTTAACCATAATTCGTCTATAAGGTCCATAAGATGGAATCTTCTCCTGTCGTCGCAACGATGGACAGGAAAAAATGCAATCCTAAGGGTCGCTAGACACGTCTAAGCGGTCTAAAGTACAGACACAAAAAGAAGTTAGGGCTTTAGCTGCTGGCCGAGGGATCAGATGACACGGGAGAGGGCAAACGAAATATAATGAAAGAAGTAGCAATGAAAAACTGCTTTATTAAATTTAAAGTGTTATGGTATAAGTATTAAGAATTGAAAATATTTTATCCCAAGCAACGCTTGGTATATAAGTTAGCAAATGAATAAACACCGATATCAAAAAATCTTGTTAATGATATAATTTTATTTTACGTGAACCTGAAATATAGGTCATGAAAACACTATTTTAAGATATCATTCGTTCAAACACAGTTCAACTTTCTTTGGATTTCGCATTTAGAAAGATCTGATAAAAATGAAATAGGTGACAATTCGCTCTATTAACTTAAAATTCAGGTCGTTACGTTCATTTGCAATTTCAGTCTATTAAAATTAATTTTTTTGAACGAGTTTGATGCTATATTGTTTGACTTGCATTTTTACTTTCTCGAATTCGAAGTATATAAAGAGAAATTATTGTAATTTTCAATAAATTGAAATCCGAGATTTTGATAAATCTTTAAACTTCAGACCACAAGATTCTTAAAAATCATTTTTGGAAGTATGTCTGTCCTTCTTTGAGGTCAATAACATAAAAGAGAGCGTGCGACAAGTACGAAAATGGGTAATTTGGTAAACGTGATAATATATTAATCTAATATTATAGATTTGTATCAAAGGTTCGAAGAAATCCTTCGAAGGAAATTTGTCCGTTCGTCAAAACACATGGGATGACTGTAAATCAAATACGCAACAAGCTGGGTGGATGACATCTGGTTTGACTATCAAAATTATCGTTTTGTATCAAATATTGATCCAAATCTGTGAACAGATTGACCACCTGTTGGCGTCTCTGTGTTTGAGAACGCAACAACGTAGATAAATGAAATTTGATTTTTGGTCTTGCCACTAAAATTTCAGAACGTATCAAATTTTGGGTGAAACTGTAATTTACGGTGCGGTCTTGTTTTCAGCCATTTTGACTTGGCGCAACTATGAGTCTTGTGTTGGTTTGTTGTAGTTGGCGAAACCAAATGGCGGAAAACAAGATCGCACCATAAACTACAGTTTTACCAAATTTTGGGCATAATCGGTCAAAAAGAGGAAGTCCAAAATGCATGCCCGATTTTGTCTATCATACTAAAAGGCAGAAACGAGTCATTTCTTGTTAGTATGCGAAAAAGTCGGGGGTAAAACTTGCAGCTGGATTAAATATATTTATCGATAAATATTCACTTTTACACATCACTCTAAAGAAATTTTGATGATAGAGCAGTTATGATATGAACCCTCGAGAAAAAAGAACTTTATAATGAGTAATTCAAATGGTTAAAATATTTTGTAAAGATTAGTTTTTTATTATAAGAAGAAACTGTTTAAAATTGTTTGTTCTATGTTACAGATCCAGGACTTCAGAGATTCCGGTTCATTTTCCAGCATAACATTTTATGCTGCTGATACTCGAATAAAGGAAGCAAGCCAGCATCATAGTATCATCAAAATTAGTTATTATTATTGTAATACATAGCTAGGTATAATAAAATATTTATGTTATCATGGAAAAAATCAACGAAAATCATCATATTTTATTTAATAGAAATTAAGTAATTCATATTCGCAGTCAAGAAATTATGCATGCAATATTAATATTAATACAATAAGATGTGTAAGTAAAACTTTTGCTTCGTGTCTAATATTTAATTATTCATGCACAAACACTTTAAAGTGTACTGAAGAAATTCCGTTGGTGAAGTAAGAGAAAAAATAATTTGAAGAGCATTCGAAATAAATAAATAATTATACGAAACTGTAATAATCATATGACACAAGTTATACAATTAACTATCCATCTTCACTCAATTGATCTAGTTAAATATTAATTTTCAAGCAATGAAAATTTACAATTTTATATACCATTTAGGCTTCCTGTAGTCATATCTACTATTCATTACAGAAACTTCTATTGTTGTTAAAGGATTTAAATCTATCGAAGCGTTTTAATAATTTTCTCACCAAACTCATTTATAAAATACAAGGAGTTAGAATGAGAAAGCAAAACCAGCAACTTAGACCCAAAATCAAAAATGGTAAATTTTTATGCCTATTTCATCATTTTAAGGAGTTCATGCATAGATGTTTACGCTTGAAAAACATCTAGGACATCAAATTAAGAAGAAATTTTTAATACTTACAAAAACTTCCTAATTCAATCCATTCTATTTCTAGAATGTATATGCAGTGGAATTCAATCGGAAATCCTCCCAAAATATCCTTTAATTGACTTTTTGAACCTTAGTTAAAATAATCAACTTACCGCTCTAAAATACTTTTACGAAATAGGAAGAAACAATGCATATATTTTCATTTGTTAAAACACATGCATATTATAAGTATTTTATTTTGACCTCTAACAATTGGTTTTGTATCTAACAAATTACAACCGATTGTTCCTACACAATAAAAAAGCTCTCTGTTGAAATAGCTATACTGCTGCAATTTATATTAAAAAATATACCTTATATTATTGAAAATTAAAAAAAAAAGATTTGATCAAAGGGGATTTTTATTTTCAAAATTATTCATCAACTATTTTATTTTCATTATACACTGTAAAAAAAATCCCGTAAAATTTACGGTTTTAAACTGGCAGCTGGGTTGGTTGTGCAAAACCGTAAAAGTTACGAAGTAAATCCGTAGGCACAACGGTTTTTTACCATACAGGAACAAGTTTTTCCCGTAAAAGTTACGAAGTAAATCCGTAGTCACAACGGTTTTTTACCGTATGAAATCAAGTTTTCTCCGTAAAAATTAAGTCATCGAAGTAAGTGACGTCATCGACTGAGTTGAGTTGTTTTCTCCTTCTGTTCGAGTTGAGTTGAAATGTGCTGATGTGTATTATCAATTAGGAATATTAATTAATTTAATTAATATAATTTTTAACTGAATTTACTTCGACGATTTCGATGCAAGATGGTGACAAAACTTCTAACTCCTCTGAGCCGGGGATCGAAACCGCGTTCATAGAAATAAAGGGCAGTCGCTCTAACCACTAGACCACCGGAGACTTCATAAAATGAAGTAAAAATAATCTATTTGAGTTTTAAAGTCACTATAGCTCTAGTGGCGCCACTTAGTGGTGTAAAAATCAACTATTGCCAGAACACGTGTTTTAAGGTTAGCTTTCATGAGTGACAACAGGTTACTGCAACATGTGTAAACAATAGCGGAGATGGAGCCCTATTAAAAACATGAAATGAATGCAATAAAATTACATTTAAGAAAAGGGAAAGTTATCGTACGGAAAGCAATACCGTATGACGAAAAATAGAATTTGAACTGACGGTTTTAAACCGTTTATGACTGGAGCGGAAAACGGTGAAAAACCGTTTTGTCAACAAAACAGCTTTAAACCGTCAAATATACTGAAAAAGTCCGGGAAAAAACGGATATTTTTTACAGTGTATTCTTAAAGAAAAAAATGTAACTGACTTATTAACACAAAGATGCAAATGGAATGAATGCAAACTGAATAAATTTAATCAAAGCGAATTTTATTAGCAAACTTTTATTAGTGTTATTAGCATATAAATATGGAATCCTAAGGCTGGACATTAACGAACGCTCCACTAAAAGCAAATTCGACCGCTCCACTCCAAAATTGGTCGCCAATGCGAAAAACCGATGTGAATTGGAGCGGTGTGGAGCTGAAGTTTGGATATCCAAAATTGTGAAATAGGACTGGTGTAGATACATTGAGTAGAGGGCGGTGAGACTCACTCGCTCTATATGAAATCTGAGGTGGGGGAGATGTAAACGCAGTAGAGGATCGGAGTGACCGTAACCGATGGATTCGCATTGCGTGGAGCGGACGTAAAGCAGGCCATTCATAGCTCTTCCAAAATAGATTTTTTGGAACACGGGAAGGAAAAAACAATTTTCAGGGTCGAAATCCTATGAAATTTGGAGCAAATGGTTCGAAATGGTGGAATTCAAAAGAACTTAAATTCCAAAACTCAATCCGCCGATTCCAATTTGAGACCTCGATTAGAGGGTAGCGGCACATCAAAGGATCTGCCTACTTTGGGGCCTCGCGTCGAGGGTAGAAATGAAACTCGAAATCTCTCGTGTATGGGGGGAGAGAAGGGTGTGTTGGTAGAGTTCTGCAACTTTGAACTTTGTCTCAGAACAAACTTTGGAACATCCGTGAATTCTTTGCCTTATTTTTGAATTAAAATGGGTGAAAAAAAACCGGTTTTAGGACAAATGGGATAGCTAGCCTTCTCGTGAATGCCCAGCTAAAATGACCTGCATAAATGGATGGGCTCAATAATGGAATGGCGTAGAGTGCCACCACATCATTTGGTAAGAGTGGACGACTTCTGAAATATCGACTTTAAAGTTACTAGATTCGTTCCAGATGGTCCAAAGTACGGACACAAAAGAAGTGAGGATTTTAGCTGCTGGCTGAGGTATCTGATAACACGGTAGAGGGAAAACGGAAAACAATGAACAGCGAGACAACAATAAAACTGATTTATTAAGTTTAAAGTGTTATGTTATTAGTGTATAAGACTTGGAAATATTTTTATTCCGAGAAACGTTGGGTATTATCAGCTAGTAAGTGCATAAACATAAATATCCAAAATTCTTGTAAGCACTATGCATGAAGGGTCCATCGTTTCGTGCGATTCCCTTCTAACTCTGATGCGTCCAACGTTCTGAAATAGGCTGAATCTTGACTCATCGGACCACATGACATTTCTTCACTGCTCAACAGTCCAATCTTTATGATGCTTAGCAAATTGGAGCCGTTTTGTACTGTTAATCGCCAAAACAATTGGATTTCTTGTGGGTCTACAACTTTTCAGTTTCATTCCTTTAAGTTCTCGTCGCATTGTGTGTGTTGATATGCCCTTATTAAACATTGCCGTGAGTTCAAGAGTTTCTTTTTTGCGATTTTCTTCACATAGTCGCTTCAGAGATTTTCGGTCCCGAAAACTTACGAGTTTTTTTCCGACCACTCTTGTTCCGAGATGGTGACGGTCCACCACTTACATCCTTCCCGGTTTTAATAATGTGCTGAACACTTCTCAAACCAATTTCAGCTATCTCTTTAGTTGTTTTCTTTGATTGATGCAGACCAATAATTTGACCCTTTTTGAAATCGGAAACATTTTTCCCGCGACCGCGTTGAACAACTTCACGTACGCTTGCTACAGAAATGATCAATCGCACAGTGTTTCAGCACTATTTAAAGGATAAATTAACAGCGCCACCTTTTAAATCTCAGTACTACCGAGCCAATTAGGGGTTCTTATGTGTTTGCAAATTTTTTTCACATGACGATTTTTTGGCCAGGTAGTGTATGTTAGAATATATTTTAGATAAATTGAATACATCGCTGAAGTTTGCAACTCAGTTAAGAGTCGATACCTCTTGTCTTTACTGCAGGAAAAAAAGTGCACCCAGCATCGGACCCTGATGACACGGACAGCATACGAGTACGCTGCCACCCACCCTGGCTGTAGGAAAATGCGTTTACTAGTGTTTCGCAGGTGATTCTGCATGGTGCTTCGTACATGCAGCGTGACGGGGTTCTTCGATTCCGGCAACTTGCCAATATTTTTACGATGAACCGAAATCATTTGATAACCCGCAGCCAGAAATCGCATCGGTCGATGTTCAGCGAGTATTGTGAATTGGCAGGAGACTATATGTAGGGTTATTTTTGAAATGATCTAACATGTACTCACAAATGGTTGGACTGTATGTATGGTTATTTTTGAAATCATCTTACATATAGTTACAATTTGCAACAGAGTCCAGCGTCTTTCATGATAATAACGTATGTAAGGTTGTAGCGCCGTTGTAAATTCGTAAACATAAATTTTTAATAAATTTTTGACCATATGTGACCAATTTATGACCATGTTTCAAATGGTTTTTTTAATAAAAAAAATCATTTGAAACATGCCGCAGCACATAAGTATTGTGCGAGAATAAAACGCATAGAAAATTTTCCAACTTTAATCAGAGCAAAGTATAAATGCTGGCGTGAAATCACGCCACCTAGCCACTTAGGGAGGACGTAAAATAATTTTCATAATACTTGCGAGGATCGCACTCCCCCAAAATGGGGAAAATATACTGTGTTTATGTATTCCATTTAAAATAGACACAAGTTCCATTGCACCAGAAATATATCACGGCCATGACACATCAAACCCAATACAAGCTATAAACATCAATGCCAATACGAACTGCTTCTCATAAACATGAGATGCTTCCTTTCTGCATAGTTTGTGATACACAAATATTGACATTATAAAGATTACCATTCGTAATCAAACTACTTTAATTGGAGAAAAAACAGACCGGATTAATCCTTTTGAGAAGTTTCAGGACTTCGGTAGAACAGAGATTACAGTTAACGAGTATTAGGATCGGGGGACTGCATAAAAATTTGGACTTCTACATTTTTTTAGCTGCACATTTATTGACCCAAAAAATATAAAATATAATTCTTACCTTTCCAACCTTTTTGTGACCTATGAGGCTTGTTTGGTGGTAGAAATCTTAACCAAATGCCTAAGATAATTACAATAGTTTTTTCCATAATTTAACCGAATTATTTTTGTCAAGTAGGAAAAGGCGGGTAACATGGCGACCTTAAGCTTTGTGGATTTTTCCTGAGCTCAATATTCGTTGCAGTAGGATTATTGTTTCGGCAAAATCTTCTTGAAACTCCTTACTTTAAAGTGCTGTTTTTTTAAAAATTTTTATTTTCAAATTTGAGACCCTTAAAACTTCATTTTAGAAAAAAAGTCATTTTCGTCATTTTACCCAACTGTGCTGGTGAGATGACGATCTAAGATAACAATTTAATTTAACATCATGTGCTATCAAAAACTATTTAAAACTGTTTAGATCACACCTAGATCATAACAAATTGCACATAACAGAAAACAAACTTAATCGGACTGCAATAGCAGCATAAAACAAATATTATGAATAGAAATTTTAGATTCAAACTTTAAGAAATGAAATCAGTTACAAAAATCGCATCGGAATGGGCTTGGATATTGTCCCAGCCAGTACAGGTGGAAAGGGGCCAGAGCTTACACATAAAACGTTGGACTCGCAATTCCGCTTTTCCTTGCTTACTACAAATGATGTATTCTTCATTATCGAGGTCCTCTGGGTCCAGATTGTCATCAGAGATAGCGTAAGGAAATTCAAATGAATGAGTTGAGTCTTCAGATTCAGATAATTAGAAGTTGAGGTGTCTCTTAGATAATTTCTTTCCTTTTTATAGAATTTTTATGAGGTTTTTTGCGTTTAGTCTTATTAACTTCAGCCTTCTTCACAGTTTTCGTTTGTCTTTTTTTCCTCTTTCTCCTTTTTTAATAAGGTGCTCATTTTTCACTGGAATGCCAGTGAGGTGCATGAAGGGCACGTGGCAGTCAGGTAACACGACGAGCTCATGAATTAGTATGGAGAAGTTCGTCATCTTATCCTCCACCCAATTCGTCATCTTACCCGACTTCGCCTTTTTATTTAAAAACACATTGAAGGATATCAGCTCATCAGAAAAATGAAAATAATGCATCAATGTACACGTTTCAATTAGCTCTTTACGAATATCACATATATAAATCAAAAATATTTACTCCGTGAACGCTATCCCTTACCAAGCAGCAACCAGAAGTTGCATTGGAACAGCTCAAAAGCACAATACCGCGTACTGTGTGTTACTCTAATAACGGGGTGTTATCTTTTGGTGTGACACGGGTAGCTGGTCGCTATAAGTCTCTGATTATACAGAATCGGGGCATTAATCAAGGGTAATTTTTCAGAAAAATCCAATTCGTCATCTTACACTCTTCGTCGTCTTATCCGACTTTCTCCTACACTTCTGTGATTACACCGTTTCAAATGGACCTTATGCAGAAAGTTCAAACTGGAAAAGAAAAATAAGACTGCTGCCAGTGTGGTCGTGCCTCTTATTTCAGAAGACAAATCTTCACGGTAACTAAAACAAAACTCATAAAATTTTGATACAAAAATGCTTTTCAGTCAATGCGCAGAAATCAAAATACTCTTTCATTCCCTAGTTTTTAAAAATTGTAGAAATAAGTTAACTATTTCGCGAATAAAAAATTTTTTGCTACAAGAGGTTGTGATGATTAATCTCTACTAATGATAAAGGAGAATGTGTGTGTGTCTGTGTTTTGGTCCTCTACAGGGCAGACCGCTAGACACTTAGAGCTACGAGATTCGGCACAAATATACTTTGAAGGGTGGGGATGTGATCCTCGGAGCCCCTTTTTTGAAATTTTGATTAAAATTGTAATTAATTAAAAATTAGGCGAAATTTCGGCGTTTTCCCTTAATAACTTCCGAAAATATTACAGCACAAAAATTATTTGTACACCATCTGAAAGTGCAAAAAATTATCTTTCCAATAATATCAATTAAATTTCCGTACAATGTTTTCTCGAATTTTAATAAATTTTTAAATACATTTTTTGGCATAATTTAGAACAATACTTTTCATTGTTGCAACGCAACTCAAACCATTTTCATTGTTTAAAAAATATTTAATTGCATATTTCTCTTTCATTGTTACAATCCGAGATAGGATCCTAATACATTTTGCTTTCATATTTTATTTCATCAAGATTTTTGTGAAATCTGTAAACCATCTCCGAGATATTGCTTTTCTTATATTAAGAAACATAAGCTGAAAGGTTATGGTTGCTATGTTTTTATTCTTTTTTCAGCATTTTTTAATCCAGCTAACACACCGCTGGCCATAAAATGTGCTGCGTCATTTTAAAGTTGAAATCAGTTGCATATTTTACAAGAAGAATAAGAAAGTGAAGATAGTGCCGAAAAAGTGGAATTAGGGGTTACTGGACAGGATATGGTCAGTTATTTGACTCCATTAGGGACATTTATATAGACAATGAACAGAGCAGGTACAAGGTCACTAATAGAACATGGGTTAAATATCTACTACAATCTGAAGTTTAAAATCACGAGAATCACGATTGAATAGAAATCATATTCCCTGCGAACAAACTGGTCGCCGAAGGCGTCTAGTGGAAAAATGTGTCTGAAAAGATAGGTACTCTCTCTCTGCGAATTAACCTCTTCTTGGTCGGCGTCGCATGTCATACATTCGACTCTTTTGTGCCCGCACGTTATTTAAATTCTTAATAAAATCAACGTAACAATTAATTTTAAATTCGAAAATCACGTGGTCACGCTTAAATGTCTCAAGTATCCTTTACCATCTTAAATAGATTGAAATAATAAAAAATATATCAAATGGTGGTGGCATCTAATTAGGAGGTTATATAAAAACGTAAGAAAAAGGGTTAAAGCGAATCTAAACTTATGTAAGAACTTAATCCTAAAAGCGAGTGTCCATTGCCACGTTTTAAAAAGTATTGCTTTGCAACCAGTGCGAGAAAACATTTCAGTAAAGCTATACAAAATAATAAAACTTATCATGTGAAATTAAAATGTTTTAATTTTAATGAACTTGAAGTGAGAGACAGACATTGAAAATGTCTAATTACATTATTCCATTAAAATACCAAATAGGAGAACTGATAAGTTAAAAATAATAAAAAAATATGAAACAAAATTTAACTAGATTATATTTTGAATATTCACATCTATTAGTGTTTCGGGAATCTATATATATAAAAGAGAAAGTCATTCACTGACTCATCACCGAATTTCCCAAACCACTGGGACTAGAAACTTAAAATTTGTCAGGTGGTTTCTTCTTGGGTAGTAGGTGCTCACTAAGAAAGGATTTTTTTGAAATTTTAACTAGAAATTTAATTAATTAAAAATTGCTTTAAATTCTGACGTTATTCTGTAATAATTTCGGAACATATCATTGCACAAAAACCATTTTAACATTATCTTAAAGGTTAAAAAATTAGCTTTCCTATCTACATACTACTATCATATCCATGTAACATTTTGTTTAATTTCAATTAATTTTGAAAATGTTTTCAAACACGATTTCCAATAATGTTTTTTTTGTTGTCGTCTGCAGCTTTAGTCTCTGTACAAAATCTTCGTATTTCTTACATTAAAAAAACTATTAGGAGTAAAAGTACTTTTATCCCGAGAATCAAGGTACCAATAATGTGTTACTACTCGAACGAAGTTGCGGGAATCAGCTAGTCTATGTATATAAATCAATGTGCGTGTGTCTGTGCCAAATATACAGTTTTTGCCCAATCCTGATGAAATTTGGCACACGTGCTTTTCAGAACGAAATAAATATCGCTGACAACTTTTCAAAGTCCAGAAGTTAATTTAAATTTCAATTAATTAAATATTAAAGAAGATTTTGGCGTCTTTGCGTAAAAACTTCAGAAATACAATTTTCGTACATTTGTTGCCCCGATTTTAACAAATTTCTAAAATTATTTTTTTTTATAATTTGCAATAACAAATTTCATTGTAGTAATGAAAATCAAAATAACTTCATTTTGTTTCATCAAATATTTTAATTATATTATCTTTCAAAATGTTAAACTGGTGGTTAATAAAGTTTGATTCTTTGATACATTAAATGCATTAACTCCAAACTAAATTTTCTCATCAGTTTGAAGTTTTTGATACTTTTTAAAACTTGTTTCTCAATTCAAGTTAATTGAATGAAGTGATTTTTATTTCAGTTAATAAGTCTTTGTTATTACAATTCTCGCACCAGCTTCAAATAGATGCTTTTTTAAAAATAATAACTGGCATTTGCATCATTTGTTAATTATAGATTTTTAGTTTTATTTTGATCTCGCAGTTATTGTATTTCTTTTAGGCACTTTCAGTAAGAAATGAAAAAAAAAATTACCCGTTAGAAGAAAAGATTATTTTGAACACTTTTTTTAGAAGCTTTTTTATTAGTGCAATCGAGTACGTTTAATTGCAAGACAAATAACCACAATCATTTTTAACCACTCGTCTAAAGTGAGTATATTCGAGAAAAGTGGAGGGAAATTTTTTATTACAAGAATAAAGAAACTTCAGAAACTTCTGACGTGTTTGCACTTTACAGTCAAGTGATTGGACCTTGTTAATTGTTCAACCGTAAATAAAGTTGTTGTGCATAATTCTTGAAATTAGTTTATGATAAAAAAGTCAGGAATTCTTTTTTTAAATATATCATTATTTAGCTGATTATTTTATTTATTATATATTAATTTTTTGGTTAAATTATTTATGATATTTTTTTGCAAGATCAAACTGGAATTGGTGTGAGTTTTCTTCCAATATATTTTTGGTATACTACTAAAAGTGACCAGGTCAAAAAGCGTAATTTGTAAGAGACTGCAATTGAAAGTTCCGAGTGATTAGAAAAATCAGGGTTTTATTGAGTCCTTCATATTACAGTCTTTTCCTTTTCTTTGTAATCTTTACTTTCGATTTCAACAAACAGTTTTTTCAGGGTAAAAGAATTTCTAATGGAGGGGAGGGGGGGGGTAAGAAGGTTTCTACTTAGTCACTAGTATATTTTGAATATAAAGTGAATTGGTCACTTTTTATTATCATCAACACACAAAATTACCAATGAATAAAGCTTTGTTTCTAGCAAAGAATGCAGAAGATTTTATACTTTTTTCCAAAGCTGCCATCCGCTGATTTTGATAATTTTTACATAATCCAAAAAATATCAAGATATAAATATATTTTGGTACATTATTCAGTAGCATTAAGTTAAGTCGTAAAAATTTTGCATAGTTTGCAATCGCAGTAGTTTTCCATATAAGGCGATTTTTTCGATCGACTTTATATTTTTTTCCATGTCTGTGCTTTTAAAGCGTCCCAGCACTGCTTATTTTGCGATTACACCACTGTTATTGATTTGCATTAATAGTTATTCGGTCGTTCTTACATCTGATTCGCAAACTTCGCGATATCTGAAATCATGGTTTCTCATATGTTCTGAAATTATATAAAATTATATTTTGCGACTTTTGTTAAAATTTGGTTTAAACTGGAAATGTGGAAACGCAATTGAATTTGTCAGTGATTATGTTGAATATTCCCGAATGTTCTCAGTGTAAATGCATGTGAAAAAGTAATGTAGCAGGATATTTGCAAATTTCTGAGATAAGTATGGGACTAAATTTAGTCTGACTAATTTATCAAATGCTTAATTAAATCGTTTTGAATTAAAAAATTACTTTAGGTGCTCAAAGATTAATGAAATTTCGTTTTTTCCCCACGAAGCAAACTGATCGACCTATGGTTGGCAATTAAGTATTACTCGATAAAAAGGAGATTAAATTATAATCTAACAAATATTATGCTAAGGTTTGGTAAATCATCTGTAGAACTACGAAAGAAAAAAAAAGTTGGTTGTAGTATTTGAAAATTGGAATTCATAAACTTTTCCTATAATTGTTGCTACAGAAAGCATGTGAATTCGGAATTTACTGCATGTTCATGTTCTGAGAAAAAGAAAAATATGCAGAAAGTTGGGGTTGAATGCTATTTTAGATTTTTTTTCCACTCATATCTAGATTATTCAAGCTTAACTGATCTTGTCGCTCAATGGTACTTTTATTAATATTTCTATGAAATTATAAGCTAAGACTGCTATGGACTTATGAAGTCTGACTACAATTATGATAAAAGTTTTAACAGAATCAGAGATTACATTTTCGATGTTGATCGTTCTGATGATAATTAGCTATAGTTTTTGATTTTATTTTAAACTAAGGAGTCAATTAAAATTTTGAAGTTGTTTGGAAAGAAAATGCTGGAGTCTTTTAGATTCGAGGAAAATTCCAGCTTTGTTTTCGGCAATTCCATTAAGTACAGCACTTTTGCTTAGTATGGTGTCTTTTCCTGGGTTTCTAACTTATAAAGAGATTTAAAGAAAATTTGTATATTCAATAATTCATTTGCTTTGTGTTTGTTCAAGATAAAAAACACAGCATTTTTTATATATTCTTTACTATCATCGCTATAAATAGTTTTTTTTGAAATATTACCATATTTCAAACGTATTATTAAAGGCCAGTCTGTCCAAAATTATAATTAATATTTGGTCTTATACTAAAGGCATTTTGTTTTTCTTTTTGTTGAAATGGGTAAAAACGGAAGATAAATAAGTAAAAGTAAAGTAATCAGTATAAGGGGTAAATCTGATAGTAATATAAATATTTCGTTTATTCTAATGTTAAATAATTTTGTCTGACATTATGCGGTTTTCTTTAAAATACTAAATTAAAGAATTGTATATTGCTTTTTCTTCAAAGGAATTCCTTAAGTTTCATGAGTAAACCATATTTTTAGGTGTAATTTTTAGTTGGAAATCCACTGCGTTCTGTAACTAATTTGAAAGTTACTCCATAGTTGATGTAATTTAATGAACTTGGTGTACTGCATTGTTGTGAATCTAAGCCTTATGCAGTTTTGAAATACCTTGAAGCAAACTTGATCACTAGCATATTTTGAATATGCATTATTGTGTTCTTTTACGTAAATGAAAAATGGTGTGTTTATTGCTTAATCTATAGGAAAAATCGGAAATGTTCTCGCCTCGACCTTCTCGGCTATTTGCCTATAAGGATATTACTTATAACGTGAGGAGAAAAAGGATTTTGCTTAGATGTTATGAAACTAAATGCTCCCAACTGGCATCAGTCAGAATCCCCTAAACAAAAAGTATTCAAAATTTCCTTTTCCACTGACAGTATGTCACTGTAGTTTTTTTATTTCGTATACTTGAAGTTTTCCGGGATCAAATTCGAAACTACATACTACTACTTCCGCATACAAAGAAAACCATATTTAAGTCATCTTAAAATTCAAAATATTATTTTATTTTATGATATCGCTTTGAAGTCCGTGTTCTTTTTTCTCTAATTTCCACATTTTGCGGTGATTATTATTATTTTTTTTATTTATAGACAAGTTAACTCGAATACAAATAAATATATTTAACATTT
The DNA here is from genome assembly GCA_013235015.1 of Araneus ventricosus. Lineage (NCBI taxonomy): Eukaryota > Metazoa > Arthropoda > Arachnida > Araneae > Araneidae > Araneus > Araneus ventricosus. The sequence continues at coordinate 1,762,282 of BGPR01000010.1, read as the reverse complement.
TCACTGGACGGAGAGGCAATGCGCATTAAAAAACATTGCAACAAACATGTATATAACATTTTCCTTAAATCTGAGTTCAACGAGCAGGTAAATAAATGAAGTAGTTAAAAATCTACGTAATATTTTCATTCATCGAGAATGCCAACGGAGGTCTCTATAAGCACAAGATATTTTACGATATCTCCCCGATGTTACTACGATATTTTGGTTGGCGCACAACATCGTAAAGATATCGTAGGAAAATTGGGGAGCATCTTGTGCTAATAGGGGTGTTAAAGAAAATGTGTAGATATCTGTTAAATCTGTATATGGCCCTTTTTTCTTGTAATTTTATTACACTGTGAAGAAATTCAATTCAAATATGTATTTCAGAAAAGTACTTCTTCTGATAAATGGATTTAGTTCAAATTTGGCATTTGGGCTCAAAGATAAGTGCCGAAATTAATTCATCTAGTTCCTTGCATTTCTAACTTACCGTGTTTTCGTACACACGGACAAACAGACACATACATGGACATGTTGCTACGAAATGATGAAGATTAATAGCTCACTTAACCATTTACTTTAAGCTGATAAACCTACTTTATAAATTTTCTTTCTAGGTATGTAGCAAAGCCGTAAAACAACAAATACTGCTGCTGCATTTCTACTCCTTAGTCATTTGCAATATGATCCTAAACAGTTTGACAAAAATAAATAAATAAGGGGGGGGGGAGATAAATTCGCAAACAATCATGTAAGAAATGTACAATGGAACCTCTAATGAAGTGATACTCATTGATTAAGTATTTAGTCAAATTTACGGAATAAATACTGTTTAAAAAGAAAAAAATCCATATAATGTGTTTATCTTTCTTGTCCTATCTTGCCCCATACAAGACTATAATAATCAAGTTTTCATGAGAGAAATAACTATTAAGCTAAGTTCCACAGTTCTTTTTTAAACTCCAAAGCGTCAAAATTTCTCTCTTTTTAGACATTAAGAATTAGACAGTGGAAAATAAAAATTGAACTTATTTTAAATCATTTCTATTTTCATACGCAACATCTTTTTACTGAATGGTACTAAATAAAAATACTTGAATAAAACGGAAGTTTTCAGTCCACTTAATAAATGTATTTAATGCAACATACCTTGTAGTTTTATATGTTTGAACTTCAAATATCTTGATATCGCGATATACATTTTAATAATCAACCTTATTGAATTGTTCAATTAGTCAGTTTCAGCTGCATAAGAAAACTCAAATCTTATACTAAAAAATCTTTTTGTATGAATACAAGGTACAATTTCTTATAAGTTTTTTGACATTAATTACAGTAATGATAAATTTATACAGAAAAAGGAACTGGCTTTTCGTTTTTTGGAAAAGAAATATCTATTGCTCTTAATACTAGATAATTATCATTTAATAATTAGCAGATGCTTTTAAAAAACTTTACTCCAAATGTTCTTTCAATGATATATTTAAAACTGATTTGGTAAAATAGCCAGCTCTTAATGTAAGATCCATATTTTCTGCAAAACAAATTATACATATTGTATGTTTTGGTAATTTCTGTCTTTAATCCCAATTACTTTTATTTTTCCCGATATGTGGCGCTGTTAGTTTGAAAGTCCTTTATTCAGTATGATATTTTACTAGATGCTGTAAACCGCCATGTTCTCTTTTTGTAAGTTATGAGAGTATGCTGTTTTAATCCTGAGGAACGTTATCACCAACAACTTTTATGACTCCTCATTTTGGAAATATTGTTCATCCGCGGACAGATCAAGGCTATTTTTTCGGAATGATTTCGATCAGCATTTTGGAATTAAGCCTGCTGGCGTCCTTTATTGGAGTATCTCTCACCGGAGGTAAGATTTCATATCAGAAAGATGTAATTATATTTTCAGATGAAATTAATCTTGAAATACATTAAGAGATATTAAGTATTTTAATAAGATATCTAATAAAAATCAGCATGCAGTGTGGATTAATTATATCCTTTTAAAAGGTTATGTTAGTAAGCGCATTTTAGCTCTGAAGATCTCTACTGAGCTTTGCATTCAACGTATACTGTTGATCGCATCTAACGAAAATCACGATCGCATTGAGCTGTAAATATCTATCTATGATGTAACAGTATTCATTTTTATACATGTGTTTTTGTGTACTTTTCAGCTTTTCTTTATTTGTATTCCTTATAAAATTTATTGAACGGAAAAAATTTAGGATTAACTTTCGTTAGTTTATAAAGTTACTTTACATTATTTCTTGTTATTTTTATGACACCTTATTATGGTATTAATTTGTGAATTTGTATTTCTAATTAATTTTCACCTTGTTCAAAAATTATCCAACATTTGATTATTTATTCCGACTAAGAGTTCTTATTTTATCTGTTAGTGATTTTTTTAAAAAAGTAATTCGAAAAAAATTGTAATTTGTTGTCTATTAAATTATTTATGAGAATCATCAATTTATTTTATGAATCAAAGTATTGTCCTAGTATGATAATCAGATGTACAAGCATATGTGTATAATCATGTGTACAAGCATATTATACGAGTCGTTATTTTTATTTAAGTGTTAGCTTTTAGTAAAAAAGCCACTTTGTTTAAATAATCTGGTGAACTCTTAACATCTCTAAGGAATATTTTCTACTATTTAAAAATTATAATGCATTTTAACAGTTTACCACCTATGAAATTTTACACATTACATATAAAGATATTGCCTTCGTAATTTATTTACTTTGTTAAAAATATTTGTGTTATCTAGATAAATATTCGCTGAAAACAATTTCATCCATGAGAACGTTTGACGGAAAATCAGAATTTTAAAGTTATTTTACTATATGCGAAATACTTACCAATCCTCGAGTGCCTTTCTTTTATTTTGAAGATGTCATTTTCAGTTTAGTTTTGGAAATGGTGTTTTGAATCTACTCTATATAAATTATTTTTTATAAGGAGCTGCATTTGTACAACTGTTCATTATTTAAATTTCTCTGATCCCAAACTATTTTCTTCCACATTAGTTTTATGAAAATAATGCTTTTGAATTTTTATATAAAATATTATCGATATGCTAGATCTTGATTTCATGATTGTTATAATGCATATAACCGTAACAACGGGAAGGAGCGATTTTAATATGGCGTGTCGATACCTTAAACTTTTCTATAGTACCATTCCTATTCTATTAAATTTTTACTAGGAGAATTCCAACTTATTTAAAAAATAGGCAGAATTTCACCTTTTTTCATCGAGAGCAAAATATGAAATAACTTCTTACTACAATTTTGAAGATTTTTGTAAAAATTCATGCATAGCATTAGATATTTTCAACTTCGTAAATCCCAAAGCTAACAGTTTTACATAAAGTTTGTTTTCAGAGCTAAGATTCATAACCAAGAGCCCTTTTTTAGTTGGATACACATTTTTTATTCTTTAGAAATCTAAGATTAGTTTCAGTTGAGCAAATGAGTTTTAATTTTTCTAAAGCAATAAAGATAACATTGGGATTCGAACTTTCACGAAAAGACAGATTTTTTTCTAAAAAAATGTTTTAAGTTCTTTCTTGAAACAAATATTTTCAAGCATTCGAAAATTTTATTGTTTTAAAACTGTAAATTTGTTTATTTTACAAGCTCAGCAATTGTGGAGGATTTCAAAATATGATAGATAATTTCCTACATATTATCTTTTATTTGGGCGTCAAAATGTGTGATTTCTGTTGATTTATAAAAATGTATGTGAGAAATGAATGCAAGATAAAGTTAGATTACCCAATTATAACTAATACTAATTCCTATGTTGTTGATGGATGATTTATTATTTTGAAGTTCTAGTTATCTCGCATCAAATACATTTTCATTCATTTCAGATGTGCCTGTAGTAGCTCCGTTCAGTTTTCCACCTGCTCTGAAAGAAGGAGAGCGAGGTAGTGCTACTTGCACTATCAGATCAGGAGACACTCCTTTAGAATTTCAGTGGCTGAAAGATGGACAAGAGGCAAAAGATATCGAAGGGATCAAAATCCAGTCCGTTATGGATTCCTCCTTTCTTGTCATTTCATCTGTTTCTTCTAAAAGTTCTGGGAACTACACTTGCATTGTCAGAAATGCTTTTGGGAGTGATCGCTACACATCATCTCTGGCCGTGACAGGTAAAACCATCCATAACTTCTATTTTTATTTATTTAGTTGGATCAAAGAAGAATGAAACAACATTTGATTTCCAAAAGTACTTTATGTTTCTTTCCTATTGTCATCTTACGAGCCGAAACATTCAGTTATTGCGAATAAACAACATCAATATAATTTCTTTAGAAATAACTTATTCAAAAGCAACTGCAGATTACTTTTACAGAATCAGGTATCATCTCTATAAGACTCAAAGAAAATAAATCCTTTCCGGAGCATGCTCAAGTGAAAATAAAGTTGCGTCGTTGTTGGCTGATAATTTAAACTAGAGTCAAGTCTTTTTATAAAGGTTATTTCCTAACTGGACCAAAAGAAAAACAGAATATTTCTTCCACAATCGACTCGATAACTCCTTCTAACCTATGGTCCTGCTTGCAATAAATCTTAAGTATTATGTTTCTTCAATGTTTCTAATATCTATGATGTGTTCAGAATGTCAGATAGGTATTATTATTTATCAGATAGATATCCTTAATTTGAATTAACTGGTGTTGTACTTGTTCTAAATCAACGTTTTGCAAAATTCATAGTAATAGCAGACAGCTGAGATTTATAACTATAATATGCAAATGCATCATCATCAATGATATTATTCTGAATAACTGTTAGATAAAAAGAAGCAATGGCAATTTTATTTATTACGCTTTTATTCAATTCTAAGAGTATTTTCTTACAATTTTCTTTCTAAAATTTATCAAAAATAGCTCCACCAACGTGGAAAACAGAGCCAGTGGATCTATTTACAAAAGAAGGTGAAAGTGAAGTTATTCATTGTGAGGCATCAGGGGTTCCTCCGCCTGAAATTAAATGGGCAAAAGGTAAATATTGAAACACTAATTTCTTCCATATCATGGATACGATATACATTATTTTTCTGAAAGTAAAGGCAGAATTTTAGTATTAATGTTTATTTATTAATGTGGCATCCTATTAAAAAGAAAAATGACTTGAAATGTTAGTTGAGCAAGAACAATGCTATTGCATCTTTCAGCATTCATAGGTTGTAAAAACAATCTCCCTCATTAAAAATTTCCCAAATAATATTAAACCTTTCTTTTCCTCATTTCTGACTTATAAACATGAAGAAAACCTATTAAGACTTTTCCATTTCCATTCACGTTATTCCAAACTAATCAGGAACGGGGATGTGATGCGGCGTAGAAATACAGTTTATTCATTTATTTTTATTTAATTTTCTGTATATTTTAAAAAAATTCATTATAATTTAGATTATCAACTTTTTAAGTATTGATGCCAAATATAAAATCTATAATTACATACTAGTATTATTTTATAATTTAATGCGTCTATCAGAACTTAATTGATCGTTTTTCTAAAGAGTTTTATTGGAGCTTATTTTCGGGTAAGGGATTTTACAACGAGTATACTGATAAATAATGTTAGGGAATATTTTCTGTTAGGTCTGATTTCCGCAAAAATACGTAGGAATAACATAATTTTAACAGTTACAGTATTAATAACTTAAACGTTAATCTGCAGGGAAATAATGGAGTCAATCACGTGGTGTCACAATCAAATGACCGACATAACTGCTCATGTCTTTTAACATTTGGCTGATTTGGGCTTTTTTCATACTATGACGGTACTTCCCCTACTCCAGGATGCACAACAGATTCCAAGGTTCAAGTGGTGTAGCGCATTTGACATGCATCTCATGAGAATGATTCCATTTATAGTTTCTTTTAGCTTTCAGACAGTTTGTGATTTTATTGCTTCCGATACAGATAATGATAAAAATATGTTATCCAAGAATTGATAACGTATTTACAATATGAAATAACTTAGGATTATTGATAATAAACCTTCATTTTTTTATATCTTATTAGGTGATTCTGAAAAAAATTCCTTCATCTCAAGTGATCCAAGTTCCAGCATAAAAGTTTTGCCGAGTGGTTCTTTGTCCTTCAGCAAGATTGAAGCAACGATGCAAGGCAGCTATACTTGCATTGCAGATAATAATTTCGGCATGCCTCTCTCCAAAACGATATTGGTCAAAGTTCGGGGTAAGAAAGTGGCGTCATAAAGTATTATATTCATACATCTTGGATTTTATTTTAATATGTGCTAAGCAAGGGTCATTCAAACATTAGTGAGCTTTTTAAGCTATGTTCTTCTCATCTTCATAGGCTTCTCTAAAGAGTGGAATGATATTCGAGGTGTTAATACTGCACAAATTTGCTGTTTTATTTTATAATAATATAAATATCTGAAACTTTTTTTGTCATTTTGAATTTTTGAAACACTTAGCAGAATATATTCATTATTATTTTATGTAACTGTTTATAAGAAACCATTGTTCTTTCAAGTTTTTCGGAAGTAAGTTATTTTTAAAACTTTTTCATTGTTGAAAATAAATGATATATTGTATTTGTGACGAATATGAATTTTGTCGATGTATTTAAGTGAATATTATTAGTTAGCTATTGAAGCAAGTTCGAGACCTCAGTTCCCAGATTTTGAGAACAGATGTGTTTGAAATAACCTGATACCCTCTGGAGAAAGTAACTTTGTAAATTCTTCAGTACCTAATTTATGTAAAGTATGTATAATTTCATTTTTCTAATTATATTTTAATCAAAATAAAATTATGTAATTTATGAGTGACTTTAATAAACATATGCATGTGAATTGACACATGTGTGCACATTCTTCTCACCTTTAATCTCGCACGTACACATTCACGAACACAGCCGCGTTTATATACTCTCACGATATACTTTAAACATAATCTGAAATTTTATAATTTTATTTATCATATTTTATTGTAAATAAATATTTATAGAAGTCTGAATATTTATTATATGTGTATTTGATAAATATAAAAATCTCGCATGAATATAATGCATCAGAAATATCTCTTTAAAACAGAAGTTTAGAAAAATACTTTTTGAATCGTATTGCTTTTCATGTCTTAATTACATATTTTATTTTAGATTTTCAAAAAAATTTAAATAAATAAGTTAATTTACTAATATCAGAAGATCAAAGTTTTGATTAAATTAAAACTCACTGTAAACAATGTAAAAGCTTGGGTTTTATCAAGCACTTTACTCATATTTAGCAAACATACATAAATACATAGTTTTACAGCATTTTCCAAAACTATTACGATGGATTAATTGGCAGCCATCTTATGAGGCTTTTTGTAATTAAATGTGTGTTAAGAAATTTTTATGCTCAGATAGCTAAATGAACAATACTTAAATTTCAAATAGATAAAATTTCGAATTCTGTATATGTGGTTAATATGTTGTTCTTATTTTGATAGTTTGTCTGTTCATCCGATATGTGGCGCTGCAAGTTCACATTATTCACTTGAGTGTACCATTGCTTTTTGTTGATCGCCATGTTTATCCAACGCAAGTAATGAAATCATAGAATCTTAACTGATTCTAACTGCATGATTGGTTGCATCTTCATTAAGTTTTACTCTGAAAATTCCAATCATAGCAAAAAGATTCAACGACTTTTGCATTAATAGAATGGAAATATTATTAACTTTGCTACTTGTCAGTTTCATGGAAACGACCGATGCTGGAGGTAAGATAAATCAATCTTTATTTATCTGATTTCAGTTAAATATAAGAGTTATTTTAATAACATAAATGCATGAACAGGAAAGTCACTGAAAATATAAACTATATAATTCGTTAAAATGAAATAAAAATCCAAACGCACATTCAAAATTAAGAATCTTTATAAATAAGACGCATTCATATATATTCATGCATTATTTCCTTTCGACGCATTTGCTAATGGTGTATTATAGTTTTTCTTCTAATCTCCGATGGAAAATACTATTTTTTTAAAAGAAATATAAATAATTTAAACATTTATTGCAGTTTAAACGAAGTAATATATTCTCAGTATTTAATGATTTGTGAAATATAATACAGAAATTACAAGAATGTAACAAAAGTAATTGTCGTCTCCAAACTATTTTCTTTGTTTTGAAGAATTATTTTGAGGGAATAATTAATTCTCCAAGTTCAAGCGATAATTTTTCAACTATAACATCTGTGTTTTACGAAATTTCTTTCACTTATTTATTTGTCTTATTACCGTTTAAGCATCGTCTGTTAATTCTTTAAAATTATTGCTCTTCTAAGTTAAATTACTAAATTGCTGTTCTTCTCTCTGAAGTCTTTTATAATTATATACAATTTTTTTTATTTAAAGACAATTTATTCTAACTAATTAGTTATAAGATTAAAATATTTTCCATTTATAACTTACTTTTATTTGCATTAAACATGTAACTAATACGAAGTTTTAAACTTTTATCTGCTATCCTATAAATAATATGAACTACACTGCTGTTAGTTATATATAATATTTTTTTACAATTAAATAAGAATCCTAATATCTGAAACTTTTGAACTGAATTTAAACTAAATAAAATTTACATGGATGAATTGTTAACATGCTTGAAAAAGTTCACACAAGAGCATACCCGGGGCACAGTAAAAAAGTTTTACCTTTATAATCCTGTAAATTTCAATGAAATCCTTCAACGTAATTTTCTTTAATTTTCTGTGCATATGACATCTACTATCCAAACGTGAGAAATCTACTCGTGCTTCAATTTATTACATTTCTAATTGAAAATGTAGTCAATAATTTTATATAATACATTTTAATTAAGCTTATACCTTTATTATTCCATAGGGCTTCTGTTCTGAAATAATGCAACATAGTTTGCCATTTTATGATCATCATCGCCATCCTTTAGCTACAACAAATTTGTTAATGATAATATTATTTAGATGATTCCATCTGGAATACATTCTTTTCAATGAAATTGCCTTTCCGTTAAAATATTCCAAGTCGTTAAAGTTCACATCAGTTTATTTTATATAAGACACTGCTTGTTTGACATAAAAATAAACTGCATTAGTAAATTAAGAATCCATTGTTTCATAAGTTAAGATATAAAATAGTTATTATCTACCATTCATTTGTTAATTTTAGATATTTGCTTTTAGTACACACGAAATTCAAAAATTTACTTTAATAAAATTTGTTGACCCGATATTTTGCAAGTTTACTCATGAAATTTTTCTAAATAATTTGTAAATCTGATATTTTATAAATTTACTCACGTATACTTTTAACTGAATTTTTTTCTACACATACAGAAGCACCTGTACTAGCACCATTCAGTTTCACTCCTGCATTAAAAGAAGGAGAACGTGGTAATGCAGCTTGCTCTGTTAGATCAGGAGATATCCCTTTTGAGTTCAAATGGTTTAAAGATGGCAAAGATCTCGAAGAAATCGATGGTATCAAAATTCAGTCTCTTACGGATTCATCTGTTCTTTCCATTACATCAGTATCATCTAAAAGCTCTGGAAATTACACTTGCGTTGTGAAAAATGCCTTTGGTAGTGATCGCTACACATCCGCTTTGGCTGTAACAGGTAAGTTATGATATTAACCATTTTGACCAATATTATTGTCTGAATTTACACTTGAATTTATTACAATTATTGTTAGGATTTTGCTCACAAATCTTTAGTATAAGCGAATACTAAATATTTGATAACAGGACTTGAACAGAAAACAAAAAATCTGGAAACGAGATCAACCTGAAGCGTAGAATGAGTTTCTTAGTAACAATATATTTATATGTTCAAGAGTATATAAAAATACATTAAATCCATTTTTATTGCATTCTTAAGGGGAAGATATTTTAAAGGCAAAGAAATGTTGAAAGTTGCTACCTAGTACTAGAAAGTTGCTACCTTGCGTAGAAAGTCCTACTTTTCTACGTAACATTGTCAATCAATATTTTTTTTAGTTCACCATCTCTAAAATTTATGCGAATACAATATTTTTAAGTTAAAAGTGACTTTTAAACATCGCTCATTAGATTATTTCTAAAACCACTGACAGTGTGAATTTTGATATTTATACACCAAATATATATTTACTAAAAGCCATTGCAACTTTTAAAATTGAAGTCCTTTAAAAACCTAATGCTATTATTTCTCTTTCAGCTCCGCCAACATGGAAAGCAGAACCTACAGATTTAGATACTCAAGAAGGAGAGAACGAAGTAATTCACTGTGAAGCAAGTGGTGTGCCTCCACCAGATATCAAGTGGACGTATGGTAATAAGAAGATGAAAATTGTTCAATTAATTTGTCATATTATTAAAATGTTTATAGATATGTTTTTCAAATACAAAAATTGATTAAAATATCGCATAATTTATATAGAAGACAGATATGTTATTTTTCATTGTGTGATATGTTAGTACTCAGCACTAGGATCTAACAATCTGTTTAAAGTGTAAAAATGTGTTAGTTGTTACTACCGTAACATAAAAGTTATTCGCAAGTCCCTTTTATGCCAGCATATTGTTACTTACAAGTGGAAATTTAAGGCTTTCCTCCTGAAGTCTTTAGTTAAGAATGTTAAGAATATTTAGCATTAAGCCGTGAATAGTTCAATAATACTTTTCATACAGCAAATCAGGAAATATATTTATCATTTGTTACAAGGAGATAAGCTGTTATTGTACTTTTCATCATCAAGCTGTATTGTACTTTTATTCCCTAAAGTCCAGATTTATGCTTCATTAACTCATTAAACAGCATTCATTTTAAGTTTTGGATAAATTCTGAAACATCAACATTGGGAGCGGAAAATTTAAAAAGATTACATCGGCTAATAAGCATATTTAAAATGAGAATTTCTATTTAAATAAAAAAATCATTATTTTTGTTATTATCTGCCTTAATATGCAATAAAATTGCAGTGAAGAATTAAAATTTTATCAAAACGAAATAAACATCATCTAAAAGCCCTAAGAAGTGTAAATCAATTATTTACTTTCCTAGTGGCTCTTTGAATAGTTCGTTCATTTGAATATGAACGAGTAAGAAATATTTTGACGAAATCATTGGTTCTTAAAACACACACGCACTCACGCATATAAATGTTTTTGTAAAAAATCAATCAAATTAATCAAACATTAGATTTTTTTAAAGAGTGAGTCAGTATTACAGAATTGTGTATTATTTAAAATGTTGCAGATTCTGCTGAAAAAGGTTCCATCGTCACTGGAGATGCTAGTTCTAATATAAAAATTCTACCAAATGGAGCGTTGTCTTTGACCAAAATAGAAGCTTCTATGCAAGGCAGTTACACATGTATTGCAGATAATAAGATTGGTAGCCCGTTGTTAAAAACTATATTCGTCAAAGTTAGAGGTGAGTATTTTTATTGGGGTAAGCTTTATCTTCTATTTTTTAATTTTAATGTGCTAAGCAAGTGCCATTGTTTGATTAAGAAGGTATCTAATTCCTTTTCTCATTTTTTTTCTTTATCATTTTTCTTTGTTCTCTGTTCACAATATACGTACCTTAGAGAAACTTTGTGCATATTTGCAGAGTTTTCAGAAAATATTCTTTCTTGTTAATGAAATTCATAAAAATATTTTATTTTAGTGAATTTAAATCTAGAAAGACTTTTTAAAAAAATTACATCGGGGACTAGGTCGTATTGACCATTTCCCTTCACCTTTGAATAATAGTTGTTAGGAGGTAAAACATTTCGATTTGTGTTGCTTGAAGAAGGCTTGTCAGATAGGCTGCACCGACGAACGCTGTTACTCATTTGGCACTACCCAGGGAGCACGTGCAGCTTACAATATGCTACGGACGCTACTAACTCGACTCCCAAATCTAGAAAGACTGCTCTTGTGCTTAATCGATGAACACATTTTACACTTTATTACCGGCACATTATTGCACTTCATTTGATACTTTAACAGGTTTTAGTACCATTTTAAAGAGGCAGATTACTATTACATTCCAATAAATCATTTATTACTGTTTCGGAATAATTTTCTTCATAGTCCCTCAGAATAGCTTTCGATCGAATTGCAGCTGTTTAGTATAAATATAGGAATATATTTCGGGAGAATTTCGGAATGTTTTTAATGAGTTTTCGAAACTGGATTATTTCGAAGATCGGAAGACTTAAAGAAGACCCAAAAGTCTAAAACAAGTAAGATATTGTTTCTGTTGGCTTTTGAATTATGCAATTGAAATACGTTGTTGACATCATTCTAATTAAACTTATTTTTCAGAAAGCCTCCAAAGTTAGAGACAGAAGATTCCTGGAATGTATAATTTCCTTATTGGTAGATCTTCAAAGATACCGTTTATAAAAAATTTCTCCTCATTTTGGAAATATAATGAACAAAGTCCACAATTTTCCACAATTTAATATAAAGGTAACTATAAAGTTTGATTTTTAAAAAAATTTATTGAGGAAAGTTGACTTAAGCTCAATTATGATTAAAAAATATTTGGTGCTCATAAATCATTTCCTCATACAAATTGTTATTATTTTTTGTCTTTTGATTTCAGTTTTTAGTTTTTACCGATGTGTGGCGCTGCAAGCTCATAGTGTTAGCATTGCATATTCATTTACGGCCATGTTTATAACGCAAAGAATATTAATTTAGTTCATTTGAAACAGAAATTGCATTCACATTCTGAAAAGAATCTGCAAGTATAACTATAACTTTATAAAGAATGTGTGAACTGTGTAAAGAATGTGTGAATTAACTGAAAAAATGATACATCTAACGAAATACGTTTTTCTATGGATAGCTGTTATTTCCATAAGTGACGCTAATGGTAAGTATTCTTTCTTCATCTGGTAACTTTACTATAATGGGTAATATTTTGAAAACATAATATTGATAACTGTTTTAGCTGAGACCAAAATTTTTGCATGTGTTTCATTATTATAATTATAAATTTTTCGAGTTTGCTAATAAAATAAATTATATATCAGTTCTGCTAGACAATATATAGAGCAGGATACACTCTTTAATCCATGATGATATAATTGTGGTTGTTCATGATTTATACATGGATTGATAGTTTGAAATAAAACTGGACTCGATATGATTTCGAAATGATATAAAAATAGAATATACAAACTTTCTTTGTATTCACTCTTTGATAAACGGCTGAAAGTTCAGTAGATTAAGTTTCATTACTAAATAAGAATAAAGCATATATCGGAAGTATAAAGAATGTATATTAATGAAACAAACTGCTTTTTAAATGAACATGGACCAAAATTTAAATACAATGAGTGAATTTATCAGTCCAATTGAAAAATAGTATCTCTAAAGTCCTATACACAAAATTGTAGGAAGTAATTGTAGCTCTGTTAACTATGATTTGTAACTTTTTTTTTTATTTAGACACCTTTTTATCTTAGTATTTATTGACTAAAATATTTTTTAGTTATCTAGGGAAATGAACACTATACCTTATAAAGCAATATATTTATCTATATGGAGGAATAAATAAATGCGAAAAATTGTTCATCCCCCTGATAAATTAATGCACTCGAAATATATTTATCAGTTGTGACAGTTATAAATAGGGTGATTGTAAATTTTGAAGTATATTTCTTGAAGTATATTTTTTCAATTCTAAATTAGTTATTCATTAGATTTTGATTTTAACAATGGGATATCTAATAACGGGACAATTCTTTTCGTCTGTAAAACTATTTTATTGATTATGTCAAGTATTTGGAAAAGAAAATGAGTGAAAACTGTAAATATTGTTAATGGCTGTAAAATTATTTTTTAATAACTCATATATCAGTTTTGTTAATTATTATTGTATATGTTTTAAAATAAATTCTAAATTGCTTAGCTATTTTATACTTATTGATATTTTCCTACTGGATGTATTTTGGTTATGAAGATGTATGTTATCAATATACTTTTTGTAGGTGTAACCTCAAACAGTTGTTGCATTTTAATACGTTTTATTTAAGGCATTATTGCTTAAGCCATATACTTGATTATTTTTGTTTAAAAACTAAGAAACATAGCTATTTATTATTTGCATACAACGTAGGGTGTTATTATTGTGTGTATTACATAAATATTATCTTTTTAAGAAGAAACGTACTATTACACATAAAAAAGAGCTTTATTAACCTTGACTTGTTGTCTGCTCTTTCGAAATTTGTCTGATATTTGCAAAATAAGAAAGTAATATTTTTGGGAATTCATGTCTAAATAATGTTGGGGATTTTAAACCAATACCTTTATGATTTGCATGAAACTTTTTTTAGAATTCTATTAAATTTCTATAAATTAATTTCTATCATAATTTAAATTTGCAAAAGTGTAAAATTTACTTTTCATCCAGCAGAGGTAATCTAATTATTGTAATTTAATCATAATTTTTTTTAACTGAAACCTTAAATTCAGATTATGAATTAAAAAATAGTTCTGTTTAAACATCATTTAGATACCTTTTCTCTGATACAAAGCTAACGAGGTGTTGCTTTATAGAAAGAAATGTAAACCAAAATTAGTTCGTTATTTGCCGGTTAATTCATAACATCAGGCGATAGTGAAGGGTGTTGGTTTTATGGTAGCGACCATGTTTCAGTGGGAGCTATTTTGCGAAGATCTAGTTGCTATATCATTGTTGTTGTGATGTGACTAATCCCACTTGGCGTAACTAGGCCAAGTCACAAGTCAACGATTCATAAAGGGAAAGTTTCAACTTATCTTCATATTTTATGTCATAAGCAGACAAATTCTTAGCGATCACTGCACCGTAAAATGCGAAGATAGCATAAACTTTGTATTTTAATGCATAATTTCAGAGACAGTTCATATAAATTAGGTGTTATAAACTGCAGTAATTGGGAAATGTGTTATTTTTTTCTTATCTCATGTATTTATTTTTCTCGCTTTTCTTTGCTGTAAAGCTGAAACAACAAAATGGATCTTGTTTAGCTATGAATTGAAATGTAACTGTGTAATTTAGAAACTCAGACAGGAAAAGAAATACTTTATCATAATTCGCAGCACATATTCGTTTCCTTTGTATCATTATATTTTTTAAAGGAAACAAAATTATAGATTTTTTAAAATTGAACAAATTTATGGAATACTGTTTTTATCTGACATTTATTTTTAATAACTCATATTTGAAGTAAAACCGTTCACCAGAATGCCCTGTAATCTCTCCCATTCCTCATGGCAATTTAACCTTAAGATGGATATTTCACATTGCATTACTGAAAATAAGAATAATTTTCTATTAGTGAACTTTAAATTTCTTTATTTGTGTTGATGCAGAAGCTCCAGTGGTTGCTCCATTCTACTTCCCTCCAGGTTTGAAAGAAGGAGAGAGAGGTAGCGCAATATGTACTATCAAATCAGGCGACAGACCATTCGAATTCCAGTGGATGAAAGACGGAGAATCAGTCAGCGAGTCTTCCAATGTGAAGATACAATCAGTTCTGGATTCATCCTTCTTAGTTATAGAGGCAGTGACTTCTGAAAGCAGCGGCAACTATACTTGCATTGTGAAGAATTCGTATGGTAGCGATCGCTTCGTTGCAGCTCTGACAGTAACAGGTAAAATGAGATTATTATAATGTTTTAATGTTGAAATTTATGTAAGATCGAAAAAAATGTTTCTTTCATGCTTGGATTTCATAGTAGCATCGTAAAATAAAAGTTTCTCCAAAATATGTAAGATAATTCATTCATAAATCGATTCTACGCTTAAAAGCAAAACAAAGCTGTGTGTGTTTGCAGCTCTGTATTTTTACAGAGCTACAAATACACAAGGTGAAAATTAAAGTATGGTCTTTTACAAATGTTCGTTCGTGCTATATATATGAATGTAAAGTTTTATATTTGATTGATAAATAAAATTTAATACATTTTAAATTTATTTGAATCTAATCTTAATTTAATTGCACGTTAATGTTTTTTTATAATCCACAACTGCTAATTAAAATTTTTATAAAACAAGATAAGTGGTTATTGGTAAATAGTTAAATGGTAAAAAATTCTGATAAGATCAAATGTTTTTTAAAACACAATAAAAGTCATTTGAAATTTTAGATTGGATAAAAAGTGATTAATTTAAGAACACTGCATGGATTTAGCTCAGGTTTACCTATGGAATTATTCGCAGATGATGTATTTATGTAATTTCTTAAAAACTTTGTTTATAAAATGAATAAGAAGTGCCGATGTTTAAATGTTTCAGCTCCCCCAGTGTGGCATAAAGAGCCAACAGATGTAGTGGCGCAAGAAGGTGACAGCTTGACCATTGATTGTACAGCAACTGGTGTTCCAACACCAACCATAAAATGGCGATCAGGTATCGAAAGTTTATAATAGCTTGTATTGAAAGACCATATATATTGAAAGTTTATAATAGCTAGACAAATTCGAATTTTATTATCATGATAAAATATAAGTAATGAGAATCAAATACACTGAATTTCTCAGAAAAGTCAATTGGAAAAAATGAAAAGTTAAAAGTTCATAATTATAAATGAGTAAAAAAGGATATTCTAGAGAAAAAGAAAAGTTAAAAAAAGAATAAAACTACAATAAAATATCTTCAAATTTCTCACAAATCACATCTAAATAGGTATGAAATAAAAATATGAAGATAGAAATCTCATCAGATGAAAAAATAAATGAAGCATTTAGCTATTTATGTGAACAAAATTTAGTTTCTCCTAGATATAATTATGAAAATAAAATGTAAGTTCAACTCACATACTTGAATGTTTACAGGAGGAACAGAGAATGGCTACATATCTAATGATTCAGCTGCTATAATAAGAGTTCTGACTTCTGGGTCATTAGTGATAAGTAAAGTAGAAGCAAGCCTGAAAGGCCTCTACACATGTGAAGCAGACAATGGCTTTGGTAAATCTTTGCAAAAAATGATATCAATATCAGTGCGTGGTAAGTATGTACAAAATACCTCTGCTTAAAAAACCAAGTGCTGAGCAAGTGTCCTGTTTTACGGAACAAAGCATCTTTTTGATACTGCAAATTTTATGTAAACTTGCTTACATATTCTATAATTCAATCATCAAATTTATAATTTTTATTAAATATAGTTAACATATTTAAATATTTTTTTATTTGGACAAAATATGCAATCTTTAGATAATGTAGTTCGTTCCGTTGGGATTCATTGACCAAAAGTGATGTAACACATTGCCAATAAAAACTACAATTGCCGTCAGCTTCAAAGCAACAAAAAGAGGAAATGTGACGAATTCAGGCTGTAATCTTTAGGTCTCGACCCAGGTTAAGATAAATTTTATTCTTAATGCTCGAGCTTGCCTGGGATTCTCAAATTATAAAAATGATGTTTCACATTTGATTGAAACTTATTTACAAACAAACTAGAAATATCACAATTTTCCTTCTTATACAGTTGTTTATTTATTAATATTTGTCTTTCAACACGATTATTTCTGAAGTTTATTATTATATAAGGCCTTCTTAGTTTATTGAGTAAAAAGTATGTGATGTCATCAGTTGCTGCGTGTGTTTGTGTTATTATTCCTATAATTACATGCTGTGTGTTATAAAATAAATGCATACTACTCTCATTTGAACATTTTCTCAATTAAAAGTGGTGATAGACATCTTTAAAATATGAAACTTAAAAATGATTCAAATGATGTCCTAATTATTTCGACTAATAATGAAGAGTAAATAATGTTGTCCTTCAATATATTTTATTAATGGTACTTATGAGCGATTTTCTATTTAAATTAAAAAAAAAACATGCTATTTTAATATACTGTCTGCTTGAGCCAATGAAATGTATCTTTGCAAAAATCTGTTTATTAAGTAATACAAAAAAAATTTCGTCACTGGATATTTTTTCTCAAAAATCCCCGATATGTGGCGCTGTGTGTTCATTGAAAGTCCATATTTACTTCATTGTGTAGAATGTTGTGTGTTATGTTAACCATTCCCATGTTTTGTTAGCGATTCAAACATAAATTCTTGAGAAAATTATTTCGTTAGAAATCTGCAAAGTGAAGACGGTGTAATTCAAGTGTTTTTGTAATATAAAATGTTGACAATTTGTGTTAAGCGGTACAAACTCATCATGGCGATTTCTTTGGCTTGGGTGTGCTTTCCACAAAGGATCACAGCATCAGGTAAGTTATATTTAAATTAATTTTAACAATTCTTGATTAATGTTTTTATATATTTAAAACAGTCTGAACTTGAATCATTTGGATAATTTTATATGATGTTTGTAAACATTAAATATCATGTATGTAAATTAGTTATTGGGGAAATCTTATTTTATCTTAAGCTTTTTATGTTTAATATGCTGTAAAATCAAGTTAAACTATGCATTAATAATCATTTAATATTTTAAAGGTAAAATTAGATGCATGAATGTGTAAGAACTAACGCTAAATATCTAATATAAAAATATTTTATCACCTCTCTGGTTTTAAATTTATGCGCCTATCTTTATTCTTATTTTCCAATGTTAGCAATTCATCCTTTATTCAAGACACAAATGAATATTATTCGATTTTTTTTTTGATATAAAGAACACACATGCAGATTTGTGATCAAACATGAACAGCAAACAATAATGCTTTAAAAGTTTATTTTTGGCTCTTCGTATATTTTAATTACATCATATTTAAATACAAACTTAATTTTGAAAATTTACTTTCATATTTTCGGAAATAAGTGGCATATTTAAATATGAGATTAATTTTTGAAATCTCTTTTTATATTTTTGGAAACTTTAGATATTTTCTTTTATAAGATATTTTTGCTATATAAATGCATTTATACTTCGCGCATTTGGAACATATGTACATTTTCAGATTTATGTATGTCTTTTACCACAGAGTTATAAGTTTTTATGTTTAAATCAATAATAATTGTTGAATTGTTATTTGATGATTACTTAAAATTGTTAGTTTAAAACTTTACTGCATAATTTTCTAAATATATTCTCAATTGTGAATATCTATAGAAAGTTATGCAGTAAAGTTTTAAAGTCTGTGTGTATCTTTAAAGTGTGTTATAAAAGCAATACACAATGCACACTAGTATGCACTGTTTCATTAAAATATATGATACTTTTCATATTTCTTAAATTATAAAAAAAGATTTATAGCGATATATGACACTTAAACAATTGTATATTGTTTTTGTATTAGTTTAAATCTACAAAGCTTAAACTAACTAAGTATTTCACTCGCTAATTTTAAACAATTTAAAGATACAGAGTTATTACTGCACAATTCAATGTAATTTGTTTAATGAAGTATCTACTCTTTTTGTTATTAAATATAAAATAATTAAATAATTTGATGACCAATAAACTGTGAAGAATATTGAAAGCATTTTTCGGAGAATTAAAATTGACATATTTTTTCTATCTAGATTCGCCTGTAGTAGCTCCATTTATCTTCCCTCCTGGTTTAAAAGAAGGGGAACAAGGAAGTGTTACTTGTACTATTAGGTCAGGCGACAGACCAGCAGAATTTCAGTGGCTTAAAGATGGCACAGAAGTGACAGAATCCTCTACTGTTAGAATACAATCATCAGGAGATTACTCGATTTTGCTAATTCAATCAGTAGTTCCTGAAAGTTCAGGAAATTACACATGCATTGTTAAAAATGCTTATGGAAGTGATCGCTATACAGCAACTCTTACGGTTTCAGGTAATAAATTTCATAGATTTTCAACATGAAATTTTATGATGATACTTTTCGCTTATGGGTTATTCTTAAGCCATGAGTAGTTTTGTAGAAATGTCTCACTTTGTAGTATAATCATGGTTGCAGAGCCTTCATTCCTACAATTATAGATTTTTGATACTATTTTATTATACTTTATTCTGTATTAAGTAAAAATATATGAAATTACTGAATTTGTCTATTTAGTAGGTTATATATAAATGCTGTTTGGATGTTTGGATTACGAGAAATATTATGAATGATAAGAATAGTTTATTTTTCAAATCTTTGGGGCATTTATGGACCAATATATTTTCTTAATTATTGCATTAAAGTAACATTTACTGTAGAGGTTTAAGAAAAAAAATGTTATTTATTTTACAATTTAACAAAATTTGAAATTTTAATTTACGATATTCAAGAGTTCACTTCTATGAAGATGAAATATTATAACGTCGAAGAAGTAAAGCTCGTGTATACGAATTTACAGTGAAATATATCTTGGCTTCTTATTTTGAAAAGAAAGAAAAAATGAAAATTTAATTGTTTTACTGTTGTTTCATTTCAATTGCAGCATATTTCTTATGGACAATTTTTGAAAAAATGTCTTTCGCAACCCATCTTTTATCGTTGAAACATTAAATTAATTTATTAGAAACGTATCAGTTCCGTACAGTATGGGAAACTAAACACATTCAAGTACATTAGATGTCTTCTTAAATACTGATATTGTGCATTTAGTAGTAACTTCCAAATAAAAATTGTATTTACTTCCATAAAACTTTTCAAATATTATGTTAGAGACAGTAAAAACTAATAGAAAGCAATAATTACATCATCGTCTTACAGCAGAAACTAAATAGCTTTCATTTTTCTTTGTGATTTTAAAGGGAAATTTTTGAAACCAAGCACATTTATTTTTGTCATTCTCAAACTGATTTTTTTATGCGGACAGACCTACATTTTTTATGTGATCAAATAAATTTGATTTTTAGCTTTGAAACAAAGGCCTAAAATTTATGTTCTTCGGAAAAATTTAAATCGAACAAATTCATCTTTAGACCGACATTGTATTAAAATAAAGCTATGTCTGTAAAATACAATATTTATGGAGGTTTTTTTTCAAATATTCACGGATAAAAGAATTTGCAGAATGTTACTTATGAGGAGATTTAGGCAAACACCTATTCAGTAAGCAAAACATAATATGAAAGAAAACTTTGTTTAAAATATAAAAAAAAATTATTTAATAGTGATTAATTAAGTGAAACGAACTACTGCTTGTTATTTAAGAACATTAAATTAATTACTTTTAAGAATTAAAGAACTTCGTGTAAAAGTTTTTTTTTAAATGAAAGGCTTGAATTTGTTTAATTTTTCCGTTTAGTTCAAGATAACACTTACATTTTTCGAAAAATAAAGTGTTTCGAAATTTTTTTTTCTTATATCCGTGGCATATCAAAGTTTCCTATATGACAAATGCAGTTAAAATTATATGTTAAAGTTTTTGTGATACTTGTTTCTTCCAATGTTGCAAATAATTTGCATATGACAATTCATTAACGAAAATGCTATTTTCAGCTCCACCGGTTTGGGTAAAAGGACCAAGAGATATTCTTGTCCAAGAAGAGGATAGCGTTTCCCTTCCTTGTTCAGCAGAAGGAGAGCCTAAACCTTCTATTAAGTGGTTAAGGGGTAAATGATTTTTGCATATATATAAAAACGCCATTTTATTTATTAAAAAAACTCAGACGAAATGATTCGGCTAATAAAGTTGGAATAACTTAATTTGAAACTCAAAAACAAACATTTGATCAGCTATTAATACAACACACGTTTGCTGTTTTAATAAAGTTAAACTTAAAGTGACAAAATAGAAGTTGAATATTATTGTTAATCATCTCTTTACACTCTGATGTCTTTTTAAGTTTCATGTTGTTTTTCGATTTAATATGTAGTCAAACAAACATGTAATCAAAGAGAACTTTTAAGAAACATAATATTTAATAAATCTTCAGATAATCTGGTTATTATAATTTTCATAGCATATAGAATGAATGAAGCAAAATTTAAAATTAGTCATTAGAACATGTTTAATATAAAATAAGATATCGAATTTCTAATGTATTCTTTTCTAAAACCTTCTGTTCGTTTTAGTATTTCGACAGACAGTAATTCAAACAATTTTTAATTAGTATAAGTGTTTCTGCTATTAATTATCAATAATAATTATAAAATGTAATTGTGTTTTATAATTCGACAAAAGAGTTAGCATTTTAACCACAAAATTCTTTGTTTTAATTTAGTGTAAATTAAAATAATTCATAATTTCAGTTTGTTTTTATTCCAGGAGTTGAAAACACAGAAATAGGTTCTGACAGTTTCCCCGGAATGAGTGTATCACCAGCAGGATCTTTAGTTATTGCTAAAGTCCAATCTTCTATGCAAGGTTCATATACCTGTGTTGCAGAAAATGGTTTGGGGAAGCCTCTTACACAAACTATAACACTATCAGTAAGGGGTAAGTAGAGTATTAACGCATCAAAAGAAATGTGCTAAGCAATGTGAATGTCATAAGTCTGATGGTAATAAGATTTATATTCTATATGATATTTTAATAAACAGTGCTTTCATAAACATAGTTGTTGCTTTTTTTCTTGAATTTTATCTCAAACTCTGACTCGAAACTATTTTATTATTTTAACAGATGTAGTACCAGTACCATAAAAATGAATATGATATTATTACTACATCTGTTTTGACAAATGCAGACACGTTAGAATCCTTTCTTACAGCAATCATAAATCGAAGTTTGGAACAAACAATGCTTTCGAACATATTTTAAAACTGACCGTTTCAGAATGAACAAACCGAACATAAATTTTGGAAATAATAACAATCTACGTTAATAATATATTCGCTTCATGATGGCGTTTATATGAAATTTCGTAAATCATAACACAAGTTTGTATTAACATGCAGCTGAAATACATACATGCAGCAGAACTTGTCCGTATGAATACAAAATTACACAACTCTTTGTATAATAATATACAACATTTATAGGTATAAAGAAATGAATTGAGTACTTGTTAACGATTAACAGTCTTTACACCAGAACCAGCTGAACGACCTGTATTTGCAAAACTATAATTCTAAGTATAATTTTTTTTGCTCTAGATTTATTATTTCGAAAGTATCTTCAGCAAAACAGCTTTTTAAAAAAATTTATACGCTTGTATCATGTTGCTAGAAGTGAATATTTCACATCTTATTTAGAAAACGTTAATATTTTTTCCGATATGTGGCGCTGTATTACCAATCGTTCTTCCACATTAAGCTATATGTGTCAACGCCATGTTGTGTCTACGCTATCTTTGTCTTTAATGAAAGTGTATTATTGTTCTAAGCTATACTACAATACGAGCATCAGAAAAATTTTCTTCCAGTGTGTAATTTAGCTAATATAATAGGTTGTATTTATTCAATATGCGCACTTGAAAATATCATAAGCTGTGGGCCATCATCATGGAAACTGTCCTGTTGATACATGCAGTTGGTCTTCTCATCTTTGAAAGTGTCTATTGTGGGGGTAAGTGCTGAAATATTGGCTTTTTATTTATTGATTTGCTAAGTGTTTTGTATACTGTCATTATTAAGATAAATAAATAAAAAAGAAATTTTTATACTTCTCGATCTATTATCTATTATCTCTTCTATTTATTATTTATTCTATTTATCAGATCTTTATTACAACTGATTAACATTAAGTATCGAAATTAATTTTTGAAAACATTTTGATTTTGTGCAAAGGTTAATAAAGAAATTTTGTAAGCGTTTTCTGAACAATAAATTCAAACAATATGGTTGTGTATGTAATAAAAAAATAGCTTTGGAAGTATAAACTGGAAATGTATCTATGTTAATTTAGAATTTGATTTGCGTTATGTATCCATATTTTTCATTTATTTTGTAAAGCGCTTGGGAAAAACGTCTCGCACACACACACAATGAGATAATTTTTCTCTGATTAGGAAAAAATAATTTGTGAAGAAGTAAAACATGCTATTTGTTCTATGAAATTTTCCTTACAACACAAAGACGTATGAGTGATACAGGTTTTTAATTTTACATATTTAAATAGTGAAAAAAAAATACAAAGCAGAGACGGTTAAACAAAAACAAATCTGAAAATGTTTAAGAAATGTCAATACGATATAATCCTTAAAACAGATATAATATGTAACTGATTTTATGGCAGTATTCTTTCTCTATTATTTACTAACTTTGAAAACAAAGGAAAGCTTTTGATAAATGAGCTTAATGTCTCTATCGGAAAATCTATAAGCAATTTTAATACAATTGATATAAAACGTTGATATTTTAATCAAATTTCGTATGTTTTAACTACGTAGTTTTAATGCTTAATTTCTTTTTGGTTTCTATTTAAAATCAGATGCTCCAGTTGTTGCTCCTTTTATGTTTCCACCTGCTTTGAAAGAAGGAGAAAGAGGGAGTGCAACTTGTACTATAAGATCTGGGGACCGACCTGTGGAATTCAACTGGAAAAAAGATGGAAGGGATTTGACAGTGTCATCAAGCGTAGATATACAATCGTTCAAAGATTCATCGTTCTTAGTTATTGAATCTGTTACTTCCGAGAGTTCAGGAAATTACACCTGCATTGTTTCAAATACTTATGGCAGAGACCAGTTCACAGCCAGTCTCACAGTGACGGGTGAGTGCTTCGAAATTATTCTTCCAAAGATAAATAGATATTTCATTTAATTTAAACCAATTAAAATCCTATTAATTTATTGATGTATGAAATTAGGCAAATAAATAGATAATTTTTATCAAAACTTATTCTCTATTTGCAATAATAAAAGGAAGAAATAAAGTTGCATTGAATGCAATAACAGTATATGCAAATTGTAATTTAGACTTCATGCACCTTGAAAATTCAAAATTTGATTGTGTGTTTTTTCTTAAATATTTAATGAAAAAAATCAAATATTTTCATCTTTGGATTATTTTTTATTTAATAAAGCTCCTCCTCAGTGGCTAAAAGAGCCAATGGATTCAATTTCTCAGGAAGGCGAAAACTTAATTATCGAGTGTGAAGCATCTGGCGTTCCTTCTCCCACTATCAAATGGATAACCAGTAAGTCTCGAATGTTATCTTTTCATTTATTGATACATGCTTTACTCTTTTCTTGGTAAATATTCATATCCTTTTTATAACATATATACTAAATATTAAAATATTAATAAGAGATGCACTGGCATAATTAATTGTTGAGTTTTCTTAAGTAACATTTTTTAAGGTTATATTTTATCCTATATCTTTCACAGTTTATAGTTTGTGATAACTATATTCAGACGTTAAATATTTAACATTGTCCCATTTCGTTGATTTTAATGGGTTTTTTTTAATGTATCGACGCAATAAACAAATTACATTCTTTTATAGGTAACGTCATACATTTTTTTAAAACTTAAAAACGAAAACGTCCATGGAAACTCAGGTGACGATTTTCTAAATAATGTGAGCTATATTTTCTGTCTAATAATGAATGAAAAATATCAAAGTTGAACAATAAAAAAATCCCGTTCCAAATAATAAACCACGTTTACTAATATAGCTGGGATGTCATGTTATTGATGTAAGAAGATTTCTGGTATGTTTCATTTACTGATTCATATGGTTTAATCTTCGTAGTGACAAATGAAAAAAAAAAAAAAATGGAACCTTAAAACATCTAAAACTATGGTTAAAACTTCCGATATTACGATTTGTATGTTTGCTTTTTTTGCTACTGTAATACTATTGTGGTGAAACACAATGTACAGAAGCTTTAAGAAGATAGAGTTATGAGTTATTTGTTTGCTTTTCGTGCCGAAAGACTGATATTGCAGTGAAAGACGATGTACAGAAACTTTAAGAAGACGATATGTTTGCTTCTGCGCTGACAAAGTACTGCCGCAGTGAAAGAAGATGTAGAGACATTTTAAGAAGTGAACATGCATCTTTTCGAAATTCTTTTAGTGATGAGTTTCTAATGTTGCCAATATTTCTAATATTTGTTGTTTTCTAAAAAGGCTACATTGTATGCATACATCTGAGAAAATATACAATAAATAAATAAATAAAATATGACTGTTCTGCTTTCGATATCTGTCTGTGAGAATAGAAGTTTCAGTCATTGTAGTTTAGAAAGTATACAATTCAGGTCTCCAACTTTCTATGTTTTGTTGATTTAATTCATTTATAAAAATATATAAAGTGATAAAGCTTTCTGTCGTAAAGTTGCATGACTGAATACATCTATTAACAAGTTTAAAATTTTTATTTATCAAGGGACTGCAAACGATGTAATACCCAAGGACGCAAGTTCTCCAATCAGAGTTACTGAAACAGGCTCTTTGATCATTAGTAAAGTTGATGCAACAATGCAAGGTTCTTATACATGTGAGGCAGAAAACGGATTCGGCGATCCTCTTAAAAAGGAAGTTTTAATTGCAGTCAGGGGTGAGTTACAAAAATAAAGAAATTTAAAAGCAAGTATCAGGAAAATTCATGCAAGCTCATGTCAGTTAGTCTGTAAAAGTGTGAAATTATGTAAAAATGTGTTTAATATTTTTAAAAAAGTTATAAAACCTATGGTATTAGAATTTTCTAATTATTCTTGTGTGATTTATTCGAAGTTGAATAGTTACTTGTATCCAGTACTAGAATTTATAACTGTACATGAGTTAATAAATAATGTTTTAAGTGATGATTTAATTTTTCCAAAACAAAAATATAAAATTTTTTTGCTAAATAAAGCGATGAAAATTCATGGGTTCGTATTTTATTTGAACGTAATCTAGAAAACGAAAACTGAAAAAAAATGTTTATAATATCTATCGTGTCGTGGAACAGACTCAAATTCCTTGAACATGCAACTTTGATATTATTCATTTAAAACAATTTATCATCACACATCTACGAGCACTTCCTGAAAATCTTTTAACAAGACAACCGGATTCAAATTTTTTCATAAGAGCACATTTAATAGCTTTCTGATATGTCACTTATTATCTGTAAAAATAAGAATCAAATTTT
Organism: Araneus ventricosus; assembly: GCA_013235015.1. Taxonomy (NCBI): domain Eukaryota; kingdom Metazoa; phylum Arthropoda; class Arachnida; order Araneae; family Araneidae; genus Araneus; species Araneus ventricosus. The sequence continues at coordinate 1,735,406 of BGPR01000010.1, read as the reverse complement.
ATTGTTCTAAAAATGAAATCCGAAGAGAAATAGCACGAGATATACTTTTAACTATTATGCATCTATTACGATACGGTTATGTCATTGATTTGTGTTTACTCACGAGTTTTTAATTGCAAAATTTGAGATTTTTGTTTGTTTATAACTCTGATGTGCATGAACACCTACAATGATATGTATAAAGATGCAGAAATGTATGAATGAAGCTTGAAACTTGAATTCATGAAGGAAAACCATTATAACCTATTATTCTAAGCATAGCTAACCGATGTATACATTACTTTATATGATTAATGATATCATATTATTTATAATCATTAATAAGCAAATTGTATTCTTATTGCACAGCTTATATTGTGTCTCTTTTACAGTTTCAGAAAACTATGAAGGTTATTTGAAAGTATATGAAATTAATTCTTTCGTTATATTTTAACTTTTTTACCGATGTGTGGCGCTGTAATCCCATGCATGTAAACTTCTGTTGTTGATGTCTACAAACGCCATATTGTAAGCACTCCGTTAATTCCAATCCTGCACAAAAAATTACCAGTGTGATATTTTCGTTTCATTTGAATGTAAAATAAAATTTGATTGAAGTTTTAAAGTGTTGAAAGATTAGTCTGAAGTCGAATGTAACAACGCCATGCTTGAGTTTTTCCTTCGGATTTTCTTTTTGTGGATGCTATTTTGCCAAAGTACATTTTGTGGAGGTGAGTAAATTTAGAATCCATTATTTCTTTTTGAATAAATTTAAAAATTTATTAGTCTGTTTTTCATATCATTGATTTACGATTACTCTTGAAAGTTACATGAGTACAATGCATTACGATCATCTTGTTAGTAGTATTTAGTTGTTGATTTATTTTAGTGTTTATTATTTATGATTAATAATAAGTGATACAAGACATTTTCAATTAAAAATTTCTAGATAAATTCTTCCTCAGTGAATATTTTTCTAGTGTAATTACATGAAAAAGTGTTCTTCTCGTAGATGCTCCTGTTGTTGCTCCTTTTATTTTCCCACCTGCATTAAGGGAAGGAGAAAGAGGAAGTGCAATATGCACTATCAGATCGGGAGACAGACCTGTGGAATTTCAATGGAAAAAAGATGGTGAAATCCTTGAAAAAGATTCAAATGTTGATATTCAGTCCTTAAAAGACTCTTCGTTTCTAATAATAGAATCTGTTACCTCAAAAAGTTCAGGCAACTATTCTTGTACAGTAACCAACACTTATGGTAGAGATGAGTACACTTCAAGTTTAACTGTTACAGGTGTGTACAAATGTTTTGATTTAGTTGCAAATGTTTATATATATATATATATATATATATATATATATATATATATATATATATATATATATATATATATATATATATATATATATATATATATATATGTTTTTATTTACTATATACATAACAGTTTTCTTAATGCTTTTGAGGTTTAAATGCAAAATCTAGAAATTATCTTCAAAAGTTTAGTGTCACAAGTATGTTGTTTAGTTAAAACTAAAACTCATGGATTGATATTACTTTCTATCACTGAAGATATTTTCATGACTTGAAGTATGTAATTTTTTTTATTCATGCTCGGTAACTTTTTGACAGACCCTAATCTTTACAATTTTTTATATTTACTTAGAAACTCGTAATAAACTTAAAACATTCGACTGGCTCTTCGTTAAAATACCGTTTTTATTGGCTTGATAAAGTTTTAACTCTAAATTCAATGATTTTTAATAATAACGAAATCATTTGAATAATATTTTCAATAAAGAACTTATAATAGGGAATTTAGTGAATTTATTTTGAAAGTAAAGTCCATAAAAGCTAAAAGCTTCCTACATTAAAAGCAGTTTAAAACAAATATTCTTGGTTTTAACGTTTTCTAAAACATAAAATTTGTGCAATTGCATCTTAACCTAAAGCTTTTTAAAAGTTGTCTTTAAATCTTAAAGGAAGTTTTGAAAGTCATAATTATTTTGTGCAGAAGTTTATTCGTCTAAATAATTGTCTTACTATAGTAAAATGTTATCTACTTTGCGAGTAAGAAATAATTTTTTACGAGTATTTATTTGTTTCTTAAATATACTCAATTTTTTAATGTAAACATATAAAATTTAAAGCAATGATTAGTTTTAATAATTATACAATTAATTATTTTAGTACTCAGTTAGTTTCGTTAAATTCAATTTATTTCGTATTTATTTCTTCTTTTCTAAGCCCCACCTCAATGGATAAAAGAACCCTCAAATGCTGAAGTTCAAGAAGGAGAAAGTATTTCTTTGGAATGCCAAGGATCTGGTGTACCTGCGCCTAATATTAAATGGACAGTAGTTAAGTATTATTTTTATTGAGGGTTTTAGAATTCAAAATCATATACATAAAAATTACCTTAATAATGAAGTCATGGTATATTTTTTATGCACGAATAACAAGGTGTTATAAATAAAATTTCCTACTGTAGCTAAAGTATATCATCTTCATATATGTTGTATGTTTGTAAATATACAGTGGTTGTCAAAACTATGGATAATTGTTTGGATATACGCATCAATATAATGTTATTTTACATCCAGTTCTAACGATCATGAACTATAGTCGATGCTTTTTAACACAAGTCTTATTGACTCTGTAACAATTTCATCGGTGTCTAAAACCTAAAAAATAAAAATAAATAACTGACAGGCCAGAAAAATCTTCTGTTTCAGTTCTGTACTCAGAGCTTGGTGTTACTCACTTTTTATCGTTAGTATAAGATGAATAACTTACCTAACATCATTTATAGCTGAATTTCCTTCTTTTATATATTGACAAAAGCATTCAGTTATCTTTAGATTGTTCAAGAACTTTTATTCAGCAAATGAAAGTCTTGCTATAAGGAAAATATTCTCAAGAGAATGTCTGAACGTGTGAACTTTTGAACAGCACTGTTAAGCCTTTTTCTTCAATTGAAAAAGGTTTCACTGTTAAAAGCCGCATTTTTTGTAGTGAAATAGTTGTGTTATTTTTTGAAAAAAAATGACCATGGTTTCTTAACTTTAATTAATATTTAAAACTGACATATTTTATTACAGGTGATAAAAATGTAGTTATATCAAATGATCCTTCATCGCCGATTAGAGTGACGTCAACCGGTTCTTTAGTTATCAACAAAGTAGATGCTTTAATGAAAGGAACTTACATTTGTGAAGCAGAAAATGGGTTTGGTAATCCCTTAAGAAAAGAGATTTTTATATCTGTACGTGGTAAGTAAAATAAATGAATGTAGAAATGCATGCTTAATAAGGTGTGCTAAGGAGAAACATGTCAAAAGTTTGTCAAATGTGTTGAGAAATGTTAGTTGTTTGGTATACACTTGTTTTTATATAATTTTAATCAATATTTCTATTATCATGAATACGTACATGAAGAAAATAAATTGATTTAAAAAACAATTTAAAAATATGATGTTATTTATTTAATCCTTCTTTCTCGACGTTTGTGAAATTTTATGACTTTGATCGACATTAGATTGATAATACAGACTTTTTGTGTCGTTACTACATTTATCTATTTTTTGTTCTAAGAGGGAACGTTTTTCAATGTGACATATAAACGCTTTGCGAAAAATGATATGTTCATATGCATTTAGTTGATTTTTATATTTCCGAAAAACTCTTTACTTTGATTGAATGTTGTTCTGATCAGCCTGTTAATATAATATTTATAAATAGCTGAGTGTCTTTGCGAGTATATACGTAAAAATCTGAAAAATCAATTTTGTTCAAAGTTGGCTTAATTTTGGATTTTAAATTGTTATTTATTATTACATAACTTTGTAGCAGATGCTGTTGTTGAATGTATAACAGTTCTGGCTACTGAATTTATAAAACAGGAATTATGATGATTTAGTAAAGGTTTATAAAGCTATATATTCATAACTTGTACTTTATTCTGTATGATTAGGCAAAAATAACGAATTATAGGGTTTATCTATGGCGGAAATTATTATCACGTATCTGTCTAAATTGTAGAATTCATTGCGTTATTCTTTTCGCATTATTCTCTATAATTAAAATATTTCGGTCTGCGCAAGAAAAGAAAAGCATATATCCGAGATTTCTCTACTTTCATCACTCTTATGTTAGATGTGTCCTTTAAAATAAATCAAAAACAAATTTCATGATGTGCAGCTTAAAACACAGTATTTAAGCCACAAGACTCAGTGCAATTCAATAAATATCGTAGAAAAATTTCCTTTCACTTTAAAAATATTTTTTTTCTTTCTATGGGTTGAATTGCGCAAATAAAATGTCTGAAACGCAACGAAAAAAGTGTCACCACGTTCATTTTCATTTTCTTTCTGACAGTAACAATAGATTTTTTTATTTGATCCGAAACTTACTCAAGCATTTGCATTTTTGATGAAAATTTGAAAATTATTTTTCATTTTAAAGTTCAAAAGTCGTCTGTTAAGTTGGAAAATGAATGAAAAATAAAAATAATTAATTATTTTCAATAATTTAGAAAAAATTTCTATCGATGTTCTTTGACCGATTTTGTGTGAAGGAAAATTAAATCTTCATTTTTTGTTAATTAGTCTGGCAGATGCGTTATAAAATAAAGACAAATAGTTTCTTATTTACTATCAGTTATATATCTAAATCACGCAAATAAACAAATTTAAGCATTATATTTTATATTTTTGCCGATATGTGGCGCTGTGTGGTCAATACAATGAGTACATCATGATAAACTTGAAAATACAGATGACGCCATTTCTAAATTAGGAACCATAAATGCAATCTGATTTTTGTGTTCCCGAAAGATCGGTTTATACCTTTTCTTGAGAGGCTATGTTTTATCGTCTGCTTATGTTTCTTAGATGAAAATGAATGAAATTTAGAGAAAGACAAAAATGCTTGGAATTGTTTTTAAGTTTGTGGCTTTGAGTATCACCACTGTTGGAGTAACTAATGCTGGAGGTAAGTAACATAATTTTGTTGTTTGAAAATTTATGGTGTATGTATTATGTATTTAGGGCGTAAATATATTATTATAATACATTTATAATATAGAAATTCACTGTTTTAATATTTTTGAGAGCATAATGATAAACCTCAATATTTTCGAACGTATACATATTATGGCACGTTCTACGTCAAAAACTACAATTCCTGTATAGAAATTAAGCGAGAAATGTGACAAGTAAAGGTATTATTATGGAATTCGAAAAGTATTTCGATAATTTGCATGAAAGTATCTTCATATTAGAATCAAAAGATCAAAGATAGTGAAAGGATTTAAAGAATGCTACAATAGTGATGAGGTTATATAAAAAAATTATAAAGTTTTGTATTTTATAAGAAAGAGATACTAAGAGAAAATATTTTTAGTAAGACACAAATAAAATGTATAGGTGTGTAGTTGATTGCGTCTGCATTATTTAATATCGTATGAGATTGATAAGAATTCAGATGAGAAGAGAATGAAATAAGTTTGTTTTCTTATATAATTAATGCCTAAATTTCTGTTATAATATTGATGAATGATGTATATTAAATGAAAGATGATTGCTTGTTTTGTTTTGAAATCTGCGTGTCTTGTATCCATCATAATTCTGGTTACAAATATAATTTGTTACTGAAGTAGACATTTTCTTTTGTACAGATGTATGGCACTTCTTCTTGCACAGATTTAACCAGACAGAATTCACATAAATATAAATGAATGCTTCAATATAATATTATGATAAAAATTCCCATATTGTGTCATATCATATCTATATAATATTCATACCTTTTTTAGATGCACCTGTAGTTGTTCCATTTTCTTTTCCATCTGCTCTTAAGGAAGGAGAGCGTGGAAGTTCTATCTGCACTATACGGTCAGGTGACAGGCCTCTAGAATTTCAATGGCTAAAAGACGGTGAAAATGTTATATCAAATAAAAATGTAGATATACAGTCAGTGAAGGACACATCATCTATTCTTTCTATCGAATCTGTGACATCTCAGAGTTCGGGAAACTATACATGCATAGTTCGAAATGCTTTCGGATCTGATAGATACACAGCAAATCTGGCAGTTTCTGGTAAGCATTTTATATGAATTTTAGCATTAGAAATCCTGATTTTCAGCAGAGTAAAATTTTTTTAGTCTAGTTGAATATGGAAATCAATTTTTTCTACATACAATTTAATCTGCCCATTAAAAGCATTTTAAAAGAAGTTAATAATATTCTCAAGTATCATGAATTTTTATACTGTTGAATTAAATTCAAAATAAGCGATATTCATTAGTCTAAAGTACTTAAAATTTGCAGCACGCGTTTTAAGACATATACGGAGAAATAGAAGCTTGAGAAGAGTTACTAAACCTTTTTGTATAAATTTACATCAGATGTCAGTTGTATTGTAGTTAAAATATTGCAGATAAACTCATGAATCAACTAATTTTCATGACTTATTAAATTTATTATAAAAGTTTAATTAATTTAAAATTCAACGGCTACAAATAAGCTAAATCCATGACAACAACTAAAATATTATTTAGGACTGTTTTTCAAGGGGAAATAATGCTGAAACAAAAAATTTGAAATAGTTTCTGAGTTATGTTTAAACAATCATTTTACGTATAAGACTATTTTCGGTTAAAATAGTTCATATAGGCTTAAGCAAATACAAGATCTATCATTTTACCAAAATTTTGTGCGAAGTAATATAATATTCTAAAATAATAATATAATTAAAGCAGGTAAATTAGATTTCGTTTAAAGATATATATATTCTTCTCTTATCTTTCATATTTTGTCTTTCAAAAATTAAATACCTACAACGTAAGCAGTTTCTAATATGGTGTAGAATATCCTGCAAGTGACTAATAAAAAAAAATTCCATTAACAAATAAATCAGTCTTTTAGAATGGGAAATTTGATTGATAAATAAAGAACTGATTGCAAGAAAAAAATGTGAAAAATTTCCTTACGTGTTGACATTCATTACACAGTCGTTTTATGCTCCGATTAAAAAGTATCTAATATTCGTAATATTTTTAGCTTTCAACTGGTGGATTTAATTAGTATAAAGTTAGAATGGTGTAATTATTTTGTTTATAATTTGATCAAATTAACCAATCAATTTTCAATATCTATTTGCAAATGATTCATTATTTTCATTATCATTAACTATTAGTTTTTTTCACTTAGCTCCTCCAATCTGGTCATATGAACCTATGGACATCATTGCAAAAGAAGGTGACTCAGTTAGCATTAAATGCCAAGCAACTGGCGTTCCTCAGCCAGCAATTACGTGGACAACAGTTAAGTTGATTGAAAGATTAATATTATTTTTTATAATTGTTTTAAGTATTTTATAATTCGTGTTCTAATTTATATTTCATATTCTAAATACGTTGCTTAATTGACATTAAATTTCTACTCACAACACTAGTTTTTAAAAAGATTTAGTCATGTACTACAACTAAAGCGTTATGAATCTTTATTCATTATAAGCTAATTGTTAAAATGTTGAAGCAATATTTTACGATTTCTTAAAAGCTAAAAATCTTTCAAAATATAAATTGCTTCAAATCAGCTTCACATCTCATCATGCTATTGAACCTAATAAGTATTATTGATTGCTTAAATCATATGCTGTAACTCTGAAGGAATTTTGAAATTTCTATTGCAAATTATACATGCTGTTAAGATGAAATAACGTTTTTTTCACATATTTGAAAAAAAAATACTGTTATAAATAAAGATCTCCTTATTCTCTAATTTAGTATAAAATAATCAACGAGAGGTCTCATTTACTTATGCATTTTCTTATAGATCGGGGAAAGATTGAGAATACTTCAGAATTATCTGCTCTTGTGAGGTACGATACGTCAGGAACACTTCATATAAGCAAAGTAGATTCATCTCTTAAGGGTTCATACAGTTGTATTGCTGATAATGGGTTTGGAACAGCTCTCCAGAAAAAGATAAACATAGCGGTGCAAGGTGAAAAATGCTTGTTGCTGGACATGGAATATAAAGTGTGCTAAGCAATTAGCAGTCGTGTCATTTAATAATATCTTACAAGTCTTTTCAATATATGATATGCATTTTATTAAGATGTTAGTTGCTTGATTTCTATTTAAAAATACAAGAAGTGAGTAGAATTCAAATATTTTTTAGCAACTATTAACAAATGAAGCGAAATTTTGAGCATTTTATTGCTGTACTTTTTTTTCCTACTAAGATAAATGTTCAATCTTCAGTAGATGTTTTGTTATGCTCATAAGTTTTTGTTTTAAAACGAAAGTTCAAACTAAAAGCTTTTCAAATTTATATTCTACTACTGCATGTCAAGAGTTTTATACAACTATTCAGCACATACATTTGTTTCCTATTTTATTTCAATTTGGCATGTGTGTATCCAAAAGCAATGGTCGTATAATAAAATAAGCATTTGTAATCAATTGTAAATCAAGAAACTGTCGAAACTATCAACACCTTTTTGATGAATATTGTCTATTCAAAATTACTTTTTGTTGTGGTAAATTATTATTTTTTACTTGAAAATTTCTCCGTTGTGTGGCGCTGCATTTCCGCAAACGTAATAAAGTATGGACGCTTGTGTTTGTTATTTTCGACATGATGAAGAATATCTGTGACTTTTTGAAACTTTTACTGTAAAATTGTTATAATTACCTGAATTGACGATTCCGTAATTGAGTAGGCAGTGAATCTTTATTCGTAGAAGATGAAATCAAGCCTGATAATACATATTTCGGTGACGATGTTTTTGTTATTGGATATATGCACAGGAAATGGTAAGTTTGATATTTTCTTGCCTTTTTATTTAATTTTAAAATTTTTTCAGAGATGCATTCTTATGATGCGTTATTCCACATTCAGTGTATCTTCCTTATGATTATTTAGTATGGGGCGAAAGCGATCCCCACTTATATTAAGCTTAAGAATTCATTTTCATGGAATAACTTTATTCATTATCTTAAGGAATGGATTTTCTTGGTGGCGATGAAAACAAACCATTGAAACAAAACATTTTGTGATCATCGGTACAACTCTTTAAATATAATTAATGATTTATAATAATTTTGGCCAGAAATTCTAAAAACGATTTGATCCTCCAATCCCACACTTCATTAAAATGTTAATCTAAAAGGACATTATATTACATGAATAGCTTAACTAATTAATAATAATGATTACTAATCATACCGTAACTCGTTAGATTAATCAATCAGTAATAATTGCTAATTTGTTTTTAAAAATATACTTAAGTTTTAACAAAAAAAATTAAGCCTTTAAACTTTTTTATAAAACGAAAAACTGTTTAACAATATCTCCAGATACCATTTTGCATGCCTGTTTTTGTTTATATGTATTTTAAAAATTCTTATGTAAAAAAAGTCTATTTTACAAATAATCTTTAAGAAACTCGATAATTTCCATACTTTTACTGTTTAAATATTCAAATAATCTTTGTTCTGTCATCTGTTAAATGTGTTGTGACATAAAAACTTAATTTTTCTAATTAGTCTAAGTATTTTATCGCTTTGTTATTTTTTAAAAAATTTCAGACCCTCCAAGGCTACAACCCATTTTACTTCCTGATATGGTATCCGTTGGTGAAAAAGTTATAACGGTATGCGGAGTGAAAGTTGGTTCGAAGCCTATGACATTTAAATGGACGAAAGATGGAAACGATATAAAAAATATACCGCAAGCTTCTGTGGAAGTATCCAATGATTATTCGATGCTTTCTATTAATTCAGCAAAAAAAGAAAATATGGGAAATTATACATGCATTGTCGAAAATGCATTTGGAAAAGACGAAACAACGTTTCCTTTGATTATAAAAGGTAAGAAAAACTTATTTGAAATGTTTGCCAAAATAAATAGTCGTTTTTTGAATTAATAGCAGTCGAAACTTTAGAGATTTAAATTACATTGACACCAAGACATAATCTTGAAAAAAATTGTGGATCAAGTTTATTTTGACTAAAATGTATTTTTAAAACGAAATGATTCATTTTTTGCAATTTATAAATTATTTTAATTTTAGTTTTTCTCCCTTTTGTTAATCGATTTTCTACATTAGGATTTATTTTGAAACAATACATTGTTGATGCATTTCAACCATTCTGACCTATTCATTTTTTTATGGAAGTTCCTTCATTTTATTTGTTACTCATTCAGGTATTGGCTCGACTAAGATAAAGTTTTGTACTTCGTAGATTTGCTAAGACATTGAATACTTGTACTTTATTCTAACATATTTAATTCTTTAATAACTGTCACTCAAATACTTTAGAAAAAAATCGAAGAATCAACTTTCACATTTAAGCTTATTTCTTAGCGCATTCTGAATATATTTTTGTTATTCACTGCAAAAATGCTAAGTTTAAAACGATGACAAATTATGCTGAAAAATCAAATGTGAATTTCTTAATTTATTAGTAACTATTATTAGAAATGTGTTTATAAAATTAATATGACATTTTACTCATTTATTATGCAATAAAATAATGAAATAATTAAATTCCCCAAAAATGATTTTAAGCCATGATAAAAATGTTTAGTTTTATTTGTGATGAAATAAATTTTTACATCTAAAATTGAAAAGAAAATAGAAGAAACATTAGAAGTTTCACGAAGACATAAGAGCAAAAACAATGTTTCCTTAATATCAATCTAAAAAGTATCAATTTAAAAAAATCAATTTAAGATTTTGAACAATTCTAGATTATATTTTTTTCAGACGGTATTGTTTGTATTTGAGGTTTATGTTTATATTTTTCGCATTTATTTCTCAGACATTATAGTGGAAAATTTATAATTATTAGTTCTTACAGCAAATTTTTAAAATTCTAAAACAGTTAATATGTAATAACCTCAGTCAGCAAGCGTCGCTACGTTATAATTCATTGGTTCAACTATCTTTAAATTTTTTCGTTATTATTTACTTATTGAATGTCTTAATATTTCGCTTTTTATTCGTAAATATTTCCCTGCGTATTTATTACTTATAAAAAAAATTAAAATTTTAGCCCCACCATTTTGGGCAAAAATACCACAAGACAAAAAATCTTCTGAAGGGGATTCAGTTCGTTTTGATTGCTTGGCTGATGGCCATCCCAAACCTCTAATATCATGGATGAAAGATGAAAGCTCAAGTAAGCATGAAGCAATTTTTTATCTGTTTTTTTCATGTTTTACATTTGATTCTTTTTCAATACTATGTGTTATTCAAAATAAAACCAGATTAATATCAATTTCTGCATCTATTAAAGTATTAAGTTGTCCAATAAATTATTTCTATCGTTCATAATACACCAATCTATAATGTAATTTTAAGAAAAGTGTATCACTTATATGTTTTATGATAAATCGTAATATCTTTTTTTTATTTAGGAGGTAGCATTAAGAATTAGCGAATTCTTTTTTTATTACGATTTCAACATGCTTTTTCTTACTTTCCCGTGACTTTCAATATGCTGAATTTCCTTTACTGAAAACTATTATGAAATTAGGCTGTTCTGGATACCACTACGAGTACGATACAAGTAAAAACGATGTTTTGAGTTTGAGCTTTTCAAATTATCTACGAAAATCAAATTAGTTTTTAAAATGTGTTTAAACATTCTCTTGCCTATAGAAACATGTTAAAATTTCCGTTTATGGCTAAGAATTATTGTTTGAAGACAACGAATAATAATTAAAGACATAAACAACATGCAAAATGAAACACTTAAATGCATTAAGTCTGTTTTATCGATTTTCTAGCAGTGAATTTTTTAAGGAAATGGAAAATCCTATACATATTTTGTAATAAAATTTCTTGTTTTTCAGTTTTTATGTGCAAATTATCTGATATTATGATAAATAAAGACAATAATTTTCATGTCTGATTTAAGACAGTTTCAAAACATTGGATAATTTTGTTTATTACAGTTCAAGAATCTAAACCTGTCGGACTAAACGAGGATTCGATGACTTTATTTCCAAACGGATCCCTTTATATTTCACATGTAAAAAGCCATCACGCCGGTATATACACATGCACAGCAAGCAACAATGTTGATCCTGCGTTGAAGTCTACCGCATCACTGATGGTAAATGGTGAGATATAATCGGAAATTCCATAAATAAGCTTTTGCATATTTTATGACTCTTAACGAAATAATGCATATTCAAACATATTCAGAATGCACAATTTTTTTATTCCAAATACTAATAAGTGTTTGGAATAAAAAAATCGTTTTATGCTTTCTTTTTAAGCTTTGTTTTCCTAGTTTCAATATTTATATAAAGGCTTTTTTTGTTAACCCAATATTTTGAACAGTAAATGATACAACAAAAGAGAATAAATCATAATATTCTCTATTTACTTAAGTATACTTAAGTTATGTGAAGCTAAGACAGATTTTTAAAATATATGTTTAAAATCAGCAGGGTAATATCAAAGTTTCGTTCCATAAGGTTTGAACAACTTATATGAAGAAATGTATATTACTTTTGTCACTAATAAAAATATTTATATCGTGTTTGGAAAAAGTTTTTATTTGTAGTTGTGTAATTTCATTTACGAGCTTCTAAAGGTATGTTTAAACAAAACTATTTCATGAGTCTTAATGGACTTCTTTTAACTTCTAAATCCTCCTCTATGTGGCGCTGGTAGTATGGCATACTCCACAAGTCATACACATTTATTTTACAGAATCAAGCAACGCCATAACTATGTACGGAACTCTCACTAAAGCAAACATGCATTTAACAAGAAATACAACAAATGTTTTATTTGACTTTTAAAAAAATCTATACTTTTCTAAACATGAATCTGCTTTTACTTTCTACTTCGAGATTCATTTCTTTGGAAGGCGAATATCTACATATGCTTTCGTTACTGGGTTTCATTATTACTATTTTTATTCCAAGCATTATTTGTGGAATCGATGCAACAAAAGGTATGTAAAATTCATAACTTTTTTCTTTTCATTGATTTTTTATTCATATGATAGAAAACTTCTTATAATATATATTTCAATAAATCCTGTATAAAATATTGATCGCATAGAAATCAATTTGTGTGTTGTTTATAGAAAACTCAAATGAAATTAATGTAATTGATTACAAAACACATTTAAAATATCACTGTTGTAATTTAAGATTGCAGCAAATCCTAATAAGAATCAATATATTATATTGTAATTTATATTAATATGTAATTTATATTTATATGTATGTTATGTGCACGATGAACGAAACATGAAAATAAAACGCATTATTTTTTAAAAATAAATCGAGTAGTGTGGTAAGAAACTGTGGGAATATAGAGAGCATAAATTTTGGTACTTAAAAAGAAATAATTTTAAATTCAAGAATATTTTTTATTCCATTGTTGCTTTAAAAGTGATTGACAAGGATTTTATATAGACAAACATTTGAATTTATTAAAAAAATTAATTGCAATAGCGACTGATAATTTTATGCAAAACTGCAAGTTTAAAGAAGTTAAAATTACTTCTTATCGTATTTAGTACATTACCAACATTTTTTTTATATAATCATTCTTGTACTGATTATTTCTTCTTTATGCCATTACATTAGCTTAAAACTATAAAAATACTTGGTTGAATAATATTTTAGTTAATAGTATGTGCAAGTTAATAATACGTATAAGTTAAAAATATTTTAACTTATACATATTATTTCATGAAATCAGTAAGTAAATAATTGTTTCTATTTCATTTAAAGATGTTCCCATAATCCAGCCCTTTATTTTCCCTGATACTGCATCACAAGGACAGAGAGTTACGGCTACTTGTGGTATTCTTCAGGGATCAAAACCGTTAACTTTTCAGTGGATGAAAGATGGGAAAGAAATAATCGAAGTGCCGAACATATCTGTAGATGTTCAAGCAGAATATTCCGTTCTCACTATATCTCCTGCATCGAAGAGCAATGCTGGCAATTACACTTGTATCGTTCGAAATTCGTTCGGTCAGCATTCTCACGAAGCAGTGTTTACACTAAAAGGTAAGACGATTTTGTACTGTAAAATATCTCAGACTGTATAAGTTTATTTATGTAGATTGTTCAAAATCAGATTAACATACAAGCTAAGTTTATAATAGCAGACAAGATAGGTTTATGAAGAGAACTTATTGATTTTCTTTAATGAATACTTATTTAGAAAACGTTTTGGTGGAATTAAAACAGAAAATATTTAAAATGTTAAGAGGCAAGAAAAATTTCATCACTTCAAGTTTTTTTACTTATTGCTAATATTACAAATATAAGATATAATAAGAGATGTTTTTAGACTTATAATTGGCTGAAGCATCTGAAATGCGAAAAAGATGCATTTGTTTTGAAAGAGATTCAAGAGAGATTTTTCTTGTTTGAATTTGTGAAAAGTGGGAACATTTAATAGCTGCTAAGTGTGGTGATCAATAATTTCCTAGATTAAAAATGTCGAAATTAATGTTGTTTATTTTCATCTTGTAATTTTTTTGTCAAATAGTTTTATTTAAAATGTAATTTTTTATGTGATATACTTACATATTTGAACGATTAGATTGAAAATGCTCACCATATAATGTTAATATTGCAGTACTGTAAATTAAAAATACATACTCAAATTAATTTTCACATAAATTACTCACATTTGATATACTCACAGAAATTAAAAATAGATTACGCAAATTAATTTGACATAATTTTCTACTTTAATGTCACATCATATCTTAAAAGGACATGTGTTAATATTATAAAAAAAATTATAAGTTTTTTTTTTCTTAGAATTTGGTAAGAGCTTTTGAAACAAAGGAGATTAAAATTGCTTAGGTAAACCAGAAAATGACTAGATTTATGATATATCTTTTACACAACACTTTATAAAAATATTATATGTTCGTATTTTTATATAACAATAGAAGCTCCTTCTTGGATCAAAGAGCCTGAAGATGTAGTTGGGGTTGAAGGGCAAAGAATTCAAATAAAATGCTCTGCTGATGGTTCGCCAAAACCTGAAATTACATGGAGAAAGAGAATAGGTAAACAAAAAACATATGTTCATTAATGTTCTTGAAAGTGAATGTCTTTTGTATTCAACTACAGTGATTATTACTATAAAAACCAGCTCTTCCGAGTGCTTTCAGAATTTTAGAAATATTCTTTTATCTTATTATTACATCACTGACATAGAGTATAAAATTAAAAAACAAAAATGTAGTCATTAAATATAAATCTTGACAGGAGGTGGATTTGGTGAATCTGGTCTTCTCGAAACACCAATCTCGAATCACTATGCCATAAATGTGCTTAAATATAAAAGAAACTTTAAGAAAGAATTCGATCAATGTCAAGTATACTATACTGAAAATATTGTGTTCAAGTTAAAATAATTTATTCATATTCCGAATTATAAAAGAAAAATATATAATTCTATTATATCTTATTCATAAACATTTCACAATGAATAAGATCGCCTTTTTAGAAAATCTTTAACTATGAAAACGGGCAATAAAATTTAATTAATCATGTGATTTAATTATATTTGATCAGGAAAAAGGGCTGATGTGCGTTATTTAAAAATGATGATTTGCTGTTTATTAGTTATAACAAAAATTTATAAGTCTTGTTAATTATGCAGATATTTATATTTGCCTTTGTTAAATACTTTTGCTTGTTCACAGGCATTACTTATAAAATAAACTGTTTATATATTAACAATTTTATTTTCACATAACTAAAATTACCAAACTAATATTATAAAATTTTGATTTATTTATCATTTAGGAGATGAAAACGTGGATTTAAGCGATTATGCTGAGCAGCAGAAAGATGGATCTTTGGTAATATCTTCCCTCAAATCTCAGAATTCCGGGGTATACTTGTGCGAAGCAAAGAATGGAATCGGAAATTCTTTATATAAACTTATTACAGTTTACGTGCATGGTAAGGAAGTGTAAGAAAAGCACACCGCAGAATCTTAATATTTATCAATATGATTTAATAGTTTTATGCTTTTTCATAATTTATCAAATATTTTCCTTTTATTATATATTTTATTTTCTATTTTCTTTTGTTTTGAAAATTCTGATAAGATTTTTGTCTAGGTGGTTCTCTTTTAAATATTTACTTATTCTCTTAATCAAAAAAAAAATGTTAGCCAAACGATTTTTTGAAATGAAAATTTAAGAAATTTTATAGAAATGATTTAACCACACACCTTTAGAGATTAGTATTGAATTTTATTGAAAACATGTGTATTTATTGTATTTTAATGTAGCAGAATATCAATAAAATAATATAAAAATAAAAAAGATTTTCAAGCATCGTTTTATTTTTTCCTTTATTTGAAAAACAAAGTCAAGCTTCTATATAACCCCATTACATTTGCATATAGCTGTAAACATACTTTTAATGAAGCAATTACGTTATGTTCACTTGCTTCATGTTCCTAAAATATTATTGAGTAATTTGTAACACAATGTTTCAGTCGTTTTGAAGTTTAATATATTTGAACATTTTGTATCGGTATATAATTAATATAAAAAATTATTCATTGCATATGTATCATGCATATTTAATAAGAATGCATTTCAATTTCAAATAACCATTTAGAGAAAAATTATGTTTCTTTGTTGTATAAAATAAATTTAGTGTTGTGCTTTATGAAGCAAATAAGCATTTTAGTCTGATTTTGTACTCATTCAGAATTCATATCGCCTTTGCATTGTTATTTTAAAAATTAAGGATTCAATATACATTTATTAAATTTTTAAAACAAAGATATAAAATAAAACTGTTGCTTCTGACAGAATAATGAATACACATTTTACGAATCAAAGCCAATACTGTAGCAAAGTATTTGCTTACTGATATTTTGAATATGTTATGAATTTTAATGAACAGTAAATTTGTCTATAAAACTTGATTGCATTGAGAAGAACGGTGGCAATCGTGGAAAATTTATATATTTTGTTATCATATTGTATCTAATATTATGTTGACAGAGCAGTGTTGCATCAAATCAAATAACTCAAATTATATTCATCTTTACAAAATATTATTTAACGTTTCATTTATTCTTTTACCGCTGTGTGGCGCTAAATGTTCATGTGGGAAATAGAAAGCAGCTCTCTTAGTGACACAGTGGTGTATTGTTGTTGTGATGTTTAGATTGTTAAAGCAAAAAATTGCTTGATACAATTTTTCAGCGACTACTTGTAAATTATTCTTCTCGAGGGATTTCAACTTCCTTTGATATATCATTACGATTATGAGGACCTCTTTGTATCTGCAGCTTTTCTTTCTGGCTTTTCTCTTCATGCAAACAAAGCCTACGCTTTCAAGCGAAGATGACGGTAAGTTTGATTACTTATTATTACACATTCTGAATCAAGTTTTGTATAAGCTAAATATATGTTGTCGCAAATTTGTCTGAAGGGATTTCTTTTCTAAAATGATCCTGAACTAATAAAAACCTTAATTTTTGAACATTTCAAAGAACTTACATACGTAAATAAACAAGCTGGTTTCGCAATAGTCTTGTGATGAGTACATTATTATCAATCCGAGCGAAATTGAATTGTGATATGATATCTTAAACTTTCATCGAAATCCTCTGTTTTATTTCTAAGAAATTTTTAATGTTTGTTGTTTTGTTAAGAATATTATATCAAAGTCTTGAATGAATTAATATTTTATTAAGTTAATGAAGATTAAAAAGTTATATAGAATTGGTAAAGTTATGAAAGCATGCAAACGTATGTCGAAAAATTTACTGGTAAAAAACAAACAAATACTGGTTTTCATAAGCAAAAGCTACTTTGTCGTTTTAAAACGCTAAACATACATCGTTTTCCATCTTTAGAGAAAATTATTGCAAGAAATTAAATCTGTGAAATATGTTTCTTTTTATAGGTCCCCCGAAACTTCACCAGATATTATTCCCGGAATATGTTCCTCTGGGCAAAAAAGTAACAGTCGTTTGTACAATATTTAGTGGATCAACTCCTTTCACTTTTATATGGAAAAAAGACGGTAAAAGCATAAAAGACATTCCAAATGTGAATGTAGATATTCAACGCGATTATTCCGCTCTAACTATAGGACCTGCTCAGCCTGAAAATGTTGGAAACTACACTTGCACGGCAGAAAATAAATTTGGCAGAGATTCTACTCATGGCACACTCATGTTAAGAGGTAAGCTTATTTGTTCTAGCAGAAGAGTCTTTTTTATTTTAAATTAAAGGGTGTTTTTCAAATAGAATTAAAAAGCATCTTATTACTCTTTAATGCGAAGTTGTTTTTAAAACTGAAATTAGAAGCATATGTAACTTCTGTTCACTTGTAGATTTTCATTTTTATTCATTATTCCTATAAATCTTGGGATCGAAAAATGATTTTCTATAGATAGAGAACTGTGTTGAAAATTATATAATTAATGAGAAGCATTTATAAATTATAAAGTAACATTGTTTTCTTGTTGTCTTGGGTGGTTTAGTAAAATTAATTTTCTCAAAATTTAGAATCTAATAATTGAATGAAAGTTTTATTGGATATCTAATTTTCTTTTTCGGTACTTTATCAGTCATGAATTAGATTTTTAAAAGATTGTGGAATTTTTATATTCAGAGATGCTGTTTTATTTTGCAAATATTACCTTTAAATATTATCAGTTTACTCAGAAGTAACTCATATGTGCATTAGAGCATACTGTTACAAATATTCCGAGTTAGTACATTTTATAAGAATGCGTTAATATATATATATATATATATATATATACGAAATTTTTAATCGGAATGTTAAATAACATTCAAAATATTCTCCATATAACGAAGTGGTTGTCTCCCTATAACGAATTTTTTCAGAGGTTTATCTTTTCGATTTTTGTCATTTTTGAAGACAAAAATGACAAAAAATGACGTGCCTGTTTCTGGAACCACTCACTCTTAAGATGAGAAAATTTTTCTGAAAATTTAACATCACAAAATGCAAAGCAATGTAAAATAACGGAATTTTTCAAGTAAAATAAACGTAAATACATACTAGTACATATTATTCTCTAAATTGGTGAATTGTCTTAACTTTTGAGCATTTTATTTATACAATAAAAATTAGTATAATTTTAACAAATTTATAATATATATTACCTCATTTTTAATTGAAAATCATAATTAAATACATTTGAACTTATCGCACCTATTGAAAAGTTTGGAACATTTACTTAAATAACTGCAAAAATCTCTAATCTCTGTATATATATATATATATATATATATATATACATACAGAGATTAGAGATTTTTATATTTATTATATATATATATATATATATATATATATATATATATATATATATGGTATAAGAATGTCATGATAGTCAAAGTTGTGTTATATATTTCTATATTATTTTATCTTCCCCTTTTATATATATATTCCACTTTTGTTTATTTTCTCTCTTTAAGAACTCTCGGCTTTTTCTTACCGCAGATTTTTTTCTTGACTTTTTGTTTTATTAATGTTTTGTTGTATATCTTGCTTTTACATTTCTGCTATGTCTGTCTCTTATTTGTTATATATATATATATATATATATATATATATATATATATACGGCACATTTTCCATCTACAAACTAAATTTTATGACAATTATTTATATGCCAATATGGTGAATATAAAATGAAGTAAAGAAAATATATATCCCTTGCGTGAATCTTATTGAAAAAATGTGTCACATGAAAGTTTCCGATATTGCATAAAATTTAACATATTTCCACAAATGATACTGCAGTTAGTAAATATAAAAATTATGAATTATATATATATATATATATATATATATATATTTATAGAGTTTTCAATCTTGTAGCCCCTCCAGTATGGATAATTGAACCGAGTGACGCAAATGTTGCTGCTGGAGATAATTTGCAATTACACTGCTTTGCTGATGGCCATCCGAAACCAAGCATTTTTTGGGAATTCAAAAGTAAGAACAATTTGAAGGAAATTTAGTAATATAAAAAACAATAGTTACAAAATAAGTAAATCTTACATCAATTACAGTAATATAAATGAAACTCTTATGTGATGCAATATCGTGCATGAATACACGATTTTTCCGTGAGAAAATAGAAGATATAGCGTTAAAATTGATGGCTAATAATGTAAAGATACTGTAAATTATTCGAAAATTCCCTTAATCATTAAAAGCACAGTGTTTAATTTTAGCGTCGATTGTTTTCTATCTTTCTTCTGTAAGGATAATCAAATTTTGTGTTCACAAAATAAAAATCATATTTGAAATGTTTAAACATTTTCTTAAAATTTAGCTCATAATATTTATGGTAATTTAATTCGTGGAACAGAAAAAATGATTTTTATGAATATCATATATATTTACTCTCTCTAATTTTAATTCCTGCTTGATTTTTAAAAAATCTATTTATCTTTTTCTTCGATATTTTAAATATGTGGGTAATTTTTAAAGAAATATTGATATTTTTTCTCATTTAATAGGTTCCAATGGAGAAATATATAAGATAAAAGAAGATGGTAATGTTCAAATACTTAATAATGGTACTTTACAAATTGCAAATATAAGAGAACAAAACTCAGGAACATACATTTGCACTGCTTCAAACGATTTAGATTCAAAGATTTCTAAACCTGTAGCCGTAGTTGTGAATGGTAAGATGTTATTTGCCTCTAAATGTATAGCATTTTTTATTTTTTCAGGAACATATCTACTTTTGATTTATATGTTTCCAACCGATCCACTGTAACACATTAATGCTGCTCTCTACTTTTTAATTAAATCTTTGTTAGATAAAAAATAATTGGAGCAAAATATTGTCAAATGTAGTATTAATGCATTCCTCATGCATTGATGTATTTCAAATGCATCTTATTTTTCATACGATATAGGACGAATAATCAGCATTATGAAGATTTTTAAATTTTATAATATTGCTTTAGATTTTGCACTGTAATGCATATTACTGTGTAGTTAAAGAAATGAAAATTTTATTTTGTGTATTCAATATTTTTGATTACTATGAATTCTTTTAATGTGTAAATTCTGATTGTTGAAACAAAAAAAAGTTAACTACTTTGAGTTATAAAGATGAACTATATTTGTAGCTATATATTTATATAGATTTTGAGAATGGATTTGTGTAGAAGAAAGTGATGCTAAAATAAGTATTTTTTCCCTTGAATTTGTACTTTTATATTCATTTTTTTATCTATGGAAAAGATTAACATAAAAGTATGTTATTATTTAAATTTTTCTGCATTTAACTACAATTTTATTTGTTATGTATTTATGTTCTTCAGCGTCTTCGCAAATAAAAATACGTTGTTTTTCTTTTTAAAATAAAGATAAAAAAATTTCTTTCATTCAAAGCCGTACTACATGTCTTTATTGATTTTATCTAAATATTATCTATTTTATCAAATGTTTCCTTTTTCTTAGTTTACTCCATGAAATAAATTTTTATCTTAAAATGTGTCCACTGTATGGCGCTGCTGTTCTATGATACTGCTGTCCAGCATTTATCGCTTCTGTTTGTAATTTCAACATCACACATGAGACATAAAATGGTGCGTCTAATATTGTATTATGATCTACAAATTGTTTCGAAATAGATACGATTGTTACATTTTGAGAATTATTTACAGTCTGTTAGAATATAATTAAAGATTAAACATAATTTGGTCATTTAGAAGTTAACAGTTATGGCTTATCTGCTTCTTATAGTCATTGTGATGCAAGTAGTTGGAGTATACACTAAAGGTAAGTTATAATCTAGTTATACATACTTTTCGTTCTAACATACAGTAAATTGATTTATACATATGAAGATGCCTTTACTATTATTAATATGGTCTAAAATGTAAAAAATTACTCTTATAATGCTATTCATATTAAATATGACTTAAATACGTGTTCGATTAACGGTATTTTTCAACTATTCATAATAGAGGATAATATACAAATTCTTCTAATTCTTCGATTTCTAAATTTTTATTGTAATATTCAGAAATGACACATTTTTTTTTACTAATTTCAGAAGCACCATTGATTCAACCTTTCAACTTCCCAGAATTTTCTACTGTCGATCAAACTGTAGTCGTGACTTGTGCTGTTGTTCAAGGTACAAAGCCATTGAATTTTAACTGGCTGAAAGACGGTAAAGAAATCGAAAGCGTTCCAAATACTTCTGTTCATACTCAAGCTGGATTTTCGGTATTGACGGTTGGACCTGCAAGTAGAGAAAATGTAGGGAATTACACTTGCTTTGTGCGAAATTCATTTGGCAAAGATTCTTACACAGCGTCCTTCGTTCTGAATGGTAAATAACATAATACTCTATTCTGACACCCTATTCGATAAAAGCACGTGATAATATATTGTATGATTTAAATCTAAAGAAAAAGTGCACATATACTTACAGAATTACAATTCTTCTCTCCTTAGACTCGAAACACTATATTAGTGCATTATTTATTATTATTATGATAACATTATTTTTTATCTGTAGCGTTGCTTCTTATTTTTAAATATAATATTACTTCAGGGTTAATATTGGGAATTCTATGATGTAGTATTGAAAAATATGCATGCATTTTCCCATGATTAAGATCAAGTTGTTTTTATTTGCAAATTATTTGTACAGCATAATAATATATGACATTTTATCATAACTTACATTGAAAAATAGAGATAAAATAAAATTAAAGACATTTGAAAAGAAAAAGATATTAATATTAAATCATTCTGAAAATTTTGTGGCTTACAAATATTCCCAAGGATTAGAAAGGAATTTTTAAAATGAACAATGCGATGCCAGTTTACTGCAAATGTTTGAAGTTTTCAGAACATACACAACTAGCTTAAGAATATCAGTTTCAAACAATAGCAACGCAAAAGCTGTCTTATTGTTGATTATGAAGCTTATAAATATTAAAATATAAAGATGTTAATAAATATCCAGCTCAGTTCATGAGCTGAACTTCGTTTCATTTTGTCAAAAGCTCTTATGTATATAATGAAAAATTTATAAAGGAATAACATTTATATACATATCAGTGCGAACATTTATATGATATATATATATATATATCAGTACCTTTATGACATTAACATTTTTAAATAGTAAAAATATGACCTTTCTTATGTCATTTATTTTCTTAGGTTCAGGTTTAAAAACATTTCTATTAGATTTTTTTAAAAGTAAAATTCTCTAAAAGGTAATTGGTGCAAAATATAGTATTACTTGGTCATTTTTCTATCTATCCTTTTCGTAAATGGAATAATAAAACATGAAATATAGGCATTAACAACCCAATTTAAATATTTCTTCTTCTAGATATAATATCTATTACTAAAATTAACTTCAGAAAATAATAAAAATTTTATTGTGAATCCATCTTTAT
This sequence comes from Araneus ventricosus, assembly GCA_013235015.1. Taxonomy (NCBI): domain Eukaryota; kingdom Metazoa; phylum Arthropoda; class Arachnida; order Araneae; family Araneidae; genus Araneus; species Araneus ventricosus. The sequence continues at coordinate 1,711,949 of BGPR01000010.1, read as the reverse complement.
AATCTTTTACAAAGATAAATAAATCCATCAATCTATCTCTATATTCCTAATTTCTATGTCTACGGGAAAAAATATAAAGGATTTTATCAGTATCTGATTGTAAATATTTCAGAGCCTCCAGTATGGGTTCAGGAACCCCAAGATGCTCGAGTAACAGAAAATGATTTTTTGGAGCTAGTTTGCAAGGCATCAGGACATCCTGTACCTAAAATATCGTGGAGCAAAGTTACAGGTAATTTGATTAAGTTCCGTAATAGTTTTGCTAAAGAGTTATTAAAAATGTGTTTATTTGAAAAACAATAATTAGTTTTTCACAAAATTTCTTTAATTTGATAAGTAAGGAGGGTCAAATTTAGGGGATTCTGAAGTCGATTGCTTGTTTTTTAAATATCATTAAACGTCTGGATGGTTCATAACAATACTTTAACTTCTTCTTTATCTTTATACAGAATTATTTGGGTCCTAAATTAATATTCTTGAGATCTCCTTTACAGGATTCTGAAAATTTGATTCATAGATTTTTTGAGAGAAATATTCTTTGCTAATTCTGTTTTCGACTCATAAATAAACAAATTATGCAACTAATTTTCTGCATATTCTAGCGTGATGGCAGTTTTATAATATTTCTAGAACTGCAAAGACACAAAAATGAAATGTAGTTATTAAAGTCTTCAAGAGACAAATTGTTGAGAGAACAACTGTTACATTTAACTGAATAATATTCAGGTTTTAAATAATTTCTTAAAATCATGCTTAATAACCTTTCAATTATTTGTGTAGGTGAATTAACGACTTCTTTAACTGAAACTAACAGCATACCTAATGTTCAAGTGTTTAACAATGGATCTCTAATATTCTACAATGTGAAGGATGAAGTTAAAGGATCCTATCAATGCACGGTTTCTAATGATGTTGGGCAAACATTAGAGAAGAGAGTTGAAGTGTTTGTATCGGGTAAGATACAGAGGCGATTGCATTTTATTATCTGAATATGATTTCATTTTCTTTGCTTCTTTCAGTCATTTAAAAAATAAATACTCATTTTTGTAGCCTTTTTGATGTTTGCATTGTTTTGAAGAGATCATTGTGTAGCTATTTGAAATAAAAACATTAAATCTTGATATACTTTTACTCATTTCTTTATTTGTTCTATTAAATTTCACAAAATTGTAAACTAAAATTTCTATTTATGTATGATGTGTTCTGTACGATATTACAAAATACTATCACCAGGCGGCGCTAGACGTTCTGTATTCTGTTGCTCAAAAATGGATATATGAGTTGTCTATACGTGTAGCGTTAAATCTTTAGAAGAGTCGAAAGCGAGATGGAAGGTATTTAAACTATGTATAAACCGTCATTTGTTTTATTAATATTCCGTAATCACTTATTTAAAATATTGTACCCATACTAATGTCGGTTTACTTAATATAATGTTATAATGCCTTCGAATATTGTTTTCTGGATTCTTATTCCTGCCATTCTGTTTGGAGAGCTGTCAGCAGACACAACTGGTGAGTTATACATTTTTAATATAATTAAAAATTTATCTAACTGTAAATACTATTTTAAGTTATTTTAATACTTTATTATTTTTGTTTGTTATCTAACGTACAAAGATAAAAATGAGGAAGAAAACCTTCTAATTCAATGTTTGCATATTTTCAAAAGGGTGATCATCATCAACAGCAACAAAAAATCGGTAGCAATTAGAGTGCAGTGAGTTTCTTTGAAAGTAAATATAAATTTTTCTGGATCGAGTTTTGAAGTAAATATAAATAATAAGATAATTCAATTATTTGAGAAAAAATAATTTTCATACTTTTAATTGCTAACGAACATTTGGATGTTTTCATTTTAGAATCAGTTCTAATTTAGACGTGAGATACAAATGCTGGCTTTAATTTACAGTTTAGTGTGTTGGCACTTAAAAACTTAGTCAAAACTACGAAAATATGATCTAACTAGTAGCTTTTTAATAATAATGTAAGCATTTTATTGCAATAATATATATATATATATGCAAATTATTTTTACGATCTACAAATATTTTGAAGACATATATATATATCAAAGCAAACAAGAAACAAAATACTATATATATATATATATGTCTTCAAAATATTTGTAGATCGTAAAAATAATTTGCATATATTTTTTCAAATATAAATAATATATATATACATAATTTCAAATATAAATATTTTTTATAAAATATAAATTTCAGTAAACCAATTTTTGTCATAATTTTTAATGTACTATTTTTCGTTTCTAGATGCCGAGTTCGGCGTCATACCCTTCTTCTTTCCAACGCATGTGAAAGAAAGAGAGAAAGTGTTTGTTACATGTACCCCGAAAGGTGAAGTACAGTCAGTCAAATTCAAATGGTTAAGAAACAGCTCAGATATTGTTCAATATGACAGAATAAAAATTACAGATTATCCTGAATTTTCTACGTTAATTATTAATCCAGTCATTGGTGAAGACAGTGGTAATTACACATGCACAGTTACAGAGAATCACAGGACAGCAGGTTATACAGCAGAGCTAATGATACAAGGTAAATATTTATTTAGTTTTTATAAAGATATTTATATATTTAAAGTACGTTGTGCTTTTGATATGATATATCCACAATTAGATTATTAGATGACTTTCGAAATTTTTAGAGTTTAGAGCGATGTTCCCTTTATCAAATGAATGCAATAGTCCTGAGAGCCTGTTTTCCTTGATTTGGAAATATAAATCTGCAAAACAATTTAGGAAGACAATCAATAGAATTAAAAACACTGAAATTTTCAGCCTTTTCTGTATATCTTATAAAATAACTAAATAAATTCTAAAAATGGTAAATTTGTAACAAATTTCTATGTAGACAACAACATCAAAAATCAATCAAACAGTTATCTTTCTCACGAATTAAGATTTTTCTTCGACACTACATTTCTCCGATTCAATTAAGGCCTGAAAAATCATTTTTGCGTAATAAATTCATGAATCTAATTCAGGTATTTTCTTTTTCGTGCATAAATATCAAATGCATAATTTTTTAACATGATATCCTTATTATATTATCAAAATATAGGAAGAATTCCGTTTTATTGAAGAAATAATATGTTATGCTCTGTGAAATATTTTACAGTAAAAATAATTAATTCTCAAAACATATAGATATTTTAAAAATCACCTTTAAAAAATAAATGGCATTTTTTTGCAAGTTAAATAATATTTATACAGAATGAATTGCTGATGAGAAAAAAGGAAAATATTTCCTTCCTATAACTAAACTTTCCTTTCTGTACTCAGAATTTCTTTAAATATCTCTACTCATGATTGTAGGAGCTTTTTTTGTCAAGAGAAAAACAAAATCTTGTCTATATTTGTGAACGAAACTTTTTTGGCGATCTCAAATGTATATGTGTGGATGGAGATAAAGTAAAATAAACCAATGATGCATAGTAAAGGACCATGTGGTGAAAACTGTTCTATAGAGCAACAAAGGCTACTGCAATAATCTATAATGAGTGGATAACTTTTGTTTTATTTGGACAAGCATAAAGTGTATTTTCATGTACAGTACAACCCCGGTTAACCGAACTAAAGGAGGGGAAACATTTTCCGATAAGAAAAATTTCGGTTAAACCATGAACATCTATTACTATTTTGTATCTAATTACAGTATGTAATTCTGAAATGTTTTGAGTGTGAAACGAATTCAAGACCCTCTTTGTAGGCTACACTTACGTACTTTATTAAAGTTAATCCCCCGTCGGGTGCAAAGTACGCATCAGCGAATTCGGGTGCAATGCGCCTGACAGGCGCAGGTAAACAATACCGTAATTAATATTGTTAATACCTATTAATTTTAATTTTAGCATTCTAAAATTAATCACTGACCTTCTTGGGAAGGCTTAAAATGTGGGGATATCGTTGCAAAAAAGTCTCGCCCCGCGATTATTCCCATGCAGTACAGTACGTGTTTTTTGGATTTGCGATTTCAGAGGCATTTCGGATAATTCGAGTTTCGGTTATACCGAGTTCGGTTAACCGGGGTTTTATTGTATATATTTGTTAGCAAATAAAGATGAAATGAGGGCTCATCAGATGATCTCTATTCCAATAAATTTTGAATTTAGAAAATAATACATATGCTCAGAGCAAAAAATTCAAGAAATTTTTATTATGTTTTCTTATGTACTTATTATGTTTTAATTATAACTATGTTTATATTTTAATTATGTACTTATGTGTATTTAATTATGTTTTTCTTATGTACTTATTTATTAAAAAGCGTATAAAATTATTTTGTGTCATTTGATGGAATCCTTAATTATTAGGACCTCCTGCTTGGATAATTCCTCCATCAAATGCTGAGACTGTAGTTGGTAAAAATGTAACTCTGGAGTGCGCTGCTGCTGGAAGACCGAAACCATCTATCTCTTGGAGTAGAGAGTCTGGTAGTTACACCTTTTGTGAAAATTTGACGGAATAATTTATAAAACGTCCATAAATGTTCATTATGAATTGAAAATGCTCTGTTATTATTCATGTACAATAATATATGTTTTTCGTCCTTAGTTTTTGGTTTTATATGCTGTTGAACTGCTATTTAATAAGTGTAATACTTTTACGAAAATAAATGACGAGAATACAAAATGTAACTGGAAGTTAATTTACATAGGGAGCTTGAAATGTGTTGATTTCAAAATCAGTGTTTCTTTTTTTTTGCAAAAAAAGATAATATTCTAGTAGTACTTAATTTCCAATTGTTTAAATTATTTACTGGGTATATCCCTTTTTCACATTATACTCGTTTTGACCAAAAATGTTTCAATCCTTTCAAATTGCGTTGAATAAAACATTATAAAGAGGTATAAGTATAATAATTTTAGAAATTTAATTTTTCTTAATTTTAAATTTGTGAATTTTTAGAAAAAAAATTGAACACAGAAGTGAGATACATTTTTTTTGTTAACATCAGCTAAAAATGACATGCAAAGATTTTATATAAACATTTTATTATTATTTTAATAACATTTCGAATTGTTTTTAAAAATAAATTGTGACTGTTTTCTTGTGATTTTTGTATTAATTGAAAACTCTTTAATTAAAAATTTTCATCCACCAGGCACCGATCAACAAAACGTCGAAATGCTGAGTAATAGCGGAAAATATGCAGCTAATAATAATTTTCTGACTATTATCAATATACAAAAAGAAGATCAAGGGAAATATACTTGCATCGTATCCAACGGAGTAGGAACTTCTCTGAAAGAAAGCGCAATCTTATCAGTGCTTAGTAAGTGAGAAACAGTTGGTGTTTAATTTTATAAAATCTTTTTATTTCATATTTCTTTTTTTAAAAAAATCAAGAAAATTTTTAACAAGTGAAAAACGACGGAGAAATTTTGTGTATTTTAGTTCATAATCTGTGATTTATTTATGCTATGTAAACTGCCTTTATTCTTGTTAAATGATATGTATATGACATTAATGCTATGTAATCGTTTACCAAAAACTGATATGTAATTTGAATCAATAAAAGATAATTCATTCAAAACTTTAGTTTTAATAATTTATTATTTTTTAATTCAATTTCATTTAAGCAAAATCTCGAGTAATTCTATTGGGAGTAAAATCTGCTCAATATATGCTCATTATTTTTCTTATAATATTTTCTAAATGAAGAATTTTTTCCAAAATACAACACTGGGCGGCGCCACAAGATGGAATGTACCAAATGCAATAAAACATTCCCTTTCTTAAACCGTTTAGAAAATTCATCAACTTTAAATATTGACTCCATGCAGTTCTTCGAGAGCAAAACTACGCTCCAGTATTCAGAAGTTTAAGTCAGCCAAATATAATTGTATATTTATTTTGTTAAACTGTTTAGTTATCGTACTCAGACGCTGGAAATACAATGGATTCAATGATGTTTATTCCATTTGGTTTATATGCTTTACTGATCTTCATAACTACCGTGTATTCCAATGATGGTAAGTGATCATTTTATTCTTTTCCTTGCTTTTAATTTCAACAAAACAGTGTGGTTTATAAAACACAGATTTTATAAAAATCATACATTTAAATTCTATTCTAAATGTTTTTCGTCTGAAACTTAGCTTAACAATGACAGAATGAATGAAAATTTGTCTTGTTTATTTGTATCATTCTACGACCTGTTTGTTATGAGTTCTGTTAATGAAGCATCTTATTCATCAATTCATTCTTAAATTGTATGACTAACAATGGTCTTACATCAGAATTTAAAGTATACAATATCTTTTGTCCATATAAATTTCTTTTATTTTAGGGTTTCCAGAGATTCAGCCATTTATATTCCCTGAAGCTTTGAGTGTTGGAAGAAAAACAAGTGTAAGTTGCACATTAAATAAAGGTAGCCAACCAGTGAGATTTCTCTGGTTGAAGGATGGCCAACAGCTCGAAACTCATGATAATTACGAAATTTTAAACATAAAAGATTTCTCAATGTTGTCAATTAATCCAGTGAGACAAAACAGTAGCGGTAACTATACTTGCGTAGCAACTAACGAGCTCGGAAAAGATGAATATACAGCATCTTTGTTGGTAAAAGGTAAGACAACATTCTTCTTCTTTTTATATTTTAATGTTAACTGCTTAGTTAAATTTATTCAGCAAAAGTATAACATGATCTAAGTAAGAAAAGAAAGACAAGTAAATATATTAAGCTTTAAATTATCTCAAGAACAAAAGTGAAGAGATTTAATATTCTTCAGGAATGACTTTTTCAAATGAAGTAATAAAGAAAAAAATTAGTTCGTATCATTGGTTTTAACAAACCAGATACCTTATGAACATTAATTTATTTCAAAGGCATGCGTTTAGAGAATATTTTCGTTCCCCTGGTTTTGTTTAACTGTTAAATTCAGTAGAATAAAATAAGTTATGCTCATTAAAGAAAATTGGATATGTATAATTATTTTTTTTTGTGCCAGTAAAACACTTTATACATTAATTTCAATATATCTTCATAATCTAAGTAGGTGTTTTGCTGAAACCTAGGAATTATTCATTAACAGACATTTAAGAGAGCAGTGTAATGTCGTTTAACTTAAAGGATAAATAGTATTTTTTGTTAATTAGTTACGTAATTCAATCTTTTTTCATCAGTTATATGAATAAAAATTAGCTCCTTAATGGATAACTAGAGCAAATTCGTTTGGAAAATTCAATCGAAATTCGTTACAGCGTTTTTGATTTAAATTTTGTGTGAAAAAATAAAAAGTAAATCAAATTGTGTGATAACTATTGCTACATAAAGCATACGACATGCAAGAAAATTCAATAAAAATCAAATTTATTTGTTTCATGCTTTTATTTTTAAAAGTTCTTTTCGCATGTATATTTTTAATTAGTTAAAAATTTCTTTTCGGATGTTTTGAACAACCTTTCACGTTTCTAAAAATTATAAAAACAACTGAAATCTCTTAATTTTTTCAACGTTAAACATTTCTATAAATTCTGAAGCAATAAAAAACAACTTATTATTTAAAAAGTTCTTATTTTTTCAGAGTATTCGGAAATATATTCAAATGAAAATGCAAAAGTTTTCAGTTTAAATGTTTCTGTTGTTATAACTTTTGATTTAATTACCAGTAAATATAAAACTAATGTTTGTTTTTATTTAAGGATTTTGGTTTTTATTTATTGGCATTTAAGGAAAGAGCCCACTTAATTTAATTGCATTAATATTCATAATTATCTTCTTATTATTAACTTATAAGAAAACAGGACACGCAGCATATCTCATGCATTATGATTACATTTATCATGAAGATTTTAAATCTACCCAAAGAAATTAGTAAAACAAAATTTGCTTGTGATATACTTTTTTGTTTATTATTATTTTGTTATTTATTATTTTACTTATCCAGTTGCATACATGGATATATTGGTACATTATTTATTAGTTATATTACAAACTGATGTGGAAACTAAACCTATAATAAATTAAATTTTAATTAAAATGCTTCACTTTGTAGCTCCACCTAAATGGATACTGAAACCAACAGATCATACATCTTATCTTGGATCCAGATTTGAAGTACAGTGCAAAGTAACTGGCAGACCCCTACCACTGATATTTTGGTACAAAAAAGGTAATGTATTATGACAATTTGCAACAGATATCTCAGATAAATTTTGTCTTCAATGTTTTTTATAAAAGCATTTATAAAAAAGTAGTGGAATATAAACGCATGTTTTTTCTTGTTTTGCTTTATAGATGGGCAACAAAATTTCGTGAAGTTGAGTTCAAATAATCAGAGAAATATAACTAGTGAAGGACATTTGATCATTTCAAGTATCTCTGAACATGACGAAGGATTATACAAATGCACTGCTGATAATGGAGTAGAAGAAGGCTTAACTGCTGAATTTGTATTAACGGTTTATGGTAAGAAGTGCGGAGGGTTGCGAACCAATGCTTTAAAAGTATTTATAAGATTCTACAGTGTTGGTACCATTATTTTCTACGAGACTGATAAAGAAAGCTCAGTTGTTTCCTGAACATATTAACGCTTTCAAAATAAAAAATAATTTAATTATATTTATATCTTTATTATTTGAAAAAGTTTGAAATTAATTATATTTCTACAACGTTTGATATTTTAAAACTTGCATTATCTCAAGTAGTGAATTATTGAGAAGTATAAATTTATCATTGCACTTCATTTTGCTCTTTTCTATATCCTATCAACAGAGTCAGAGAGAAGTTAAAAAATGTATTACATAAATTTTATTCTAAATAACAATTTTCTGTTTACTGATTATCTATAAGAGTAAATGGTTGAATTAAACTATTATTAATATGCAATCGATTTTTCTGTTGAATGAATTTTTACAGGACGTTGAGTACTTGGATATATTCGTATCTATTACGTCTAAATATTGAAGTGGAACTTGGTAAGTAAACATTTATTTTTAAAAATATTTTTAACAAGGGTAATTATTGAGATATTAAAGTTTTTCTTTAATTTAGTAAGAATATAATATGAAATTATAAATTAACAAAATAAATAATTTCAATATTCAAGTAATGCAATCTTTTCCATGCATTGAGCTCTGAAACGGACCGAATTTACAAACAATTAAAATGACGTAAATGATTATTTTACTTACGAATATTTTTGCAGATACTATTATTTGATACTCAAAATATAAGGTTATAAAATTTTAGAATTTACTTTTTTTTACGAATAGTATAATTTGTTGATTTAAGTGAAAATTTTCATCGATATTTTAATATATTAAAATCATTTTATGTGATAATTCATCATCATTTTACATTAAAGTATTCTTGATTACTTAAATATTTACAATCGATTATTTTTAACTTACATTCTAAAAAAGTTTTGCAATTATATAAAGACGTGCTTTTAAAATTATTTTCTTTTGTTTCAGGTGTCATATCCATATATATTATCCTGAAAGCTGTTATCTGAAAATTAAACTACTTTTATTTCTAAGAAACTGTGATTGATGGCATAACATTGATATACATGCATTATATGTTTTCTTAATTTTCCTTCAGACTTTTTTGACATGACGCTTGCTTAGCACACTGGTTTCTTATTATATGTATATCTTTATTTGTAATTTCAAATATTTTTATTGCTGCAGATAAGTTTAATATTTTGTACAGTTTTAAACATTTGACTTCCAAATTTTTAAAAAAGGTTTCTTTTGATATTTCAGAGAAAAGAAATAAATGAATTTTCAGTTATGCTGAAAAATAGTGGATATCATGCAGCAATGAAAATTCTAAATTATGAATATTTGCTTATGATTTCTTATAATTATTTTTAAAATGTATTTCTATATTTGAGTGATGATGGATTTCAAAATGAATTTTATATTATGGAAAAACATAGTATTTCTTTGTCAGATATTTTCTTAATGGCGAAGAAAGTCAATAATTTTCGAAAATTTCTTTTACAGTGCCTGCAAAATTTGAAGAAAAATTTAAAGTGGAAACTGTTCGACAAGGTGATAGCGCTGTGTTAAGATGTGATGTTACTGGAGATCAACCTATATCCATAGTCTGGTTTAAGGATAAAAGAGAATTGGAAATAACAGAACTGTCAAGGTAAATTACAATAGTTACTTTTGTTTTAATCCAATAATTGGTTTCTGGAAAATTAATTTGAAATATTTGTCCGTCCACAATGTACAATGTTTTATAGTTACAAGAAATCAGGCAAGTATGCACATTAGGCTTTAAAGATGCATGGACGAAAACAAAACTTATTTCATTTTCAAATAAGTAAGAATTGTAAAAAAAATAGTCATAACATGGTATACTATGGGATGACTATTTATTTTACAATTCTTATATAAATAATAACATTTATGTAAGAATGACTTCATATTAAAGTGTAATTACTTTACAATATTGGAATAACTTTTTACATTATAGTAAAATGTTATTCCAATAAATTTTTAAGCTAATTTTATTAATAAATATTGGTCAGATTTCCAAGTATTTGATTTATGTTTTTTAGTCATTACTTTTTGAGTACACCGAATTATGTCATTACTTTTTCTTTTAATTTTATTGCTTTAAAATCTTTTGTTTAACTCGATGCAAGTATGAGTACTAAAAGAGATAAATACAATAAGTGAAGACCAAAATGTTCTCAAATGAAAAAAGTCTATTTAAAAATCTCAAGTTTTGTGCAATTTTCTTTAACTAATAGGAGGCAACCATTAACTTTTTGTAATGCATGAAAATGAAAAAGTATGTAGTTTCTACCACTTAGGTATGTAAGGTACTTAATATACTATAATTTTGTGATAATTAAATGCATTTGGTTTATTTTTCATGAGTGAATTTTAGGAAATGAGAATGCTGAAATATTTCAACTCAATCACTGAGTTTTTGCTTTCTTTAGTTCTTCTCCCATATTGTAAACAAGCAAACGAACATCAGCAATATAAATCATTCAACATTCATACCTGATTTAAAAATATTGAAATAATCAAACTTAGATTAATTTCACTCCATTAAATCTGTTATAGACTTTTGCCTTGCATTACCTATCATGGAATTTGCCTCCGTCGTGACTTCATAACCTATTAGATTCCTCTTTTAATTAATTACTGTATAGGCATTTATTATTAAGAACGCCCGCTACTCAATGTCTGATATTCAACTTTTACGTGCTTGTTTCACATTCTTAGTGAGTTTTCATGTTTTACTTTGCCCTAAAATGTTTTTTTTTCAAATGATTTCATTCGCAATGGATTCTTTACATTATAAAACTCCTGTTACTTCACAGGAATAAAACTCCTCTTGTTTCTAAAAATGCGTACGCTTTTCCAAATTTATTAAAGAAAGTTTTTCTTGTTTGTGATATAATTTTGTCATTTAATTGGGCCAAATAAAACCTATTATTTCTTATGAATATTTTACACTATATTTTCTTCTTTCATTCTATATTAATCTTTCTGTTTTGTAGATTTTGTCGAGTTCATGCATTTTTTTATCATATGTGTATATTTTAATTCTAGTTTGGCGGAATAAAGCCCAAAGTGACATTTACGCCATAAGACCCTGAAAAACAAAAAAGAGAATCTTTAAATCTTTTACGAAACAATATGCCAATTCAATCGATTAACGTTTTTGAAAGTTTTATACAATTTATTGTAACATTAAGTTTTCTGACAGTATCTTGAAAACTATATTGTAGAGTTCTTTATGAAGTTCTTTTCAGGGAACTTACTGCTTTATTCCATTTATTTTCCCAATGTAATGAAATTGTTATTTTTGTTATATGTTCGTCTGGTGTTTGTTTGTAAATCTATATATTTATTATCTTGCGTTTCTTGTAAGAATACATGAAGAGATTTTTAAAGTCATTCTTGAAGAGACATTTCTACCAACACGTTGAAATCAAACAAACATTGTTTTCATTCAACTGAGCAGCAAGCTTTGTAACTGAATCCAAAAGCAAACTTAGTAACGGAATCCAAAAGTAACTGAGAATAACCTCTACAGCAATGGAAGAGGAAAGACAACTTATATCAATTTCTTAGAATAATTTAAATTAAAGAAAGTAAAATTTTATAATTAATTTAGTTTATATAAAATGAAGTTAGTTTCTTTAGTAGTAGAGACACGTTATGAAAAAGGTAGCTTTTTAGATCGATTTTGCTAACTTACATTAAGTTTTTATGATTTGTCTTAGATTAAACGAGCATTTAGATGAAGTATTATACGTGCTATAACTTCTCAAGCTAGATCGTCTATAGACATCCCCTCTTCACTTGACCATAATAGAAGCGGCAGGGAATTAGTGTGAATTCAAGTTTTATAATTCGTAGAGAAGATCCTAATGTATTCCGTAATAATAACCAATGTTCCGCCTTGCCTAATTAAGTTACTTTTATTGTATACATCTAAAATTCACTGCTTTGTACATTCCACATTAACATATAGCCTTAAGAAGACATTAGATTCTGCAAAGATTGCCATAGTGAGGAAGACTGCATGAATGTAAAGAAAAGAAAGAAGGTAGAAAACTGATTGCATTAGGAACGGATTTTCCTTGTAAATACATTTACAAGTGAAATGTAACATATCTACAATTGCTTGCGTATCTACCAAGAAGAAGTATACATATGTGTCTCGCACACAGCTTACTACAGTTTTTTTAAAGAAAAAAACCCTGTTATTTCATTGATGAAAGTCATTCATCATCATCATATTTTCTTCTTTTCTTGCAGATATGAAAAGTTTGAAACATTCCAAAAGAATGGAGTGAATTCGGAGCTCTTCATAAGGAACGTTGATCGTCGAGATGGAGCATTATACTCTTGTACGGCTACAAATGACTACGGAAGTGATGAAAGAAATATTAAAGTTTTGGTTGTAGGTCTGTAGATACTATCATCAGATTTCCTATTAAACCATGAGCAGTTCCAAAATATCTTTCAACGTAACTTCAAATTTGTTCAGATGTATATCGGATTGCTTTAGAAGAGCAAAACAATCTCTAATTTTAAAGCATGTTTATAATTTTGCACTATACGTAAAACTGCATTTCCCTGAGAAGTTATTAGATTTTCAGTATTAATCGTTACAGAATTGATTAAATTGAATGGATTTATAGTACAGTAAAACTTAGATTATACCCATCACTCATTTAACTATCAGTTTTTTCTATCCGTCACTTCATCGTCTAAACTCTAAGGCTCGAGCCTCAAAGATACAGAAAAAGGTGACATATTATTTTAAAGTAAAGTAGGCTTCTAGTATTACAATACACTTCTGTACTTTCTACTCTTATATTGCAGTTTATTTGGATAGTTTTGTAAAATTAAATACAATATGTATGCATTATTCACTTTTAAAGGATTCTTTGTTTTCATTTTCGTCCCAAGCCAGCACTGCAATCACATTACTGTACGATTTCTGTTATCCGTCTATTCGGTTATATGTGACAGCCCTAGTCCGGAAGGTGACGGTTAATCGAAGTTTTACTGTGTATCAATTATTCATTCGTAAATAATTTTATTATATCATATTAATTGAAACGCGATTTAATATATAAAATACTAGCTGGTACTCCCGGCGTTGCTCGGGATGAAAATATTTTCAAGTCTAATTACTTATAACACTTTAAACTTAATTAAAAAGTTTTTCGTAGCAACGTCTTTCTTTGATTTTAGTCGTCCACTCCTGTGTTGTCTGACCCCCTCGGGCCAACAGTGAAATCCCTCTTATATTTTTTTGTCCGTAGTTTCAGCTACCTGGCCACGAATCTAGCCGTCCCTGGTATGCAATTTTCCTGTCCCATCATTCCCCCTATGGCGACAACAGAAGATCTTTCATATCTTGGTTTTTATTGCCATTCTCCGGAGTACAATTCTCTTCTTTTTAGTGTTTGTGTGACTGATCAGAAAAACACCTAGACAGCGATATTGTCCCGTCACCAACTTCACGACTCTTTCTTCTAGTGTAAACTGGCTTCCTACCATTAGTTTTGAACTGCGCTAAATCTAATAACAAATTTCATGATTTATCACTTGAGAAAATTCAAATTTGGCGGCAGTACTGTGCTCATAAGCCTAACCAAAATTTGAATAAAAACTTGCCTTTAATGCAATATACAAAAATTTGAAAGTGTTTTCATGCATCATAATTTTAAAATGGCGCGAAAGAATGAGATTAAATGCTTGAAGAAAGAATGAAAATCTTTTCAGTCTACCTCACACACACAAAAACTCCCTGAAATCAAATATATGTTGCCACGTTTTATATAAATACAAAAAAATGTTGTTATAAAAAATATTACTTTGAAGCGGGTGTTATAAAATAGGCAATGCAATGAATACCAAAGTGAAAATTTTGCTTTGGAGTTAAATTCCCAAGAAAAAATTTTTATACTATCACAACCGTTACAATTGCAAAAGCGCGTGAATAAAAAATTTGCTGAAATAATGAGATCGGTTTGAATTTTATTTGCAATAACAAAACCGTTGTTACAAATCATGTTTGAAAACATTTTAAAAAATTAAATAAAATTGAACAAAATGTCGCATGACAATAAGATTAGTGTCATTGAAAAGCTAATTGTTTGAACTTTACGGTGATGTTAAAATAGTTTTTGTGCGGTAATATGTTCTGAAGTTATTGCGGAAAACCGTATAAATTTAAGGTAATTTTAATCAATTAAAATTCTAATTAAAATTTTGAAAAATCCTTTCTTAATGAGCACCTACCACCCAAAAAGCAACCACCTGCCAAATTTCAAGTTTCTAGCCCCAGTGATTTGGGAGATTCGGTGATCACACACACACACACACACACACACACACAGTCAGTGAGTCCCTTTCTCTCTTTATATAGATGGCAAGCACAGTTTTATAATTGTGTCCCCATTTAATAATATATAAAATTTTTGTTAATCGTGCTTTTAAGTAATACAGTAAGCAATGTGAAGAATTATTTGTGAGTAATAAAATCATTGTTTTTATATTTTGCAGAGGTGCCCGCACAGCCATTGGATGTGAAAGTCCTGGATGTTTGGGCTCGAAGTGCCAGTATTCGTTGGTCTGCTCCCTACACAGGAAACAGTCCCATCACGAAATATAAAGTTCAGTATTGGAGAGATAAGCGTAAGTTCAATTTGAAAAGCCTTTAGCTAAATATATAAAGCTTTTTATATTATCCAGACGATAATTTTCAAGAAATATAATGCAAGAGATTTTCACTTCTTCTAACTTAATATTGATGCTAGTAAACATCCTACTAAATTAATACTAGGTAAATTAATATATATTTCTATAAAACAGAAAAGATGAAAAATAATCGGATACAGTTATGGAATTTTGTGGATTTCACTGTTGCAAACGGTACATAAGTGTGTGTTGTTTAGTATAAAAAGTTGAACGAACTCCGACACATTGTTCAGCAGACTAATAACTTAAAAATCGGCTATTAGCTTTGTAAAAATGGTGTGTTACAATTTTTCTGTAATTTTTTTTCGAAAACAGCTATATCGTAAAATATGTATTTTGGAGTTAGTTTCCCATCGATTATTTATGTCCTATTAATCCTCTTAAGGTGCTATAAAATTACTCTGTTTATAGAAGACTTTTTGATTGGAATCATCACAAAAGCTAGCTTAAAATTTGACTTATCTTTCAGCTGGTAGAAAACATGAAGCAAAAATCTGGGAACAACAGTGAACAATTCAGTCATGTGATCGCTTGCATTACTATTGTTATGCTAAGGAATTGGGATGCAAACACTGGGACATATAATTTGGATAGAAATATTAATAGGCTATTTAGGCATCTAGTTATGTTGCTATTTCAGAAAACGAAAACAGTATGTGTCTAGTCGTTGATTTTATCTCAAAAGGCATGACTTATTTATTCTGAAGTTCAATGAATTTTTATTAGGAAAAGTACGATGACATATGAAAAGCTGAATGAAATTATAGCTTAAAATAAAAAAAAAACCCATAAAAACATAAATAATTTTTAATTTTGAAAATGAACAAATGCTGCAAAATCCAATTTATATTTCGTTTTTTAATGTAAAGAGACTGTTCCAAAGCAACTGTCAGTGGTTCTTGTATTTCTGAATAACGCCTTTAAGTAACTAAAAATGTAGGTTTATAGCTTGACACGCTGCGTAGTGAGAGCAACGCGCCAAACGCGTTTCGTTTCCTATTCTAAGATCAGCAGCTATGCAAATAACGATTGTTGTTTTTTACAGCCCAATTTTTCGATCTGAGAGTATAAATATAAAGAATGCCCCACAGCCCAAACTTCGACTTATCCAATTCCTGACATTAACCCTCTCACACCGAGCGAGGCGGTCCCGGGCTTCTAAAACATTTCCCTTAACAGAGATGAAGGCCGGTCTGAGGCGGTTGATTCTTTCGAGGGGAGTTGAGGTTCTGAGATCGCTTAGGGATCTCGGTAGGGGATCCAATTATCCTTGCCAACCACAGCCCATTTCTGTGCGCCTTACGGGGAGGTTATAGCAGAGGGTGGGGTGGTGGGGTAAATGACTACCCAGGTTGGGAGAGTCCAATTCATGTCGCTTCCTGCCGAAAACTCCCGGTTTTAAAGGGGCTAGAAGAAAAAAGTAGCTCGGAATTAAAGAGTTAAAGAAAGAATTACACTGTCGACTATTTGCAACGAACTGATCCATTCTTTATTCACAAGAGTACCCGAAATAGAATTTAGGAAGATCTTGCTTACCAAATTAATAGATAAGATGCGTCCATATGTCAAACAGTCATGAAAAATACATGCAAAACTATTGAGAGGAATAGAGAATAATTGTTATAAATTTACTCAAATATAAATATTTACGATTGAATTTTATACTGCTTTCAAATTTCTGTTTCCTTATATAGTAAATTCTGTCTATAAAGATATTGTACAGATATCTATATATATAAATATATTGTTATAGACAGGTTATAGTTTTAGAAAGTTTGAGGATTTGCACATCAAGTGTTTATATGCGTGTGCATGTATTAATATACACTGTATTAATATGCATGTATTAATATACACTCCAAAAATAATGAATATTTTTGAAGATGCTACAAAATTGGAGTTAATATGGATACTATGGTTCTCAATTAGTTGATGAGAATCGTGGGACATACTATCGTCGAAACTCGCATTTTAAAGTGAAGATTCGGTCATGAGGGCAATTAGGGCGACCACCAGAGTAGAAGAAGGCGAAAATGGAGTTTGTTTCACAGAAAGCTGATAACGAGATGTAACTTTTATCAGTTAATGGTAATGTTTGATGTGCATAATATTTACATGCATTTTAGTAGACACAGCACAAATATTTGGGAAGGTATAAAGATTTTCTTTAAAAAATTCCAATTTTCCCGCATGTATTTTGCTTATAACATCCAGAGCTTTCCGCCAAATTGTACGACACTTACAGAATACTTGACAATATGGAAAAGAAGCATTGCATAAAAGTTTGAATTAAAACATTTGAATATTAGAGGAAATTTGAGCATTTGAAGTAAATAAGTTTTTGCTGCGTATGTGTGAGGCATAGCCTATTTTTTCATAACTTCAGATCCAGATATATAGGGTAATTTATATAAAAATTCCAGTTCAATACCATTAGCATTCTTGCACAAACTGATATTTTTTAAACTTGAATCTTCGAATAGTAATCGTGGAACAGTAATTTAAATTATATATTTAACTTATAAGTATACATGAATATTCAGGATATTCAACTTTCATAAAATTCAAGTTCGAAGATTCAAGTTCAAAAAATATCAGTTTCTGCAAGAACCCTCATCATTTAGCTTCTCTTAGAGTGTACCGAAATTAACCAAGTTGCAATGCTGATATCTTTCTTAATGCTAATGGCAGTGAACTGGAAATTTTTATATAAATTGCTCTATATATCTGGCTCTGAAGTTATGAAAAAATTACGCTATGTTTCGCACATGCACAATAAAACATTATTTACTACAAATTATCATATTTCCTGTAATATTCAAATGTTTTAATTCAAATTTTAATAAAATGTTTCTTTTACATATTGTCAAGTATTCTGTAAATTTCGTGCAATTTGGTGGAAAACTATGCATATTTTAAACAAAAAAAGCATGAGGACAAATTTGGGATTTTTTAAGAAAACCTCTATATCTTCTCCAAAATACGTGCTATTTTTATGACAATGCATGCAACAAACATAACCATTGATGAAAGTTACATCTCATTATCAGCTTTCTGTGAAACAGGATGGGTCAAACTCCATTTTCGCCTTCATCCCTTTCTGTTGGCCCCCCACATACGCAGCAAAAACTTATTTACTTCAAATGCTCATATTTCCTGTAATATTCAAATGTTTTAATTCAAACTTTTATGCAATGCTTCTTTTGCATATTGTCAAGTACTCTGTAAGTTTCGTACAATTTGGAGGAAAGCTCTGGATGTTATAAGCAAAATACATACGGGGAAATTGGAATTTTTTAAAGAAATCTTTATACCTTCCCAAATATTTGTGCTGTGTCTACTAAAATGCATATAAATATTATGCACATCAAACATTACCATTAACTGATAAAAGTTACATCTCGTTATCAGCTTTCTGTGAAACAAACTCCATTTTCGCCTTCTTCCTCTCTGGTGGTCGCCCTAATTGCCCTCGTGACCGAATCTGTGAGAATCTCTGAAATGTGAGTTCCGACGACAGTATGTCCCACGATTCTCAGCAACTGATTGCGAACCATAGTATTTATATTAGTTCCAATTTTGTAGAAAATTGAAACAAAATTGTCATTATTTTTGGACACCAGTGTACTAATATATTTTATTCCACTTATTGATTCATCTTACAAATAATCACTGATATAAAATTATATTTCATAAACGCATAAAATATACAATTTTATATTCAGATATAAAATTGTAGGTATATTTAAGCTTTTTTTTAAGAACTTCAAAATGAAAATTTTAGTTGGAAACTTTCTCATCATCGTCATTTACGACACCTTTAAATCGCTTTCATTTGCTATTCACTTAATTTTTTTCCCAAAGCATCTTTAATGTTTTTTATTTTCAAAATGTAGCTATTGTCGGCTGAAAAATCCCATATTTTTTTAACACATCAACTTGCTTTAGTTCTTGGTCGATTTCCGAAATTATCTGTAGCTTTTTTTTCAAATGCCAATGTTTTACGTCGCGTCATACTAGATTCCGTGTGTTAACACATCGAAAGCGAATTTCAAGGAACACGTGATCAGTAAGAAGTGCTAAATGAGAATGAACATGTTAATGCCCACTAGGAGTCAGAGGCAACAAACATCTGTGCTCATTCCAATTTCTATCCCCTCCCCGGTTCCCCCATGCTACAACAGGCTCTGGTTTCCATCCCTCTTCCTCAGATTCCCTTGTTATCTACATTATTGACCATAGAGGGTCATTTTCCAAGGAAAAAATATCGGGATTGTACTGTGACATCTTTCTAAAGAGGTAAAATTATCGTTCTGGAAAAGTGAGTTTTAAAAGTGATTATAGTTGTAGGCAGGTTGAAAATACATTGAGTAAATAGGAATTCCGCAAGGAGCAAAGAAAATATCGTTATAGGCAGGCTTATCGATATAGACAGTATCGTTATACACAGGTTTCACTGCATCTTTCTTTATTTAAAGCCTCCCTCCGCCATTTACAGCTCATCTATCGTTAGCTAATGAGTTCCAGTCCACGCTTATTTTATTTTCGGGTGGCTAGATAGTATTGTTCGCAAGTAAGAGCACCACTGACAGTTGTTTTGTCACAATCTATGTGTGTTATTGAAATTATATTTACAGTATAATTATAATTTCAAAAACATCTGCTGTTATTTTTGAGATAAATATTAAATTTTTACAAGATTTTTATATTTTGATAAAAAATTGCTTTGTTGATGCTTTAATAATTTATTTTTTCCTAAACATGTAACGTCTTTACCTTTGTTTGTAAATTAGTGTACAAGAAATCTATATCAGATACAAGCCAATGCGAATTGTTACTTATAAAGAAAGCGTTAAAAATGTTTTTTTCCCTTTCAGATGGCCCACAAACACTCTATGAAGAAGAAATCAGCGCTACCCAGACGACGGCTGTCATCCAAGGTCTGAAACCCGGAACTTCTTATGCTTTGGCTGTAGTGGCCGAAAATGAAATCGGACACGGGGAGCCTTCTGAAACGATACGATTTGTCACAAGTGAAGAAGGTATGTCTTCTAATTATTTTTATCGTAGCATTTCATATCATATTGCATTATTGTTTTGTATATTAATAAGCTGGTGTTTTTGTTTTACGAAGCACTGAAAATAATTTGAAATAATCTGAATTGTTTTCTGTCAATTTATCCATTTATTCAGTGAGAAATTGCAAATTTTACAGTACCTAGTGGGCCACCAACAGATCTGTATGTGGAAGCCAGAGGACCAACTTCTATTCTGGTTAAATGGAAGGTATACATTTATCGGTAGTTAAATTATTCTGATATTTTGTTGCTTGGAAATATTATTTCACAAAATGTCAAGAAGAAAATGAAAACAGTTTTGGAAAAATTGAAAAGTACAAAGTCCTTATGACGACGGAAATAATAATATCCGCATTGTAATAATAGATAACGTGACTATTAACGTATCACATTAGCATTCGAGTGTAGTAAATAGTAGATAATGCATTGGCATCAAATGCAACTACTTTTCTTTAGTGTAAGATGAAACACACATACGACTAAAATATTAAGCAAACTCATAATGCCTTCAAAATTTTGTTATTTTCAACATAAGTCTTGCAATTACGGATTAATATATTTTCGTGCATTTATAATTTACTTCCATAGCAAATTCACAAAATAAAATTTTTAAATGTACTAAATTTACATACGATTATTGCATTTTATTAGTGTTTCTACTTAAATGCGAGTAAGTATTAGATTTTTGTAATTTTGCAGTTTTTATTTGAAGGAATTTATGATTTTAAAGGATGATAATTATCACAAAAAGTGTATTTTTCTTTACAGATTAAATTAATTACGATTCTTTTATGGATGACTAATTTAATCTACTCATAAAAATTAAACAAATCGAAGCAAAATACTTTTAAATTATAAAAAATTAAGTAGAATTCATAGACACTTGAAACCTTTTATTTGCTTTAAAAGTTTTAAATGAATTTTTTAACTATATAAATTAAATCTTTTTCAGCCTCCACCAAAGGATTGCTGGAATGGTGAACTGAAAGGTTACCTTGTAGGATACAAACCAGAAGGAACCAACCATCCTTACACTTTTAAAAGCGTCGAGGCTAGTACTAATGAAAGCAATGAATATCTGATAATAGGCCTCACCAAATCTGCTCGGTACAGCATTTTGGTGCAAGCCTTTAATAAAGCCGGAACTGGTCCCTCTTCACAAGAATTGGTCATTCGTACCTTAGATGGTGGTAAGCAAGCAAACATTTCTGCATAAAATATTTTTTTTCAATTTTACTAATGCAAACTTTTAGAGCCTTATTACACTGTGAAAACAATCGCCAGAAACTGAGAACAGCCAAAAGCAAAGCTTAGAACAAGCATACCAAGCCATTTCTCTCACAAAGCATTATTTTTAGTATCGGAGGACAGATGCGGTGCGAAGCTAAATAATTTAACCATTTGTGTGTGTACTTACCATAGTTCTTATAAAGCACACTTTCAACTTTTTTCGACACACATACGCTCACGCACGCACACACACTCATACGTAGGTGCTACTTTCAGAACCGACTCAATATGAATGCTAGTAATTTGTTATTTCATACGAGACTTATTTCTTTTCTTAAGTGCAAACAACTACCTACAATGATTATTACATTACATTACACCACCTGCATCCCTGTGTTTAGAGCCATTTGGCTCCTTTCCGGTTTGGATGGATGGAGGTGAATTTTATTTTTTTAAGAAAGGACAAAAACAAGTAAAAGGTACAAAAACAAATAAAAATGAAAAAGAAACATACACTAGACAGAACAAAATAGAAAACAAAACAAAATAGAAAAAAATACGTAGAGGGAAAAAAATCATAAGTAGCCGGAAGTGTGTGTCAGTCTGGGTGGATGAGTGCTCAATTATTATCCTCTACAATGAGATTGTTCTCATCACATATGAAACGCATTAGGAGTCGAAGTCGGGTTCTTGAGAAGTTGTTCGTGAGAATGTTTTTCAACCACTGTAATTTGAGTGTCACTGTTGGAGTTTGGAAATGCCAGGAGAGGGTAAACCGACATTTCGTGGCATAGTGAATTGGATCTCCTTTTTCTCCGCACGAGCATTTGTCATGTGTTCGAAGACTGAAGGTATGAAGGGTAAGTCCCGTGTCCTGTAACGAACATTATCTCTTCTCCATTCCATCCTACTGGCTTGTTTGAGACCCTAGACACTATATCGTGTGTACTGCGGCCAGCTTCTCCGTTATCCTAGTTGTCTTGCCAGATGCTTAGAGCAGCTGACTTAATCTCAGATTTCAGGTAGGAAAGTGGTTTAGGTAGAAGGAAAGGGTCGCCTTTTGTGATGACTTCTTTGGCTAATTGGTCTGCGTATTCGTTGCCTAAATAACCGACGTGGGCTTTAAGCCATCTCAGGTGAATGTGTTTATGGGAGAGAAAAAGGGCCTACAATGCTTATTGCAAAACATATGAATAAATTCACTTACGAATTTTACTTACTTATTTCCCACCAGTGGCCTATTGGGTTAAGACATGGCATGGCAAGGAACATGAATCAGAGGAAGAAGATCATGTGATCTATCCGCTTGCCATGCTCTTATCCAGGATTATTCGAAAACTGGTTGATCAATGTGGTTAACTGCAACGAATTGCTCGTTGCAGTCGGGCTGGCTGGCTCTTGAAGAATTTTGCTCTGCCCAACTGTGAGCCAGTTTCCTTTGAATGTTTTATAGAAAGGCAACTTGTTTCCCCCAATTATAACAGTTCTCTCCGACTGTTACCTCAGATGAAACCTAGGTCCTCTAAATATCACTTTCGCCAACAGAAGGTGTTAACTTCCCTGACATGCTACACTTCCCCTTTAACGAAACTCCTGACTCGGCTAGATATGCCAGACAAAGTGGGATGGATTACAACAGCCACATGCTAATTTGAATCAATTGCATATTACTGAGAAAGTAAGAATAAAATGATTTTTTCCAATGATTTTAAATTTGCATTCATTTTTAAGGCTTAATTTTTTCAGCCATTTTTATGGGCTTTTTTTCATTAATTAAACTTAGGAAAAAAACTGCTATTTAAATAAATGGAATTTCGAAAATAAAACTTAAAGCACAAAATTTGTGCTAAAATTGTTGTTACGTTTTGCCACATTGTCTGAGCCACGAAGATATTCGTTGTGAGCTATATGTGGCTCATTTGATATATTTGGACTAAAAAGCAGTCTTTTATACCGAAAAATTTCAGTTCCCTTCTCAGCAATCAATTTCAAAGAAAAATAGCAGCCAAAGACTTAGATGAATGAAGATGATGAAATTAATTGCGAAACATGTTTCGATGTCTTCAAAATCAGTTAATAATAATCCAGTCAAAGTTAGTTAATAATAATCCACTGATTATTTCAAAAAATTTTCTCCGGAAACTTTTGATTATTAAATAATGAAAAAGAATGTAAACCAACAATGTTTATTTGATAGTGAAGTACTGAACCGTTTTTATTATTATTGGTTTCATCTAATTCGATACATTTACTTTTTTAGGCGACTTAATGTTGATTAAATCGTGTTTCCTTTTTTTTGAGAAAACAAGGTAAAAAATGTTTATTATTGATTAGTAAATATTTTTTTATTTATCAACGCCATCTGGCTAAATGTTTAACTGACTTAAAATTAGTTGATGATCATGAAGAAATCAATTAATGGTTAGAAATTCGAAATTTTGGCTTTTGCGAATGACAATCAGTCAGTTGTCAGAGGGATCTGCTTTCTATTTTAATAATTTTGATATAAATCGTTGAAAATGACGCTTATTTTGATGTACGTTTTTCGTGACTTTATATTTTATACGATTTCAAAAGTTTTCATATTTTATATCTGCTTTAAAGACTGAATAATATTGTTACAAAATTTACTTAAAAAGATATCATTTATTGTAAATAGTATATAACGGTTCTAACTTTTTTTAGAATAAACTGTTCTATGTGAGCATTTTTTGGAGACAAAGAATTTATCTTTAACTTCCTTTCACTCGTATAAATATTAGCCATATATATAAGTAACTATTAGTCAAAATTGTGATAATAAAAAAATAAGAACATTATTGTTATTTCTAAAAAATGAATAAATTCTTTTCTATCTTGTTTGGCACCATATTTAATATGAACTATATTTCCAGACTTGCCGAAATCTCCTCCCATTTCACTAGTTAGTACCTCAGATTCAGCCATAACAGTGAAATGGAACCAAGTAGTGAACCGGGATGATCCTCTGACAGGTAGTAATGGTACTAGCTTTTCGATTTTTCTATTAATTTATAAGTGCAAGATTTTCAATTCTTTAAGAAAACGTTTCCCGTTTTCATACTTTACCATAAGACAAAAATTTAAGTATTTAAAAAAATCAAGAATATATCTTTTACTCAGAACTAAGTTGGAAAAGAAAAAATTTTCGTGAAGTAAAGGTCTTAGAGTAAAAAATATTTTTTCTAAATAACTAAAATAAATTTTAGATAGCAAAATTTAGCATATTTTATTCCCACACCGATCCTCCTATGATCAGGTAGGGAAGATGCAAATTAGTTTAGAGAGGGTAGCGCATGAGCAATACATCTTCCTAATGCTCACTCAGTCTGATACAAATCCTAGAAGATAATGTTCATGGGCTCGATCCATTTCTAAGCTAATATTTCTTGTGATGAATGCATTTATTTCGATATGTTCATTTATTCTGAGTTTTATTTATTCATGTCTCTGTTGTTATGATGATATTATGAAAAAAATTATTGACAATTTTGTTAACTTAAAACTAATCATAGAATTACTGTCTTCTGATATTTTACATATAATAGTAACCTGTTGCATTTCTTAACAGGGCTTTTTAAATTTATTGAGCACTATGCAATCCCATTTTCTTCAAAATTCCTGATTGTGTATTAAAACCACGATATACTCTTCTTGAAGCTGCAAATGATGACGAAATAATTGATTTTTTCAGAATACTAAAAATTTTTCAGTTTTCAAAACATGTATCATTTGCTACCTTAGTACATGATATCCATTTCTTTTAAGCAATAAAACAATAAAACAAGTATTCACACAAAAAGGAATGCAATCGGCTTATTCAAGAAACATAAAATGATTTAGAAAAAAGGGCATGGGGTTTTTTATGTAAATATATTGCTTATTCAGATAAAGTATTTTAAAATTATGATAGTCAATCCAAAATTATAATTTTTAGAAGAATAGTCCTTCTGTTTTGTTTATAAAATAAAAGTTAATACTTCATTTGTGCCGAATGAGTGATTATTTTTGAAATTAATATTTTTAAATTCACAAATATAAATATTTTTCTTTTTCTCAGGTTATACTTTACATTATCAGCGTGGTAGTGGTCATTGGCTCCACGTCCCCTTAGTATCTGCTGACCAATCAAGTTATTCTTTGACTTCCTTGCAAGCAGATACCCTGTACCATCTGTACCTCACGGCCAACAACAAGCACGGAAGAGGTCAGGCCAGTGATATAATCACAGTCAAGACCAAAGAAAAAGGCGAGTACCACATCAAATGTCATTACCTATGAAAAATAGTCATAAATCCGATTTTGCCTTGATGCCAATGATTGATTATATGCGAGAAAGCAAAGAATCTGAGTAAAAAATATTTTGAAGTCAGTTTCCACATTTAAGACAAACTTCGCAGGAAACTATCACAGCAAAACTTCTCTAAGCGGCTACTTTTGTTTTTCACGGAATTTTTGACCTATAGGCATAATGTTAAAATAACCTCTATTAGTGGCCACTCAAGCCCCTCTGAGCGGCCAGGTTGTTCGCCTGTTCAGCTTCAATGAAGAATATTCCTTTCATCTTAAACTTGGTCTTTTCCCTTGGTCTTTGACCTTGGACATTGTATTAATAAAATAAGAGAGAAAAGAATGAACAACAATAAAAAATCATGCACTCAAAAATAACACCGGAAATGAGATCGAAATTAATAATTCCTTTCCCAAAATAATAAGAAAAGTGAACTTCGTCCTCTATCTGGGTCAGGCATTCAAAACTTCACATGTGCCTTTCAGGCGCTGATTCGGCCTTTGACAAAGAAGCTGCTAATATGGATTGCGACCATCAGCAAATAAAACTTTCAGCTCAACAGACTTTAGGAAAAATATATGATATTATTGCTCATTTCTCATCAACTACCGACGAAATGATTAGGGATTTATTCTTTCATCTTAAAAAAAAATAATTTGAAGAAAGTTACCTCCGATTGAACTGAAAGATGCAAGCAAACACAAATTGTATCTTTTTACAAAAGAAATCAGAAATTTTTGAAGTACTTTTAACTTTAGATGATGTTTAGTACTAACTTTATTAGAAATGCCGAAAAAGGGCGTGTTTAAATACGTATTTGGTACTTCCAAACATGAAACCCCTCTAGAGCGGCCGATTTAGAGAGATTTCACTGTACAATTCGATTTCTCTCTGCGAAGCAGTAAGTCATCTGAAAACCTTTGTTATAGCGATAAGATATATTTTGTCCATTGACTGTTTTTATATAACACTCATGTTTGGAAGAGTTCATGATATTTACATTTGAATTATTAGAACTATATAAAGAAGACTTTTACATAACTTTCCGTCGGGCACAACCATCGGAACAGGCATTCGCACTACCAACGTTTTATTACGGTGACTTCAAAATTTTGGGGCGAAAAGGAAGGTTATTATGTTTAATTGAAATAATTATTTCAATTAAAAATATAAGACATACTGTAGATAAAAAAAAGAGAGCAATACTTCTAGCCACTTGGCAATGCAAAAGAAGAAATAATATATATTAAATAACAAAAAAAGTCATATGTTTCATTTATCATCTGATTTTTAAAAAGTAAAAGACTCCCAAATATTTTTCTTTGTCGAAACGAATATCTAAATTATAACAAAGTACATAAAAATTGATTTTGGGATAAATTCTGGACAGCTTGTATAGATTGAAAAAGTAGAATTCTTACAGAATTCAGTAAATTGTTATTATTTTACAATATACTGAAGATGATACATTTGGTTTGCAATTTACATTTAGTTTTACAACATACCGAAGATAAATATATTTCAGTTTAGTTATGTGCTAAAAGTTAGGACAGCTAATCTATATAACTTTTTATTTTAAAGAAAAGCTCAAATTTACTCTATATGTTTTTTATACAAGAAATATAATTAGAGATAAGGCACTTCTCGATACTTCATCAATACTGTTGCAATTTTCAATTATGAGTTTCAAAATATGCTTAGCACCTGTCGTTCCCAGTTGTCTCTTTCAACACTTTTAAGGCCTTGGGAAGTATGCTTCCCACCTAAATTCATCAATTTTTAAATGTATTTTTTATGGTTGGTTTATTTTCTCCCCAAAGTTATCGATGAAACAAAAACCTAGATGTTCCAAGTTCTTATCTCAAACCATAACGAAGTGTCTTGACACGATATTTAATTATTAATTAATAAATATAATTAACGAAAAATTAATGGATCCACTAAGCTAAATGAATTTATTTTCTTAAATTAATCTCAATCCAAAAGTTATTTTTATTATAATAAAAAAATGGCCGTTTAAAGGGTTAAGCTGGAAGGGAAATATAAAAGTTTTAACGTCTCTCTCTGTCAAGTCTGATATTAATGATGTATTCAGTATACTAAATTTTTATTGGGTCGTATAAGCGTTTTAGATAATGTCGATAAGCTTTGCTTATTATCTGCAAATTAATCTAAACTTGGTTAAGCTGCTAACCAAAATTATTTTTGTTAATCTTACCTTAAAATTATACTAATTCCTCAATGATTAAAAATTTTTATTAGAACACATTAGTTGAAATATATGTTTCATTTCGATGCTCAATATGTTTTTGTTCGATGTTTTCGATGAATGACATAAAAAGATATGTTTTGAAAATTTATGGTCTTTAGTACATAAATTTTTATTTTAACAGAAATTTCTCTTTGTAGGTGCAAGAGATTTTCCAATGTACCTAGACTTATCTTTGGTAGTGCCGACAGCCGCAGGGCTTTTAGCTGTGATTGTGGTTATCATTGTAATTATTGTTTACGTCGTCAAGTCTAGATCCCGTGAAGATTTAGTCAAAGATCAAATAAAAGGTAAAAGGATTGGCATTATCTCTTCGGAACCTAAAATTATAAAGTTTAAATTTTCACTAGGGTTTTAGCAAAATTATATGAGATATTGCCTTCTTTGAATTATTCCTCCAAAATTTTAAAGATGAATGTAGGATCAAACATTAATTAGAGTTTTAGGTTCATATCCAAAATACATCAATTCACGGTCTTGTTAATTCCGTAACTAAAATATTTTTTTCATCTTCACTTGTTCTATAAAATGAAACATACTTCTGAATTTGTACATTAAAACTTTTTCCATTTAAAAATGCAACTTATCTATATAGATGGCAGTACTTTTCAATCCGCGATTTATGATAGCTTAGGAATTTTGGATATACCTTTTTGCAGTTTTCATTAATGCTTAAATAGTGATTTCACAGGAGATACGAGTACACAAAAATGTTTCATTAATTCCGTGTTTAATGTAAGTGTTTGAAACTTATAAAAACATATTTTGAAAAGGGCAAAAGTTGCTGGAAAATACGACTAAATTACTTCAAAATTGTTATTAAATATCTGAAATGTAAAACGTCCTATTAAATGTTTTTAATGTAAATAAACAAACATTTCCACCATCAAGATGTGTTTAATGTATAATATAGATAAAACAAAAGAGATAAATTTAATAAAATAAAAAAATAAGTTAAATTACTTTCTTTCTTATTTTAGAATAAATCATTATGCAAAAACTTCAATATATAATTCGCACTATTAACATATTATCATATACCTTTGTCACTTATATTGCTATTTTTTTATAGAAGTGCCATAAATATAATTCTTCTATGAAAAGATACAAAATTTAGGCAATCACAATTTGGAAGCTAAAGTTCTAATAGCAAATTAATTAGCTAATTTTTAATTTTTTTGTTAATTGAATGACAATTTTTTAAAATATGGTATAAGCTTAAATGTTTTCTTTATTTCAGATGTTCACCTATTTTTAAATATCAATTTTAAATCATAAATTATTTAAACTATGCCTTATTTATCCATATGAATCATTCCTGTAATTCTTGTATTTCAGCTCTGGCTGGGCAGCAACAGTACATCTACGCTGCAGGGGCCCAACGGTACGACAGCGTCGATAAAGGCCGTCCCTACAGCCAGGGCGAGCCCGGGACCCCGGCGGTCAGCCTGGCCTCGTACGCCTCCATCCCGTCGAGGATCGACCAGGATGACCTGTATGGGGGACCGATCGAAGTGAAGGGACCGTACGGACAAGTAAGAACGCTGCAACATGTAGGAACGATTCCAATTATTTTTTTTCTTTCCTCTTTCTAGCTTATGCATAAAATTGCTAAATAACATTCTTTTAATATATAAGCAGCTTTTATTAAAAAAAGTTCTAAGATTGGCGACAACACGATCATCTTAAATTTAGGACAGGGCTTCTTGAACTTGAATAGTATAGAAGAGTTTCAGGATCACTAAAAAAAATCTGATATAGAAAGCCTTCTGTCAAATTCTACATAGTTAGTAATAAAAAATGATGGAGACTATCTTAGTTTAAAATATTTCGACAAAATTTCCAAAACAAATATACTGAATCAATTTTTTAAATTTTTGGTTGAAATTTAATTGCATATTTCATTTTTCTATGTGATTTCCGTTTTTCACTACTTGACTATAAGGAAAAACTTTTGAAGATGAGATGATGACGAGTATTGGAGCTTTATTTTAGGATATTCATTTAAAGAATAAGGTTTATAGAAGTTTTAAAAACAGATTTTCGCGAAAAGATTAAAAAGTATTATAAACAATTTCATTTTTATAATAGTAACCAAGAGTTAGGTTAAAAGCATAAAGCAGAGATATAGCAATTGTGATTTAATCAGTGGCAGTATATGCTAGGATATTAGACGTAAAATCATGCAAGTTGAGCGTTTGATAAAGGAATTGCTTAAAACTGTGGTTTTGCTAATTCTCCCCCCCCCAAAGTTAAGATTTAATATTATAACAATTACTGCACAAAAAATGATTAAAATGGTATTATTTAAAATAACACGAATATATTATATTCAGTTCTACAAATTAATTTTAATTTAATTAATTTTTGCCTTATTATTTCAGAGAGCATGCATAAGCACTTATAGAATGCTAATCGAAGTAAGCTATGCTTTTTAGCATAAGGTCACGTTTCAGCAACTACAATATTTATGTGATTTCCTAAACTTTCAGAATTACCGAGAAAGGCCCTCATCATTTCCGAGGCAAGTCTCCAAAAGACCTCCGAATCAGGCCGCTCGAGCCCAGCAACAACAAAAGGCTCAGCAGCAACAGCAACAACAGGGCGTGCAACTTCCACCGCAACCGCAGCAGCAAGTCCAGACCCCTCAGCAAGCGCAGCCCCATCCTGCTCCCCCTCCACCACCACCGCCTCCGCCACCTCCACCTCCATCGTCCGCTCAGCAGTAAAGTCTCCTTCTCCGTTGAGGAAATGGCTTCAGATCAAAGGCAGCTGAAATCTAAAAAAATGAAGATCGCAGAAGGGAATTTTAATTATGATCTCTTTATTTCTACAATTTTTTTGTTGAAATCGCAATTTATGGTTTATTGAAGGTAATTAATGAAAGCGACGTGACTTACTAAGTTTTACAACTGATGGCATTTGCATTCCAGATATATTCAGAGACAGTTTCATAATATTTCATGTATTGATTTCTGATATTTTATTTTTATTCAAGCCTTTTTTTGCTACTTCATTTAATTGGAACAACCATTGTATAAACTTAATACATCCGGATCTTGTAAATATTATGGATCTACCAAAATTGTGCTAGTTCGAAATTAAAGAATTATCAATTGGCTGATTTTTTTAACTTGCCACGAATTGTATTTTGTCAAAGTTTTTAGTTCAAATTTTTTTCATTCACAAAGTATACAGTAATTTAATAATGTAAGTACTAAGACAACTTTTTGAAAAGTGTAAGAAAAATAAATGTAATAAAATTATGCTTTTATTGTTACTGACATTTTTGTCTTCTAACAACTGCGTTGAACATGTATTTGTATAAGCACTAATTATGATGATAAACTCGAAGTTGCTTTTTAAAATCGGGACATAAGACAAAGTGTATACTCAAAACTAAGCATACCTAAGTATAGCTAACATAGTGTAAATAAAATGCATCGTGCAAATAATAATCACTAATTTATATGCTTTCACAGTACAAAATTATTGGGACCAGATTTATTTTATGGAGGCATATGAAATTATATATTACATTCAAACACTTTAAAACAAACAAAAAATATTATATTCAAACGTTTTCATTTGTTTCTGAAATACCTGATGAATTCTGAACCAATGTCATTGAGAAAATTAACGAGCTAGTTGTAGAATTCAAATAAATTAAAATCAGCGAAATAAGTAACTTAAAACAAATATTGATGAAATGTACATAAATAAAAACATTTTTCAACCTTTGGTGCTAAAAATTTTAATTTTAAAGATATTTTCTCATTCAAAGAATATTAAAGGAACGTGAGTTCTCATTTATATCTATTTGTTATTAGGTTTAACTAAGCATTCTTTCTGTCGTATCGAATTTTATGCCGATTTGTATTTTTGTAAAAACTTTCGAGTTAACTACATTGTTCTTCACATTTGTTGTATCATTTCAATATTATTATATGTTGAATATAAAGTTGTTTTACTTCGTTTCTTTCGGGAACTGATTAATTGTAAGTTGCGTTGTCAGAGCTTATTTTTCAACTGTCTTGACTTAACGGTTAATTTTGTTGTAATTTGCATATGTACATCTGTTTATGTTGAGAATTCTTAAGTCTATTTGTTTCTTTTCTTGTTTATAATTTTTGTACATAACATGTAAATTATTATTTGTTAAGCTTAAATTATTTTAACATATAAATGATCTGCTCAAATTTCTTCTTTGTCTAAGTGTGGACGTTTAGTATTATTTTGCGCATAATGTAAATTCGCAGTTTCATATTTTCAGTTTCAATTTTAGTGTTTTTAATTCAATAGTTCATCTATCGCGTTAATTACAAAAATCATAATCTCTCTTAGAAAATTTACAAAAATTTCGTACAAAACTAGATAGAATAAATTATAATTTAATTTTTAAGGATATTAATATTTCATCATCATATTTAAATGATATTGTAACCTTATAGATTTCGCATCTTTAATCCTCATAATATTCGTGTGGAAGGATTTTCATGTTAGAAGGAATGGGAAAGTTGATTATACAGCCTTGAAAATTAAAATACCAATTTATTTTCAAACATGGAAATAAATATGCCTTCAAACTTATGTGCCTTTATTTGATAAAATAAGCTTTTAAGTTTCCTGAATTGATTTAATTTTTTTTTCCTTCCTAGATTTAGTATAAACTTATTTAAATTCCTTTATTTTTATTTCAAAATCAAACTCTCTTGGTAGAATAATGATACTTTATTTTGTATATAATACTTTTAGAAATACTTTTTTGAAGTGAAATTTGTAAAGG
This sequence comes from Araneus ventricosus, assembly GCA_013235015.1. Classification (NCBI taxonomy): domain Eukaryota; kingdom Metazoa; phylum Arthropoda; class Arachnida; order Araneae; family Araneidae; genus Araneus; species Araneus ventricosus. The sequence continues at coordinate 1,679,049 of BGPR01000010.1, read as the reverse complement.
CTTCCTTGTACATAAATAGCCTCACGTGACTAGTCAAGGCTGTTACTCTAAACACACAAAAACAGTATCAAATGTAGTTTAGAAAACTTGAGTTGAAAGATTTGATGTATGTATGAGATTCTTATAAAAATTCTAGATAGGGAGAATAGTTATTTAAAATATTTTTTTTTCTTGGCCGTTTATTTGAATGTAGTAATCCAAATGCACATATGATATGATTTTTGAATGTTAGATTTGATGTTTTAATTTTTGAATACCTTGTATTTTTTAAATACCTTTTACCTTATATCTTTTTTTACTTGAAAGTCTAATATTTATCAAATGATTATTTTTGAATTCAATAATAATAATAATAATAAAGACGCAATTCAGCACCCAGTTATTGAAAATTTTGATGTCAATAATTTTCTATCATATATTTATTTCTTCTCCTCAAGAGATGACAGTTTCTTAGACGCGCAAGGCATAAATATTTAAACAAAAATCGTTTTTATCTTTACGGTAATGTAAGTGAATGAATTGGTTGTTTTAATCACCAAGCATTTAGTTATATTTTTTAATTTCAGGTTATTGCTTTCTTTCAAAAGTTATTTTCTGGAATATAGTGCCAAATTAAGACTCACTGATTAGCTAATCCTCTTTCAAGAATGTTAAGCTAAACTACTTTGTTGACTACAAATTCGAAAAAATTATGCTTTATTCCGATTTCTCATGTACTCTAACATGTTCTTATCCTTTAGAAAAGTTGTGTTACCTTAATTAGAGACTTTTTCAAAGCTAAAATCGAAGTTCTTTGTTCAGAATCAATAAATGATTGTATTTGTTACATTCCACCAAGGTGTTCAAAAATACATTATGCACATTGTAGTGAAACGTAGATAAATTTATGATATAGCTTATGTGTATGCTTTTCTTCTGTAACTGTGGATATTATAATAAATATGGGCTTTCTGCATATCAGGCGCACGACTATAGATGAAAGAGAAAAATCTGCTTCACTTTTTCTTCAAACATAAAAATGAAGTGTATGGATTTCTATCTGCTTTTGTAAATATATCTGACGTGTTTGTGGATATTTGTTATGAATTAATATTGTTATTGTTCTTCATAACTCATTGCTGAAAAAATGGTTGTTAACGATTGTCGCTGTTAACATTTCTATCAATGTTCCGATATGTAATGTAGCCATTGATTCGATGTAGTGACTGATCATTTGCGCATCAATAAATGTTATTGAGTATGCTTTACCGAGTTTTATTTCGACTCCTATGGTGCATGCTTTTTACACACAATTTTTAATGTAATTTTCCTTGTGGCACACATGCTAGCTTATGTAATCTCTAATTCTAGTTACGGTTTTTTTTGTTTCTGTTCAGTTTAGTCTTTCACCACCAAAGCAAATAATCATTCATACTGCTTATTGAAAATTAGTTTTAATTTGCTAATATACGTTTAGAATGAAAGCATGTAGTGAGTCTCAAAGGAAGTTTGCCAAAGAACATTGCAATTAAGTTCGTTTCATATGTGTGTGGTGTATGCATGTTTTCTAGAAAGGATTAGGAATTAAAAATAACTTATTAAGCAAAAAATTATTTTGTAATAAAATAGTTCTATGCGGCCAAATTAATAAAAATTGACGAATGATTTTTTTTAATCTGCCGGGAATATCATTTAAAGTAATTGTTATTATTATCCATTAATGAGGAAAATGACATATTTCAAAATTTTTTAACCAGAATATTTTTCTTTTCAACGTGGTTGTCTTTGATGATAAGAAACTGATATTAGGAATACATATATAATTATTCATCATATTCTAATTTAAAACGATATGACTGTATAACAACTTTAGAAGTAATAAGTCAAATTAGTCAGTCACATTATCACATTGTTTGAAACAGAATGGTTATTTAATGTTTTTGTTTTAAAATACCATTACTGCAAATAGCTACCATTTCCGATAAAAATATATTTATTATTATTGAAATAAAGTATTGCAAATAAAATAACTGAATATTTTTTAACGTTACATAAAGAAATTATGTTGCCATTGGGAATCATTTGCTTTACTTCGCAAAACAATTGCTCTATTGGTATTGATAAAAAATAAAACATTCATAATGAAGTTTAACCGACACATACTTTCAAGATCAATACTTTTCGATCAATTTATAAATATGCCAACATTTCAGTTTTCACTTCTGCTACAAGTTTGGACTTTCGGCGTCGTTTTCGAGGATGAGTCATATGTTTATGAGGCAGAATAGCTTGAGTAGAGCTGCTCTATTTTTATCAGTATCGCTTATTTGGCTGGTTATAAGCTAGACAATAATTTTGTTTATGCCAAATCATTGTTTTAGAAATGCACTTTTGCTTTCTAATTTGTATAAAGAGTTATTGAGAAACGTTGATTTATTCGCATTTTCCTTGAAAAAATTAGAATTTTTTTTTCTAAATCGTTGGTAAGACATATTATTCTAAATAATAAAAGCTAAAATTTCCATTTTAACCATATGTTAAGAACAGATTTAAAAAATCAACGTTCATCAAATTGTTTTCAATATATTAGGGTGTAATTAGTTACTTCCTACTATGTTAGTCAAATAAGAAAATTGTAATTTCTTGATAAAGAAACAATTTACTGCTCTAAATATTTAATTATTTAAGGAAAAAATTTCACTTAATGGAGATTTCTTTATTCAGTTCCACAGTTTCTTGAAAATACTTTACTAGAGAGCGCTAATCAATACACGTTGAAAAAAATTGATGGAATTTATTGAAACCAAGACTTTTTAAATTTTTTATATTCCGTTCTCCTTAAAAAATCATGATAGCATTTTGTACCAGCAACTTTTTTTTTCATGCCGCAAGTATACTTTGCATGGGAAAATAAATTGGGCTTATGAAATATTAATAAGTAATAAATGAAAATATTGTATTATAAAATTGTTTCACAGATTTTAATGAAATGTTTTGATTAAGATGGCGTTTTCAGTTATTTTTGATTACTAAAATTGAAGACTATGACAAATTATGAGCTGCAGAAGTTTTCTATATCTAAAATTTTTATTATGGAACCCCGTTTGTCGATTGGAACGGGATATTTAGAAGGAAAGATTTAAACCACACTCAGAAAATTTTGAAAATACATATAGATGCTTGAAATTTTAATTAGGTATTAGTATTTAAAAGAAACATTTTCATGGAATCATTTTTCCACATTTTCAAAAATAATATCCTATGAACCATATGAAAGATTTTGTGTTTCCACTAACATTAAAAAGTTATTTGTATAATCTTTCTCTATATTAAAAAGTTAACTCTTGACTTCACATAACATTGACAGCGATCTCGAATATTTTTTTACTCTACCATTCACCCTATCTCTCTAAACACTCTCATCTGTCCCCATAGAGAAAAAAAGTGTGTGAATGCAGAACCCAACGGACACATGGGTTTATTATGGCAACCCTCCGTAGGGAAGTGGGGTTGAAGAGTAACAAAGCGAGAATCCACTTGGGGAGCAGGAAATCGAAAAAATCGATAGCATCCAAACTGGCTTGATCACAGATGAAACTAAATCATAAATTATTAATATTATACCATGATTTATTATTTAAAACGTAATGAATGAAACTGGAAAAACATCCTAAAATAAAAATACCGAGTCAATTTTTAGATTGAAATTCGATTTAATGCTTCACAGCTTTCAATCGATATTTTCCGAGAAGGATTTTCAACATTTTATATCGATATAACGCAGTGCGTATCGTGTTACGGATACAGTTAAATGGGATTAAAAATCAGTTACTTATAAAGCTAGTTTGCTGATGAAATAAAAGATGGAATATTACTGCAAATAGTATTTTATTTTATTTAGGATATTGGAATTTAGTTTGGATCAACGGAATAAATTTCCTTTTTTTCTATTCTCAGAAGTTGATTAGAAGCCTTTTCTGTTGATATAAAGCAAGAATTAATGTAAGGAGTCAATATCAATAAAAAAGAATGAGAAAGGTTAAATAAGAGTAAATTTCAACATTTCCAAATTGATAATTTTGCTGTTGCGGAAAATAACATATTATTACTATAATGTAATATTTTACCATCAAAAGTATTATTCCTTCGCCTTAGAAGACCAATAAACACAATCACAATTCGTAATTTATTCAACTAATATTTTATTAGAGTTTACAATGCCAATAATCGATTTTCTCAGATTCCTGATTTGAACATTTCATATCGATACGATAATCTGAATCCCTTATTACGGTTACAGTGGAAATGAACGAAAAGGCTAGACGTAGATATTAACATAAAAACATATTTTATACAGTTTTCTTATAATTACATTTTAAAAGAGAGGAAATATTGAGATTTTAATTTGACATTTTCATACATAAAAAAAATTATTATATTTTATGCGTTAATTCAATATAAAATCTTGCAAGGTTTTCGAAATACCTTGTTCTGAAAGTAAATGAATCGCTTGCATTATTTCATAAGTACAAAAAATTAATAATGAACAAATTTATATTTAAACAAAATTAAAATTAAACTCAAAAGCTGCTAATCAAAATCTGGCAATCCACCGTGCTGCCCCCTGTGAAAATCGTTAGCGTCCCCTCCCTTCCCAAAAGAGATAGAGATAATGTATGAATCCCTGAGTCTTTTGCTCCACCCTCTTTCCACATAATAAATGGAAAGCGCGAAAATCAGGCTGAACCAGAAATACTTTCTAGGTTAGAGAAATAGAATAATTACTAAATTATGCTACAAATATGATGAGATTTGAATTCCAGCTAAGCGCATTTAAAGAAACATATGAGTCTGAAATGTTTGACATTTATTTAAAGAAAAATACTGAGTGATTCATTTAGAAATTCTGAAAATTAAAATAATTTGGATGACAGGGATATAAAATAAAATTATTTAATTTCAAAATGCAAAATTAATTTTGTATTTCAGAAAACAAACCGAACCCAAAAATGAGAAAAAGAGATATAGAAAAATTATCTAGTTAACTGTAAAATATTGTTTAAATGTATTATAATAATTATTTTTTTACAAGTAATTTAAATTACTTGTAAAAAATTGATTATTCAGAACCCGAAACAAAAGTAAATGAAATATTTTTTATATATAACGTGAAAGCTTAGACGATGTTTTCCTGCATAAAAAAATACTTGCTTTTAACTCGCTGTTGTTTCAAGAGTTACTTTATAAAAAAAATTTCGCAATATTTGATAAAAGGAATATCTGGTTATTTAATTAATATTTTGCTTATATGAGAAAATGGAATATATTGAAAATAAAAAAAATTAATATAAAATTTATTATATGAGCATTTTAATATAAAAGACAGGAGAGTTTGACCAAATAAAAAAACTATAAGCATTTAAGTAAAATTTGTAAGAAAGCCCTCATGAATTCTTATTTCTTTGTTACTAATAAGAAAATGAAAAACAGAAAAAAATCCTAAAGTTTAAGAAATTAAAAAAAACCCGATTCTTAAAATATTGCATTTTTTTAGCTTTTTGATAGCGTAGTGATCAAAATAAAGGTATTCTTTATAATAAAATCGAATAAAAGTAGAATCTCAGAGTAAGTTTACATATATATTTCAAATTTTATGATGATATGATTTTTATCTTCAACTGGAATGATAATTTGGAAAAAAATGAAATAAAGCGCTAGTTATATAAAATTTAAATAAAAATCGCTAAGCAATTTTTTTTCGTAAATTTAATTTTTATGGATTACTTTTTTAAAAATTAAGTGTAAAACGATTTTTTTATATATATTCATCAAAAAAGGATGTATCTTAAAAATTGTCAAATGATTTCGAAATATCCTGCATGGCAACTAATTTCTTACAGTATAGTTATTTATTCGTTAAACAATAAATGAAATCATAAAGAGTTAATAATGATTATAGCTTTGTGATTCCTTATAACTATTAATTTCATATATAGTAAGCATCTCACAGGAAGTTAGTTTTTAAGCAGATTTCGTTAATGATAATTCGTTCTCAAATAATTATAATGGATAATAGCAGATCTTCTTTTGTGGTTTCAAATAATTTTAAGCTTTTATTACTTCCATTTAAATTTAAGTGAAACTTCTAGGGATTATTGAATTGAAAAGAAATTTCAGGCTAATAATTTAGTTTTTAATGGCCACTAGTGCATAATAGTTAATATTATTTTATAAGAAAACATTTTCTTCACCAAAAAGTTAAAAAAAGAATGTTAACATCTTTTTTTAAGCAGATCTGACTGTTTGTATTTAAATACAAAAATACTCAAGACTGTAAAGCAGAATAGAACACAGAGGTAAATTAAAGGTTGAACGTGTATGCATTATCTTTGCCTGAGTCCCCACTACCTGTACTTATTTTTGTATTTTGTGGAACGGCATTATCTTTGCCTGAGTTACCACTAAATTTAAGAATGATACTATTATTTACAGAAATTTCAAGATCCACAGACAAAGCTCATGGAAGATAACGATCTCATTTGAATATAATTTGAATAGATAATAAATATCACTCAGTTGCTTTTTTCTTATCACAAATAAAAAAGCAATCTTGATTTTTTTTGGATAATTTTCGTTTTCTTCAATTTTCATTTATTTGAAAAACTTGAATTCCATGCCTACAATAATTTCAAATTGATAATAAAAGAAATTTATTCTCATCATATTAAGGAAGTGCAGTTGAAGTAGACACTAAGTTAAAAGCATTCTGACAATAACAGATAAACTTGAAGCACATGAAACTTTCCAGAAAATCTACAAGGATAGATGCATAAAACACTGCTTATGGATGCATCTCATGAATGGAATAAAATCAATTTAAATATTTATTACTTCATTTAAGAGAAATTCTAAATGTAATTAATTCATATAGTTAATATTATGAAACGAAATATTTCCAAAGCACAGCTGAAAAAAATGTCTCTCATTTTCAGTGAAGTTGTTTTACAACGGAACTATTGTGTTATCTAATAAAATATACCTATTCTGAAATTATTTCCAGTTGTTTGGTCACACAGTTATTTGTAAAATTAAATAATTTAGTTGCATATGTTGGATGACAATATATTTCGCTTATTAGAGAGAAGAATATTGAATTGAGAAGTTATAATATTGAATAGAACATATCTGTTCTGAAAAAGTGTTTGCTCTGTGCATGCTAGTTTTGTTTCCATGAGCAAATTATGCTAAAATCATGAAATGGAAAATTTTAAAGATGTAATAAAGATAAATTGCTTTCGAAAAAATATAGATAGAATTAGATATCAAAACACTAAGGTGTAAATTATACGAAAATACGATCGAAATGTTAAAATTCTAAGCCATTTCGTAACATTTTAAATGCTGAAGTGGCAGAATCTCCTCTGGAGTGAATTTGCCTAAGTTGAACTTCAGACATATTTTAGACGTTAAAATTTTGTGATTTAATTTGTGCCTTGATCTCTTACGAATGATTATAATCGGCCTTTCTTTTTAAAATTCCATTTCAGAGCTTATCAAAGATGAGACCATTTTATTTTATTCATCTTGTTAGAAGATTTAATTATTATAATTGATGCAGTTTATGCACAAAAGAGCTGCTGTTATCTAAATGATTAAAATTTGTAAATTCATTTTTTTCTATAATCGCTTATTGTTACTTTGAAAACTAGTTTCCAATATTTATTCAAAATAGGTAAATTTCAGAGCAAAATAACTACTTGATTGAATTGTTAAGTTCTATGATTAAATTTCAAAATCTCGTTTTATTTCATTTATTGAACGAAAACTTCATGAAAACTGGCAAATGAAAAGCTTTATATTGAAATAAGTGTATTATTTTATTCTCATCGGATGATGTCTCAGATGTCTCGTTAACTTATAATTTCTGATAAATATATTTTATAATTATCTTTAACATGCATACTGAGATAAACTGATACTAAAATTAATATATTTTTGTTATGATTTACTTTAGTACTATTATCAACTGAAAGAAAGTGATTCTTGAATTTATACAATAGAAATAGCTGCAGAATCTGTTACTGGAGGGTAAAATCATCAGAAAATGGGAAATTTATTTTTCGGAAGATGCAGAGGAAATTAATTTTTGGCAGGGGAGCTCATTAATAGTATATTAATTCATTTTACGAAGATTTATAAAAATTAAGAAAATAGTTAAAGTATTATGAAGATTCCTCTTCAGTTCTTCTGAGACTTTAATTTCAGATAAATGGATTGGCAGTTATAAGTATAGCAAATTTGTTAGTTTGTAACTTTGCCTTGTGATTTCAGTTTTTCCGTATTTTCTCTTGCACTTATGGCATAGTTGTATGACCACTAAGTAATCGAGTGTTTTAGAAAGAAAACAATTTAGAGAAATTTTCAACGTATTCTGTTTTATCTAAAACACTGAATTATTTCGTTTACCCTACCAAGGCTTTGAAACATATTTTAAATTTATTGGTGTTTTTTTAAAAAATTTCATTATGGCTCTAATTATAAAAACTAAAATCAAGATACGGATCCTTTGGACAGCAATATGTGATTTTAAAGAATGATCGAAAGGTGGTGTTGCAGATAAAAGAGATCTCTTTTGATTTTGATGGAATTACCTCAGTATAAGGAAGAAAATTAAAGTTAATACATCATTTACGAGTTCAGTAAAAAGAATGCGAAAACAGTTGTATGGGGACTTGGATAATATTAAACGAAATTTAGAAACAGACAAAGTTAATGCTCTGAATCAACAATGAAATAAGAATTGCAAAAATGCCATTTTACAAAACAAAATAAAGTTTTAGTAACAGACAATGAAATATATTTATATTAATTGCAAATACATTTTAAGCACTAACTACAGTTTTCTATATAACGTGCTAACAAATTTACCTTTGCATCTCTATATAGAAATGAAATAGTGAATCATTCACTGCATATCGTAATAGAAAAGGGCTGGTAACAGTTAGTTAAGTGTGTAATGGTATGTGTCTTTGACATTTGTTCCTCGATAAAATATTTTATGATAAACTGTATACTTTTTTTACGAAGAATGATATTTAAAAGTCCAGGAGAAGATATTATATTTCTTTTTTGAGAAAAATAGCTAAAAATTACAGTTTGTTGTTCCAGTATGATATGGAAAAGGGCATTCTGGAGCATTTAAAATATTTTCAGCCTGTTTCTACTAACTATAAAAATTATGAAAGCAAAATGTTTGACTTTTTTTGCCTCTTATTGTAATCAGAGACAAAGACAATGAAAACATAATTGCTCACTATATATTTTTAATTTAATGAAATATTTAATAAAAGTTGTAATTGCTTGCAATTTTATAACACTTCTAATCTGTCATATGTTTCGCCACGTGCATGCTTTGCCATAAAATTATTAAAACACACACAAACACGTGCATACGAGGTGCTTGAAAAATACCAGACAATAGTGGAGAAACTTCCTAAACTGTTTATTAGATCAAGAGTAGTTTAAAAACATTTTGCAAGTTCATCATATAGTTTTGAAGCTACAGGTAAACTGTTTTGGGACGGCTTTCTTGATTTTTTACTGTGGTCTGATAATGAGAACGACACTTGGGTCGACACCCTGGAACACACTACATTTTCGAGAAGAGATATGGGTCCCAACGACTGCACAGAATATCTTATATTTTTAGCATTTATAATCAGGCCACAACCTTTTGAAAAACATATAAAAGGAAATAAAAAATGACGCATCAGGTGATTCGGCATTTTAATATTTGATATAAATTAAAACATAAAACTGTTTAATAACCAATACTCGAGTTATGCATACTTCCACAAAAGTTATAAATTGCGTTTAGGAAAATTTAAAAATATATGAAATGGACATTCTCACAAACAGAATATCAGTAGGCTATAACTTGAAGTTACTGTAAAGGTTTCAATGTATTATATTGTCTACTTTTAGACATAAATACATTTACTCCGAAATTTACTCTAAAATAATATTTTTATACATAAATGTTCAAAACAACTATATAATTAAACAGTTCAAATTAATTCACAGAGTTGTCATATATTTAAATTAATACACATTTCATTAAATAAAACAAGCTATCCTTTAACTTAAACTTATTAAAAACCAATTGTTTTGCAAAATTTATATATTAGCTGATTCATATGCGAGTTCGAAAAAAAATATGCACTCATGCCATGTAGCTTAAAAATGATATTTAATAATTATAATTTAATTTAATAATGGATTACAAATTCGGAACCTTTTTTTCAGCAAATCTTGCTTACTTCATGTCTAAATAAGTAGGAAGTTCAAATTAAGTTTCAGTTTAATTCTTAGCTTTGCCGATACGCGGCGTCAGCAGCAGATGAGTAATACAAAGCTTCAAAAGATGACGCTGACAGTTGCAACATAAACATCTTTATTCGTGCAATCATAGATTTCTAGAAAATTGTAATTAATTTTAATATATATTGTGAAAAAATTCTTTTTACTTAGTAATGCTTTTAAGGAAAAATTTCATAGTTATGGAGGCAATGGTGTATTTAATTATTTGCTCGCTATTTTTTCATCCGAGTTTTCTAGTTAGTGCTTATGCACAAGGTAAGTTCACCTTTTTTTCAGTTTTTACTACCCTACTAATTTCAACCATTATGTAATTTCTACCATTTTCAACTTCTTATTTCTGACGAATTTTTTTCAAATAGCAGAATACGATGTACTATTAATGGTTCGTAAATTCACTCTTTCACTCCGTTTTGAGCATGCTTCGTATAATCAAAGAATAAACACTGAAATCAATAAAAAATAATGATGTTGAGTTACTATTACTAGTGTTTAGTTACTAAAATATTTCAACCAAATGTGCTACCGCCTCTAAATTATAATTAAAACATATATGCTCTATTATTTTTTAAATGTACTACAGTTAGAAAATGATTAATAAAAGAAATTTAACCTGTTCTCTCATAATGTAATAATGCGAGGTGTAATCAGGTAAAATTATTTGAAAAAATAATATAAAATATAAAATAGTATTGCATATGAGATGAACTCTGAAATGACAATGAATAACATGATTTATATTTGGTATAATTAAACTATTGTGAAAAAATCATAGACATAAACAAGCCATGTTCATATCTTTGCGTGTCTCGATATATTTAGTGTATAATTTTTGAAATGAATCGTATAAATATCAGTATTTAAACATAACCTGAGTTTTGGCAGCAGTTTGCAATTATTTCGATTTCTTCAACAGATTGCTGAACCGTTTACAGATATTGGAACATTTTAAGTATGCGGCGTCTTTTTTTATTAAACATGTCATCAAAGCATTTTCAAGTTTAAAAAATTTAAATAATTAAAGTTATCTAAATTTTATGCAAAGTTTTAATAATGATTGAAGTAATGTTAAACTTTTTATAGTGACTATAAAATATTACATTTTCGAATTACTATGTTTTTATAATAAATTTATTATGATTATATAATTGTGTTTCAGACGCACCGAAAATCCAAAAATTCCTGTTTCCCGAGAAATTAGAAGTAAATGAAAAAGTTGGTACTACTTGCATGTTGAGGTCGGGAAAACCCCCGTATACTTTTCATTGGCTCAAAGAAGGTAAAGAATTAGTTTCTCAAAATGGAGTGATAATTCAAACTGGAGATATGGCTTCCATTCTTTTGATAGATCCTATTACATATTCATCGGCCGGCAATTATACTTGTGTTGTAAAGAATGCTGCTGGAATGGATTCTTATTCATCAGCTCTCACAGTCACAGGTGAGAAATATTTAAATTTTTTATTAAAAAAATTAAAACAGGGATTCAGCTTTGCTTAATAAAAATTAATGCTATTACTTTCAACGATTAAATCAGTTCATAAAAGGAATTTTTATAAATATTAATTAACTTTTTATGCATTTTTAATTTTAAGTTTAACCATAAATTATACAAATAATTAAGTAATAAGAAGCATTGATTTTAACGACATCGAAAAATATCTCACTTTAATTCAAATCGTTTAGTTTCACAACATTTTAAAATCTTCACAGTTAAACGAGATTACTTGCGAACTAACAATTATAAACATTTTTAAAAATTAATATCTTTTAAACCAAATTTAAACAATTTATATTCAATGTTTGATATTAATCTTAACATTTTAGGATATAATTTTAACAATTTATCTTCAATGTTTTTCCTATGATTATAGATCAAGATTTTTAAAGTACTTGTTTAGTTATAAAACTTTTCGAAAATCTATTTTTTTTAAGTCTGTTTTATAATTTTGTGGCTATCATAGAGATTTCACACTTTTTAAGTTTAAAATAAACTGTCAATAATAATAAAAAAACTTTGATTTCTCTCTTGTCATTTAGGGGTTTGAAAAAGTTTCATATTAGAGAGTTTGTACCGTTAATTACATTAGATATTTTATTTCATAATTCAATAGGAAGCGAGTAAAAAAAACCAGTATTATAAATATCATATTGATGTCAGATTTCGTTCCAAAAGTAGCTGCGATTTATTTTTGTTCATTCTGGACAGTTTTATAATTTAATTTAGATAAATGTGGTCTCAAAATTGCGGTAAGTTTATTCACACAAATCTATTTTCTTATTAGTGTCCTTTTTAATATTTGCCTTTTTAATTACAGCTCTAAATATAACAATATAAAGTATTCAATTGAATTATTTTTAGTTATTATTCTCTCATGGAAATTTTATTGTGTTTTTTCTAAGGGCTTTATTTCTTTTTTCATATTTATAATTAAGATAAATTAATGCTCAATTTCTCATAAATTTACTATTCACTGGCTATAAATTAATGGAAACGCTTATTTTCAGTCAACACATTAAGGCAAGTGTCATCATCTTCGATTATTTATTTATAGCATCGCCGTCGTGGAAAGAAGAACCACATGATGAAGAAGCAGTTGTTGGTGAAAAAATTTCCGTGAAATGTTCTGCTGGTGGTCATCCAAACCCAAATATCGAATGGTTAAAGAAAGGTACCTTTCTTTTCAATATGATAGCTTAAAAAAGAAAGCAATACATTTTGCTAAATATTTGGTTAGTTAGCGATAATATAAGCAAATAATGTTTCTTTATTGTTTGTATTGGTGCCTTCATTACTTCACAAAAAGTTAATATAAAATGCAAATACAGTAAAACCTCTCTAAGCGACCACGCCTTCCTAACGGCCATCCGTCTCAAAGGCCACTATTTTTTTGGCACAGAATTTTTGACACATAAACAAAATTTTAAAAAACCGCTCGTAACGGTCACTCAAACTCCTCTGAGTAGCCTGGTTCGTCGCCCGCTCAACTTCAAAGAAATATATTCCTTTCGTCTCTCCGGCCTTGAACCTTTTATTACGAGAAAAGGGGGAAAGAAGGAACAAAAATATCATATACTCAAAAACACCGGATATCATATCGAAATTAATCATTCCTTTCCTAATTTGAAGATAAAAGTTAAATTCGGCCTCTACCATCCAAGAGCTCATTTGTGCCTTTCAAGCGCTGATTCGGACTCTGGCAAAGAAGATGCTGATATAGGTTGCTATCACCAGTAAATGAGACTTTCCACATTCAGCAGACTTCAGAAAAAAATAGATGATATTAATACCCATTCCTCAACAACCACCGACGAAACGATTAGGGATTTTTTTCTGCAATTAAAAAAAATGGAAAAAATGCCTCCAAAAAAGCTGAGAAATTAGATGTCTTTAAAAAATTCGAATAACGTGCTTTCTTCTTCAGATGATTCTTAAAATTCACTTTATGAGAGAAAAGCGAAAAAGTAAAATCGTTGTAGTTTAAATAACTGTTTTGTACTTTCAAACATGAAATCCCTTTGAGCGGCCAATTTTCTTTGAGCGGCCAATTTTCTTTGAGCGAAGTTTGGCCGATGTAGAGAAGTTTCGATGTATATTTCTTTGTAAATTAAGGTAAAGAATTGCACCAATGATTTTAATAACGATAAATACAGGATAAAAACATTTATCTAGACAAACAATTTATCTAAAATCTTTCAGTACAAATTGCTTTTTTTGTATAAATGTGCTCACATATATAGACTAATGAAGGCTGGTCATAAATTAGAGAGAACATTATTATTGAATAAAATTAGAACAAATTAAAACGCTTCTATGTTTGATGTTGCTTCTATGTTTTCTATATAGAATATTTCTAGCAGTTTCATTTAATAACATTTTAAACTTTCAATACTGTCGACATGACTTCCAGTCGGTATTCAATCTCACGTTATATCTAACTGAGCATTTCAGCTGTTCTTTCTCCAGTAACCTAAATGATTCTTCATATTAGGGCATCAATATCGCGAACTTTTGTTGGATACAGGCAGTTTTTGACGCTGTAGTTGTTATCTCAAGACATTTCAATTCGTCTTCACGAATATAAAAAAATAAAATCAGAGAAAACATATAAAATTGGAGCAGAAAAATTTAGCAATTAATTTTTTAAAATCTGTCACTATTTTCTACTTTTGTAGACTAAATGTTTATAGCTTGAAATAATAGATAGTACTTATAGAATAGTTGATTGGTAAATATTCAGATAATGTCACATTTATAACACATAACGCAGATATTACAATGCCACATTTACAACACATTACATACACATATTGCAATGCCACATTTATATCACAATACACACATATATTACAATTCCACACTGCCTTTTGTTTAATTTGCAATGAAATAAGAATTTTTAAATATACGGATGCAAAATATCAGTGTTTCTTTAAAAGTTTCAAGACAATTTTAAAATTTATTTTCTATTTTAATAATAAAAATGATTTTGGTTTGTAAAAAGATTAGTTAAGAGTTGCTAAGAAACAAATCATAAATTAATTCATAACATTCTCATTTTTTAAATAATAGTTCATATTTTGTATTTATATTGAAACATTTAATTAAATCTTAATCTAGATAAATTATGGATAAATATGTACTAAACACTTAATTGATTTGCATTAAACATTAAATTTGATCTCATGCATTTTGGCAGTATCATTTTCCGTTATTAAAATGAACCTGAGCTGAACTTTTGTTTAATATAGTTTATTACACCAACAAGGACCTCCATGCATTGGATTGCATAGAAAATAATGCAAGACATATTTGTGAATGCTTCAAAAACATTTTATGTCTCAGCAAAGTATTTTATATGATATATTTATCATTTATGTTTAAAATCTTCTCTCCAGTTTTTCCCTAATCCCTTTAATTAAATTTTCGTGATCCAATCAGTAATATTTTTTCATGGTACTATAACTGGTATGATAAAGAAGAAAAATGTGAACAAATTATTACAAGGCATAAACTAAAAGCTAATATTTTAGTGCCATTTTTAGAAAAAAGTCAAATTTGATGCAATTAAAGAACATTTAAAACTTTAATTTATTTCTCTCTTTTTTCTTCACACATTTTATACACTGACTGCAGATATAATTTCATACCACATAGGAGATGCTGCCTTTTCCCATAGTAGAACCCAGTCTAACTTATTGAATGGAACCTTGTTCTTCAATCCCGTCAGTATAGATGACGACGGTGAATACATCTGCAGAGCGAGCAACGGAATAGGAGAAGCATTAGAGAAGAAAATCATTATTGTGGTTCACGGTAAAAATCTTTCTATTAATTAGTACAAAATAATAAATTTTAAGTCATATTGTAACATCTTCCACGATGTCTTAAATAAAACCATCCAAATTTCAAGATTTTTTTTATTAATTGAAAGTATGATTGTTGATTGAAATAAAGAGCAAAAGAATAAATTTTGCATTGCACATTGTAAGTTTTCCATAGTCATTAACCAAGTATTTTTACTCATATATGAAAATAGATTCACTGTCTCAAAATTAGTTATGTCTGTATAAACTGTGACATCAAATTATCGTTCTGATTACTTTTAACTTGATATTTCTTTTAAAGATTTGAATAAACATTTAATGTAGAAGAATTCAAATGCTTGCGGTAAAGAAGGATCAAATGATGTTCCGATATTCAGGAAAAGTATCTGTTAAGAATTTCCAATTGAAATTTTATTTTTTATGTAATAAATTCATAAATATGCTCAATTACTTAAATCGAAAATCCATTACAGACGGAAAAATAAACAAACAAACTGTACCATATGTTTGTGTTGAACATAAATTAAATAAATACTAACTACAGTCCATAAAAATTGTCTTTCCTAGTTGTTTTTTTCCTAGCTATTAAGTGCAAAATGATGAATAGCGGTTACATTGATAATTCATTATTTAGTTTATCTACATTAAACTAATAAATAAATATTTTTGAAACACTTCTAATTCCAAATACTGCCTATATGTGGCGCTAGAAGTTAGCGTATCTGTCTCAATTGGGTTTTGGCATCACTGTTTACAAAAGTTAGTCAAATTGATTGCATCGTTATAGGACGAGTTTCTAATTTATAGGATTTACAGCCATTTGTTTCATTACCAAAATTTTTATTTCACTGAAAATGTTTTCACTTCTGGAACAATTAATGACATCTATATCCACTGAAAGTCAACATCTCTTCATATGATGTTTTATCAGCGTCCTAAGCTGAAAGGGAATAAAAGCGTTGCTGTAGCGTTGTTCATATCCTCAAACATGAAGATCCTCAATAGATGCGTTTTGTACGTTTTGGTGTCCACAGTTTATTACATTGCTGCTGTACCTGCGGAGGGTAAGTACCTTATATATTCTTTTATTGTTTTCATTTCCTCAATAAACAAAAATTATGTTCTTAATTTAATCTATGATTGTATGTCAGAATAACATTTTTGCAGTATTTCACATTAAAAAATGGAAGTATTAAAATGCTTTGCTTCAAATAAGATAAAAATATCTATTTCTTAAAATAAGAATTTATTGATTTTGTTGTTTGGTCACTTTCGCACGAAATTCGCTCGTTTAAAAATTTGACACAATACTATCCTCAACTAATCTTAAAATACCATTGAATTCAGAATTGGCAACCAAATAAAACGGATAACTTAAGTTTCCATTTTTTATATTCAGTGAATGAATGTGTGGCATTATTTTAAGGATGAAAGCGTTAAACAAAAGTAATATTTGATGAAAATATTCTAACAGATAATGACTGATCTTTGAAGTAATGAATAATAGATTTCTAAATAATAAGCTTTCTAAACATTATCTAGACATATGTTTCTTGGTTTATAGAAGACAGATTTAGAATTTTTTAAAAATGTAATATATATTTAACAATTGAGTTACGCATTCAACGTTTGTTTCTTCGTAAATTTTTAACGCAACATTAATATGATTAATATCGATTTTAAATTTTTCATCTTTACAACTACTACAAAAAATAAATTATTTCAAATGAATGATGAGCTTATAAATGCAAGATTATCTCTAGTGATATTCTGAAGTATCCTTTATTCAAGTAATGAAATTTTCAAGAGTAGAACAAAGCAATAAAAAAACGGTATTTAAGTTCTATTCTTTTAAAATATATTAAAAATATTGTGTATTTTCTTTATTCCAGTAAAGAGGGAAATCCATTTATTGTTTCTCCTCTTTCAGAATCTCCAAAAATTCAATCTGTTCAAATTCCTCAAATAATGGAAATTGGAGAGAAAATTAGCATTCCTTGTTTAGTGAGTAAAGGCACTCCGCCCTTTAAATTTGAATGGTATAAGAACTCAGCTGCATTAAAAAACAAAGAAAACATTAAAATTGATGGAACGACAGATTCATCGAGACTTACTATTAATCCAGTAAATGAAAAATCATCTGGAAATTACACGTGTGTTGTTCATACAAAACATGGATCCGCAAGATATACGACGATAATGAGTGTGAAAGGTATGATCTAAACATTATTTTTCTGTGTTTTTAACTAGCATTTAATTTTATTAGTTGTGTACAAAGCAAGACAAATAAGCCATCAAGTCGAAAACTTTTTCTTGAATATGAATTAATAGTTCTTTTGACCGAGTATTTAAAATACATTAGAATATAATGTAATCTGAAAGTTGTAACTGATCTATTTTAATAGACATAGTCTATTAAACATATTTTTAAGAAAACATTTCGAAAAATATGAGACAAATTATGGTTTAAATTTTTTCATGTTATTCAAAATTTACAATTAAAAATTTATTGATGCTCTCTTTCTCTGAAGAAAATCGCTCTTTTGTACATAAAGTAGCAGAAATCTTGGAAAATACAAGAGTTCAGAAACACAGATTTCATTGCAAAGTCACATTTTGACGGCAGAATACAGCAAGAATCCCCCTTTTCTTAGTGATGCATATGTGTTTAGCAGAGATGTCTTAAAACTTTTCTTGCTTTAAAAAACTTTATAAACCCATTTCTCGAATTTATTAGTCAAGATAAAAAATTTAAAAAATTAGTTTAAAATTCCAATGGTCTCTGAATATTTCTTTTCGCGCAGACCCGTCCCAAATAATTTTTTTAAAATAAAATATTGTTTTGTAGATTAAGATACGAGTGCAACAAATTATAGCAGTTTTGGAAATACGAAGCCAATAAGCCCTTTCTTATATAAAGGAATTCACTGCAAAAAATATACGTACTATAAATTCTGTTGAAAATAAATGCTACAAAATGGAAAATTATATTGAAAATGGTACTCGATCTTTAAGGAAATTCATTGTTAAATTAAATTTAGGAAATTCGAAAATATTATAGAAAAATTTTTAAACTTCAAATCTTCTCCTTCCATGGACGAATTCTTTTTATAATTTAATTAATGTAATAATTTCTTTGCAATCATCTAGCTCCTCCTGTATGGACTTCAGAGCCTAAAGATATTGAAGTCACTGATGGAGAGACTGCTGTACTCCAGTGTGCTGCTGAGGGTTCTCCTTTTCCTCAAATAACCTGGAAGCGTTTAGGTGAACATTCAGGACAATTTTCATTAGAATAGATGAATTCTGCAGTTTCATTTTAAAAAGAAATTTAAATTTAATGAACTTGCTGAATTATTTGTTCAGTTCGTTAAAAATGTGTAACGTTCCACAATTTTTAAGTCAATTTTGTACTGAGTCTGGAAGAGCAAAGGAATCAACAAATTCACAAAAACAAAGGAAAGTCATAAACAAAGTCAAGCATCTCTAAAAAAAGATTCTTTTTATATGTTTTTAAAGATTTCATTCAATTCAGTCTTTTAAAATGTTCTTAAGCATTTAATTCGCAGCATCCGGTGGAGAGAATGTAACAAAAAGTAAGAACAAATACTTTCGATAAATGACAGTAAAAGGATTCATTTCTTATGCTTTTCTGTTTTGATTATTAATAGTTTTTGCTGTTTGATTATATAACAATGAATAACAATAACGAAACAGTAAGAAATTATGTACAGTTTTAAATTTCGCGAACTTAGTTATTTTTTCGATATTATGTGCCACTTCGAATTTCAGTTAGAAAATATCCATTTTACCAAATGAACATGAAAGAATATCGATGTTTTAGAGTTCTTTTAATACATCAATTTTTCTCATATAATTCAGAGAAAAGTTACCCCATCCTAGCACTTGACTATCCGGTATATCTGAATGACAGGCCGCCGCGAGTAGTAACAACGGTACGAAGGTCAGTTACAAAATGGCCAATACCGGTTCATGCACCAACCCCTTCCATGGGATGTGTAACCTTTCACCGCCGATGATAATACTACCATTTATGTAAACTCCAGGAAAGCGAAAGCCCGCTTACTTATTTGGCGGCTTCTTATCCCCATAATTGAGTTGCCCCCCTGGAGGGTGAAGTGGGAAAAGAATAAAACAATGTGCATGTACACAACTATAAAAAGTCGTCTTTGCTGTTCCATTCGATGCTTGAATGAAAATTATACATTTCACTTTAGCGATATAATAACAAGTAGATATATATCACAATATTATTTTATTTCAAATTCATTGTATTCTATATTGAAATAAACAAATAAATTATTTTTAGTAATTCTTTTATTTTTAATAGCAATTTATTCTTTATTTCATTAATATTACGATACTGAAACTTTATTATTATTATTAGAACTAAAATTGGAAATTAATCTGTACTTTTTTTGCCTTTCAGATAAAGAAGAACCTTTTATGAATTTCAGAAGGATGAAAGAAACCTTGCTCAATGGGTCTATTTCATTTACACCAGTAAACAAATCTTATGAGGGTTCTTACGTTTGTGAAGCAAACAACAATGTTGGATTACCCTTGAAGAAGATTGTGTCACTCATCGTACATGGTAGGAAAAGTTAAGAAATAAATATATAGGATTAATCAATAAGTTCGTAAAAGCATTCATGATTTAGTAAATAAACATTGAAGAGTTCAGAATTTATACTTCGTAAACATTCAGTTGAAAACTAATAAAAATATTTGTTCATAATATTATTTTCTACTTCATCTACTTTCGAGCTAATTTGTTATTTGACAAAAGATTTATTAAATGGGGAATCTGTATTTTAAAGCTTTATAAAATATACTTTTAAAGAGTTGAACAAACAATAACGTATTCAAAGGCTGCAACTTGATTTGTATCTTTAAGCAAAAGTACGATGAAAAAAATAAGTGTCTGATGAAACAGAATGTAAATAAATTGTTAAGAGCTATAACAAGTTTATTTTCTTCTAAAAATAATAGAAATCATTGAATCTGGATATTAGAGACTGTCTATTCTAGACTTACTAACTACAAAATGTTCTACTAAAGGAAACATTATTAAATATAAGCACATCTTCGAAATTTGAAATTAAATTTTTTTAAAGTATTGAGTGAATACTTAAAGCATCAGTGACCGTTTCCATGTATTAACACTTTTTCAGCAAGATCGTACAAACACGTTATTTTCGAATTACCCAATACCAGAATTTTAATTCAAGAATTTAACTTACATACCAGTTTATAGAAGTTGGACATGTTAATAGATGTCTGCAGAATGCTTTCACTTTCTTTCTTTCATGATGTATAAATTGTCTAGAAAGAGCACAGACACCAGTTGCTTTTTATCCTTTCTGGAGCTTGCATCTAATTCGTATACCGTAAACATGATTTGATTTAAAAAGTATCAATGTAACGTGTATATATATATATATATATATATATATATATATAAGTGTAATGTTCAATATGAGTTTGTGTGTATACATGCATCAAAAATAATGTTGATATGATGTCATTTATAATTTTTGAATAAAAGAAAATTTTTTCATATTTAATTTCAACAAAACGTTTGACGTCTTCAGATAATAGATATGACATCGGCATAATATTCATATTAACTATGCTATGTAAGAATATTCCAATCAAATATATTTACGCTGCATCCACCAAATATTTTCAATTCTTCTTCCAGAAAATGAAATTTCTTTCAGTTTTCATTTAAAAACGAGATTACACCTAACTATGAATCTATTTACCGAATTTTAGAAAACCTAACCGTTATTCTCAATGGTATCAAAAATCAAAATTACCTCAGCACACGCACGCATTAACGCATTTTTTTCAGGTTCATGTGTTGAATTGCAATTTTAAGAATAGTTAAGTTTTCGAAAATAGTTTCCTTTAAATGCCTTACTATCTTTCAAATAACATGGAAATGCCGTTTTCATAAATCATTGTTCTTTATTTTTTTCTTCGATATGGAATTTGTTTGTCTCTATCTAAATATAATTTATCAATATGTATAGTATGTAAATTCAATGAGAGTGAAAGGAGCATGATACGATCGAATGCAAAAAAACAATACGCGATAATTGTGATTTGAAAAGCGTGTAAAATAATTCGAAAAATTTTGGTTTACCTAAAATATTCATGAGAATACGAAAGAAATATGATTTCTAAGAAGTTTCAATTATGTATTAAGTTCAAGGTTCTCCTTTCAATTCTCCCGATTAGAACTGACGAATGCGTATTATATGTATATCAAATAATTGAAAACTTTATCTACCTATTTAAAACAAGTGAATATGAACGTTTGCTGTGGAATAATATATTCAAAACTATTTATGTGTTATTTCCATTTAATTAATATTGTAAAGCTTTTCGGTCAAGATCACTTATAACTAATGAAATTTGGTTGTGTGTGTGACAAAGAAACAAAACACTCTTAAAAAAGAAATTTATGCATTAGGTCGAATTATAGAAAAAAAACTGAATCACCAAACTACGTCTTCAAATATTGCTTTTATGAGTGCTAGTTTGCAAGATGATAATTTAATGATACTATGAATTTTTCATTAATTCTCACAGATTTAAAAGCTGTAATAAGGTTTTGCTAATCTAATCTTTTATTTTCATAGCTTTATATGAACAAAACAAAGTTGGAAAATACTCTCAAACACAGAAAAATCATAACACCTAAATATCTGTGTATTTCGCATTCGCACCAATATGTGGCGCTACTAACACACTGTTGTTATTTTACGACAAAGTGACGCTTTCTATCAAGTGCCGATTACCGTGGTTATGGTTCAAAATAAATTTTAAAATGCATACGCAATCAGTGGAATAGTTAGATACTCTCAGGATTGTCATTTAAATGGAAAGTATTTTTGTTGTGTTTAAAAATATAGTTGATTAATAGCAACAAGTCTCGTTCAAGCACTGAAACAATGGATATAAAAAGCATTTGGAAAGCCGTTTTCAGTACACGTCCAGTTGTATATACTTTCCTGCTACTGAGTACAACTTTTGCAAAAGGTAAGCTGAATTTGTAATTTTTACTAAACTAACTTGTAAATTCTTATCTTTAGGTTCTTTTTATAAATTTTTATGTGCTGTTTTAAAACAATATTCGTTTAGGTAATTCGTTTTAGGAAAATTTCAGCTCCAAAATCTGCATGCGCATTTTTGTTAATTGTACTTAAGTATCTGGATAACAAAAAAGCAATTAAAATCTAGCTGAAATATTTATTAATCAATGCTTTAAGTGAAGCGAATTTTGAATTATGTACTTAGAAATTTATAGACATAATACAAAACTTTTATACTGATTTGTTGAAAGTACAAGGAATTTCTGAATTTTTAAAAATTAACATATCTTAACATTAAAATAAGCATTTTATTGTTATAGAATTTCCGAAAATTCAGCGATTTCAGTTTCCTCAAGATATACAAATTGGATACAAGATTAACATCATGTGTGCAATTATGCAAGGCGGATCTCCTATATCATTTGCATGGTACAAGAATGGACGCATTTTGAAGGAGACAGCAAATATACACGTTGAATCTAATGAAAAACTGTCAACCTTGACTTTTGATCCTGTTGAAGATACATCTGTTGGAAATTACACCTGTGTTGTGAGCAATCCTCACGGAAAAGATAATCACACTGCTTTTCTTTCAGTGAGAGGTAAAATGTTTATTTATGTTTCTATCTCTAACATTCATGATAAATGATTTATCGTCATATTCATGGACAAATTAGGAAACAATATATGTATAAAGAGATCAGTGTAATATTTAGAAAGTTTCATGTAACGATTTTGAAAACAATATAAAGTTTGTAAATATTTGATCTTCCCTTGTTATTGGTCAAATTTAATTTTATTTTCAACATTTATGCTAATTTCAAGATAATAATAAAAATACCAATTCATATGACGTTATTCTCCAGGCAATTGCTGAAGAATAATATATCGGTTGGCAAAGTAGCTATAAAAATATCTTGTATAAATCAAAGACTTTTTTAAAGTTTTCTAACAATATTGACTGAAAAATATGCTATTTTATTAAAGGTTTTATTTAAAAATAAAAAAAAACAATTTATTACGAAGTTTAATAACTGATCATTGAGAGCATTTTTCATTAATTCCAAACAAAATTATACAGTTTGTAATTCAAATAATGCTTTCTTTCATTCCATTTCGGCGATGGTGTGAATCCGTATGCAACTAGAATATTAACTCTCATTTTCCAGTTTCCAGAATTGCATTCTTTGCTGTTTTAGTAATTTTTTGGTTAAGTGGAATCAAAATCTGTTCTTATTTCGAAATTAAGCTGCATTTCATTTGATATCATGGAAATGTTTGAAGTTGCATTAATATTTTACTGCCATATCTTGTGTAGCAATGAAAAAAATTAATGATACTGTAAAAATGGATAAATAATAAACTACAAAGTATAAATATTCCAACACAACATCGCACAATTTTTTTAAGTCTGTAAACAATGTAAATAAGTGGAAAGAATACATGAAAATTAGTTTTAAAAATTAATTTTGGAATTCATTTTGAATTTAAAATTTAATTTACATTGATTAATTAAACAGCGTAATTGTTTATTTAAAATTCCTTTATTAAAACTTTTCAGCTTCAAGTCAATAATGCAATGCTTAATTTATTTTATAAATTAATTATTACATATTGTAAAACTAAACTAAAATGATACAAACATAAGAGACGTATATACATACGCAGTAGAGTTAGCAAAAGTGCGTCATCAAATATACTGATATTATGAAGCATATTTTGCATTTTCATTTGCAGCTCCTCCTTCATGGATAAAAGAACCGGAAGACACCGAAAGTATTGAAGGAGAGAATGTAAATATTTACTGTATTGTTACAGGATCCCCTTATCCCAACATTCGGATCTGGAAATTGGGTATGAAAGAAATTTTGAACTAGAATTGTTAGAGAAAACAATTTCAAAATGCTTTTATTTTTGTTGCATTCGAGAGTTCAAATTTTCAGCTGAATTTCAATTCTGCTTCGGAAACTGTTTCTAATCTCATCTAATTTATTTCATTTTCTTAATTTAAACTGATAACATAGTTGTTTTTTCCCAAATTTTAAACATCAGTTGTGAAATACGCAGTTGCCCTATGTCTATTATACCATTGCTCCAGTTTTCAACATTTCAAAAGAACTTTAAATAATTTTGTGGAAATTTGGTCAAAAAATTCTCCATTCTCTACTTTTCTCACTTTTTTAAATACTTCTCATTGATCTGAATTCGGCAAGAATGATTTTATATCAGTTGTTTTTATTCTTAAGATGTGACATGCCTATTATAAATACTCTGAAAATGGTATAAATTTGCTTGAAAATTACTCAATTGGCAGGATTGAAAACGCTTCATGTTGCAATATTATTTATTCAGTGAATATCAGTATTTAATACCATTAGCTTTTCAACCACAAAAGATTTTTCTCTCTTCAGATAAAAACCTGAGCTATTTGTAATCAGCTCTTGTGAATGCTCTCCAAATACTTCTGCGGTAATTTTTCTTTATGCACAACGTTATAGATTCATCGGCCGATAAACTGTATGTTATAATTATGACTCGATATTTACGTTGCCGAAGCAAGGCGGTTAAAACCCATCAAACCAACCTTAAAAAATTTGTTTATGCATTTAAAACTATAAGTTTATGATTCACAACATTATCAGTATTTATTAATTTTATCTTGGTGCTTATCACATCAAGGGTTTGTTGATAATATTATTTTTATGTAACTATCATTAACCAATTCTTCAGTATTGATTTTTTGGAAATCATGATATGTAATAATTCACAAAAATTCTTCTTACAGTTAATTTATCGTTTAATGTTGTTTGAACTTTCGAATATGCATGGGCATATCTTGCAGAAATATTCAAATTCTTTCATGATGTAGAATATACCGACGTTCGGAGGCCTCTTTTTAATAATGATATTTTAAATAATATTTTTGTATTTTTATATGACAATTATGTCAAAACTTTATAAATAATACAAAAATTATATGAATTAAATATTTTTTAAATATTTGAAAAAACTTAGAATTTTTTGCACTAAATTTGACTTTTTTTCAAATACTCTCGATCAAAAACAAATAACCATAATGATAAATCCTTTTGTATATATAATCATTTAACTATTGGCTAGGACCTAAAGCAAAACTTTTGCAAAATATAAAAAAACATCTAAATTATAAAAGTTTTTGTGCAAAACAAAGAAATTCACACTAAGAATCTTCCAAAATAGTATCTGTTATATGGAAAATGGTAAAAAACAAAAATAAGCAGTAGCATTTTAATATCTTAAGTAAAAACAATGAAAAAATCTTCATTATCGTATTATTACTATTCCCTTTTCAGCTGTTCAGTTCTACAAAAATGTCTCTAATTTCTCTTCTGATCATCGTAGATGTAAAATGAAAACTGTTTTGAAAACTAAAAGGAATGGGCTTTGAGATAAGACATTAAAAATCTTGATTTTTGGAAGAAAATTGATTTTCAACGTTGGCGGCTACCTTAAGTTAATTATTAAGAGATGCATTCAGCAATGATTTTGAATTTTTGTTGGAGTAATGAGCAAAACCCTAAACATATTTATTATGCATTGCTCTCAAATTTTGTCCAAGATAAAATAAAACATTTCAATATTAATTTTCAGTATTGATGTTTCAGATAACACTGAGATGAAATATTTTCTAAGTAGCGCAAATGGATCATTGAATTTCAAGCCAGTACAGAAATCTCATGAAGGAAAATATTCTTGCGAAGCTAATAATGGAATTGGGGATTCCTTAAAAAAGACAGTATCTCTAATCGTTCATGGTAAAATTACCTCTGAACTTTTCTTTACAAATGTATGCAATATTAAATTAAAAATAAATTTTTGCTGTCAGTTTTTTATTTCGATATAATTTTGCTGTAATTATTTAAAAATTGCATGAATAATGGTTAAACGATTATAATAATGTTATATATTATAAATGACTTTCTGAAATATAGATTTTATTGACTCATTTTTTTTTGTAAAAAGATATAGAAAAGGTTTTTTTCTAATTGTTATTCTTATAAAGACACTAAAGTCTAAGAACTTAAACCAAAAATAATATATATTTATTCGCTAAAATGTAATTCCTATTTTGTCCTGAACGTGGCGCTGGTAGCACGTTAACATCGTCATTATAGCGTTCTGTTTTTGAACAGTTGTGTACACTCTTGCGATGAGTGCAAAATATTATCCAACAAAGTTACGTATTGAGTTATAGTAGAACTTAATATTTAAATAAAATTTGTTTTGTGTTATAATTACACATGATTACATTTCTTGTCGTGATATGGAGCCCAGAAGAAATGGATACTTTTCCCTTCAAGTGTTATTCACACTTCTGATTTGGTGCAGCTTTATTCTGTCTCGGGATGCTCATGGTGAGTATGTTCTCTATTATTTTTATTAATATAAATTGATATGAAGTATTTTCTTAAAATATTATTCATTTAAATATGAGTTTCTTTAAATTCATTTATTTAAAATTTCTGTACTATTTTATATCATACAGAATTTTGTTTATTAGCGTATTGAACCTTTATAACATAAATTTAAAATGAAGACATGCAATATTGCTTGCTTTTACGTATCGTTTTAAATACTATTTAACGATAATTCTGTTGCTTGTTTACTGACGCATTCTATAAAGACATCTTTTCTCTTGACAGAAATTCCGAAAATCCAACCATTCCAGTTTCCATCTCAAATAAAAAGAGGAGATATTGCTAACTTAATGTGCTCGTTGGCAAGAGGAAGTTTGCCAGTTAGATTCACTTGGATTAAAGATGGGAAACCCATCGAAAATCGACAAACAGTAAATATAGTTTCTAATGAAGGATTCTCTAATTTAGTTATTAAATCTGTTGACGAAACTTCTGTTGGAAATTATACATGTATAGTAAGCAGTTCATTTGGAAGCGATAATTTCACTGCTCAACTGAAAGTGAAAGGTGAGATTTTATTGCATAGTTTGTATAAACTGTTTTTTTTTTAATTTTATCCATGACCTAACTTTTAGAAAGCACGATGTCAAACAATTTTTACTCCAGAAATAAAAAACAATGTACAAAAGCAAGAAAGAAAAAAGACATTTGAAATTTCCTATTTCTTTTTTATATATCGTTTGACTTAAGTTTCGGATCATGAAAGCAATTTGTAACTCTTTAAATCCTTCATTTTTTTAAAAGTAGTAATTGTATATAAAATTAAGCTTTTTATCTTTATATAACACTGTATCTAATATAGTTCTTTTTTAGTATGATGTGAAAGTATATTAAATAAATAAACATCTTAATATATGATACTTAAAGATATGCGTATTAAATTTTTAAGGTATGCAAATGAAATTGAAACTTTAAAACTCAGTGAATTGTTAATATTTAGGATTTAGCCGTAGATTAAATTAAGATCTGGATTCTTAAAAAAAAACTACCAGAAAAAATATAGAAATTGAAAAGTACATCTTTTTAAATGAAGATTGAAATCCACTTTTACAGTCCTTGAATAAATTTGAATTCCATAAAATACAGCTCCTATACCTTCAATAAATTTTATATTTAAATTCCATGTATAAATTCACTTATGTTCGTACTACGTATAACTAATATATTAGTTTGTAATTTACCTTTCCATTAGGCATCAAAAATGAATCGCAATATTTTATGATCCATAAAATCACTCACAAATTTGTCCCGAAACACATTTATGCCATAGCAAGATGAAAATATATATGTAAGATGTTATATTAATATTCAAGAAATATTTAGCAGTAGATACCATGGCAGTTAATATTATCATAAAATTTTGAAATTTATGCCCGAAAAGATGTGATATCAATGTATTCAGAATACATATATATTATTAAAGGGTTTTATGTTGTATTACTTCCACAGTTCCTCCTTCTTGGATTAAAGAACCTACAGATGTTGAGACTATAGAAGGACATAAAGCTGCATTTATATGCTTTGCAAGTGGCTCACCTACTCCAAGGATTTGGTGGAGAAAGCTAGGTGAGTTCTAATATGAATATTTTCGTTTCAATGTGTATAATATTTCGTAGTTGGTATTCTTCACGTATAACTGTAAATGCTTTCAAAATAATAATCGGAGGATTTCCGTAGGTTAGGCTTCAAAAGGAGTTGCTCGGTCAAAATCATTACAATATAAAATTAAGGAAGCTAAGCCATTCAGAACTCTTAACACATATTAGAGCCAATATATTTGACGTCCGATCATGTGACAAATGGAACTACTCATGTCATTTAACATATTTTTTTGTGTTAAGCCTGGCATCACGTCATTTTTCCTCCTGTATGATGCACATTAGATTCCGAAAATAAATTTTTCCTGCGCACTTTATATGTGCCACGTGAGCATGAATTGACTCCATTAGAGATTATCTTTTGTTTAAAAATAATATAAGAAATTGTTTTATACTTCTGTTAAATATTCTTAAAAGCAAAAGTGGAGTGGGAAAAGTGAAGACCGAAGTATTGTGAAAGCATTTCATACTCACCTGTTGTTTAATTAAGTTATTTATATGGGGCTATTCGATATTAATTAGCAATAAAGTGAAAGTAAAAATATAATAAACTTGTAGCTTTTCATATTAAACAGAATGAAGTAAGGACAGGTTACAAAACATGCGGAATTCAGGAACGTAAGTGCGATTCTAAACGATTTTTTATGGCAACATTATTGTAATTAAATTTGGAATTTTAAAGAAATTATTAAAATTTAAAAGAAAATCAAATTATAAGTTTATGTATTGAACAGAGCACGTGAAAGTAATAAATATGCGATTCAGCTTGTTAAGAAATTTTTCAAGCACTTTTTTTTCTAAATGTAATAAATGCATTTTATTTTGTATTTTCTGTATTTTAGCTCTCTTTTTTTAGCTCTGTATTTTAATAAAGACGAATGGAAAATTATAAATTTAAAAGCAGTCACGCAAATTCTATTTCATTCATGTGTCTAAGTTTACGATAATTATGAAAAAATATAAGTTTCGATTCAAGATTTCACCTTTTTTTCAATTTTAAGGCCAGAAAAGTAATTTTTGCCTGTTATTTTACAATAAAAATCTATAAAGGAGAAAATATACAATGAATCGTGAATAAATTACATTATTAATTACAAAAATATTAATGTATCCGACTTTTATTGCAGCTTGCTTTTTCTAAAAATATAAATCTATATTAGAATTTTTAGAACTAAATTCAGTTTTACTGCAAGTGGAAATTTTTAAACACTGCGAAACAGGAAAGGAAGTATTAATCTTCCTGCAATTTTCTACTTCAAAACTAAATTCACCAAATCGAATTTGTTTAATTACTAATCATGCTGTCGTTAGTTGAAAAATGCAATTTTTGCCTAAAATGATTTTGGAAGAAATGCAATGATCTTTAAAATTGTTTTTCAAATGAAAGTTCAATTTTATTGTTACAAGTTCTTGCGAACTCTTACTCTAGCTGATCAGAAACAGTTTGAAGAATTTAGGATGTGAAAATATTAAGTCTAATTTGCAACTGAAAATTACTACTCCATTTTATATCATTTTTAATTTTACTGTTTTGATCTTACAAACAACAAACGATCTTTCCCGATGAATCACATATTTTCTGTAACAGAAACTAAACTAATAGAACTGTTACCTTTACTAATTACTAGTTATTATCTTTCTTTTGTTTTCAAAAATGATATTATGTTTTGTTTTAGGAAAAGAAGTCATTCAGAAGACGAAATTTCATCAAAATGATGCAAATGGAAGTTTGTCTTTCAATCCCACTTCAAAGGAGGATGAAGGTTCTTACGAATGTAAAGTTGAAAACGGAATAGGAGAGATCTTAACAAAGATAGTTCAGCTTGTTGTTCATGGTAGGACTGAAATTTTTAAAAAACATGAATGATAAGAAGGATGTCTATTACTTCGTAAAACCAATCAATATGAGATTCATAAATTAATTATTTTTAGATGGTTGTAACCCGATAAAAACATTACAAAAGAAAAAGAAATGAGATATTTAACCATTCAATTGCGTGGTTCATTTTAAAGTTAATGCCATTGTAGAGTGGCTGAAGTGCTAACAAAAAAATTAATATACTTTTAGATAATAAATGACATTTTAGTTACTAAATATACATTCCTTATTTACTTTTGTCAAAAAGCGTGTCTTACGCATAACCGTTGATCTTACTTTGAGTTTCGATGCGGTGTTTTTTTTGCGTTACAGATAGATTTATAACTCTTTAATTTTCAGTAATAATAAATAAATGCATACAGACAGAATATGAAGACTGAAATTAAAAACATCAACCAGTATTTTTACTAAAAGTAATGGAAAACATATTTTAATATAATGTTTGCTACATAGTTTTAAATAATATATGGTTTACATGCGAAAAAGGAATGGTAAATGACCAGTTGCAATATTATGGTATGTTTTGACAGAGATTGTATTTTTTGTGATTGTATTCTTTTACACTTAATTCATTTTATTATGTTTATGGTGTGCATTTTATAAAATCTATCACCTGACATTCTTATTACAAAAATCTTGCGTTCGTACGAAAATTATGCCATTTTCTGGACGAACATGAGATTTCTTTCGAATGCAAATGGAAAAAAGAGGCTAATTACTATTTATTTTTCACTTTAATAATATTGAATTCCATATTTTATTATTCATCTTTGATTGATGCTGTTAAATATACAAATTTTTCACTAAGGAGAAATAAATGTAAGTAAGTGTGGAATGTTTTCCAGAAACATTGCGCATTGAAGTACATTTCAATAACACAGTTTATGACAGTATGCACTCTGCACGTACACATTTAAACCTTTATAATAAACTGCGGCTATCTGGAAAGAAAAGCATTATCGAGGTTAATTCATTAATATTACGTTTCTATAGCGTTTTAATTAATCTGATAGTTTATTCTTCTATTGTTTTTTATTACTTATATTTACAACAAATTCTGAAAAAGTTTCTGATTTAATACAGATTTTCCCCTGTATGCGGCGCTAGTTGTTCATGGTGTAAAACTCTCTATATACTCTCGCCATTTACAAACAACTTGTTCTATGAATGATTTCGTGTGATCTTGCGTTTTTCCAAATCACAGATATAAATATTAAAACATTGTTGTTGACTATCTTTGTTGGAACTAATGAAATTTATTTCATTTAAGTAGACATTTGCAAATCAAAGTTTGAAAATTAGAAATTCAAAGTGATGAGTAAAAGCATTTTTCCCATTTCTTCAATTATCAAGTATCTGTTGTTTTGGATATCAGTCTTCGGAAGCGGATACTGTAATGGTAAGTTCACACTGAGTTTTAATTTTTTTAAAGTAAAAATCTTATCAGAAATGCATTGTACATTCTACAATACTTAAAATTTCATAAACTAATATAGATTGTCTTTCATGATACTTATTTAGTCTATTTCACAATGCATAAATTTATGCATTTATCCCAAATTTAATACTATATACATTGTTGTTTTGCATCATTTGTAATTTATGCACAATGTTGAAGTCATAATTATATAGCATATTTATTAATAAATAATTTACAGTTGAGAAAATAGATAACTCGTTTATGAGGAATAGTACGAAGCTGGTATTGCTCATTTTCTGATATAATTTAAAAATTATGAAACGATTTTCAGGATTACTATATGGATCCTGTTTTACTTTGAACATGATTATAATAAATATTTTTTTTCCATTTAGAGCGTCCGAGCATACAGCCTTTTCAGTTTCCTCAAAATATCCAGCTTGGTGATAAAGCTACAGTTATATGCTCAACAAGAAGGAGTCAAAGCTCTACTGTTTATGAATGGTACAAAGACAATCACTTATTGAAGAAATCGACAAATGTGAATATTGATTCTAATGAAATGTATTCCACACTAATAATTGACCCTGTTGAAGATACATCTGTGGGAAATTACACATGTCTTGCCAAGAATAAATTTGGACAAGACAGCAATTCCGCCTTTCTCTTTGTAAGAAGTAAGTTTTCTTTGAAAAGAATTTGATATTCCAAATTGCATTCAGTACAACACAACTTAACAAAATATATTTACATCTCTTCCTTTTGTCGATAGTTTTTAAGTATAATTAATAAATTAATATTTTTGCAAAATAATACGTAATAGTTATTATAAATATAGATTTATCGGAAATTTTCTCTTTTTTAGAATTTTAGTTTAACTAGTTATTTTAAATGCGGTTCAGGGATTATTGTTCATAAGAATGAATTTTAATGTTGTATTCTTTTCATTCTCTCTGAAGAAAAAAACAATTAGAAGACCTTATTATTTTCATTATTCAAAAAGTCTCTTTCTTTCCGTTAATTCCCTTTTTTCCAAAACCTTTCCAAACTTTAACGAAACAATTTTATGCTTGCACAGAAGGAAAAATACATTTCAAGTGCTTAGATTTATATAAATTTAATATAAATATCTGTAATTTCAAAAATTCGCTTAACAAATTGTTTTAAAATGAAAACAATCGATTTACTTAAATCTGTCGTAAATTATGTTTCAGAAATATTTTATTTTTAGAATATTAACAATTTAAAAATTATCATCAGATTTCAAATCACTGAAATTTTTTGATTATTCGATTAGAATACCCCTTGTAACTTTCGAAGAATTTATTAACATAAAATTATAATATACTAAAAAATTTAATTTCAAAATAAAGAAAAATATCATAGAAAATAAGAATAAAATTATTGATAGACAGAATAAATTTCTTTATTTAACGAATCTAGAGAGAGCTTATTTACATAATGGCGATAAAAAAAGTTACTTCTGAAAAGAAACATTCCTTAAAAAAGTGTAGATAAAAAGAGGTGCTCTAAATATATAAATACATAAGAGAGAGAGAGAGCTTAGAAAGTAAGATAATGAAGAAATCATTTATAAGTTTGGCTTCCTGAAAAGTTAGAAGCTGATATTTTGTATTTTTAAATAGATAATTTATTGTATTTAAAAACATGCATAATTTGCTACGTTTGATTATTGTTTATTTCTATCTTAGCTCCTCCCTTTTGGCTGAAAGAACCAGACAGCTTGCAGTCTGTGGAAGGACAAGCTGTTAACGTGTCTTGCTCTGCTGGAGGTTATCCTTTACCACAAATTTCAATCAAGAAAGAGGGTAAAATATTTTTTATTCCAAATGTTAGAAATGTTTTGTGAATTTTTGATGGACTTAATAAATATGAAATTAGTCTAATGGGAAACTTAATTCTTGATTAAAAATTGCTTTCCTTTGATTATGTTATCGATATCTACTCATATACTTTGTTGGGTACTTTACTATATAGAAAAGATTTTTTATTTTACTATATAGTGAAGATTTTTTATTTTACTATATAGTAAAGATTTTTTATTTTACTATATAGTAAAGATTTTTATTTTACTATATAGTAAAATAAAACACGGTGAAAATTATCCTGTAGAATATTGAGATAAGGGAGCAATTTACACTTTAGTTGTAAATTTTAGAGTGCACGTTTTGTTTGCTTGGGAATTAGCATCTGCTATTTTAAGCAACATAAGCTTGTGAAGAAAATGAAGAGCATGCTTTTTTATTTATTAAGTTTTTTGCAGAATATAATGCGATTTATAATATGATTCACATGTAATTTATGCAATTATATGTGAGAAAAGATGATTCATTGTCGTGAGTTATTTCAAAATTCAGTCCTATGAAACCCTTTATAAAATGTGCTTACACTGATCTTCTTTGTAGTTTGATCATTGAAACATAATTTTGTTAGAGAAAATTTACCCTACGTGGGGGAATTTAGGGCATGCTGAAAGATTTTATAGAAAGGAGCAAATCATGTACTGTCCTTAAAATTATTAACAAGAATTATAAACAAGAATTTTAGTTTATTCAAAGTGAACTACTAAGGTTAGAGCTCTCGAATATAAACAGCAATATAATTCAGTTTCCAGGGAACGTTTCCATTCATTGTCGTCTACAAAGCAAATTCTAATACTTAAGTTAATCTTTATTTTATATACAATGCAAACTGTTTTAGAAAAATCCCTCATTTAATCTCTTTTATGTATTTCCCATTGCTATATAACAACATCAATGAAATTTCCTCTTTTTTTAGATGAAACTGGAGCAAACAATATAGTAACTTCCGTTGACAGAAGCAACCAATCTACAGCAAATGCACGTTTATATCTGAATCCTGTGCTGAAAGTTCATCAAGGAAAATATATATGTAGAGCAGATAATGGCGTTAAGGCATCTTTGGAAAAAACTTTTTCTATTTTGGTTTATGGTACGATACCAGCATTTGTTGGAAATTTTATACATTATGTCATTTGTTAATAAATGATAATATTCAAATTGATGCGAAAAGATTTGCTTTTAATTGATAACTATCACGATTTTAATTAATAAGCGAAATGAAGTGAAGATGTCATATACATTATCTGACTATTTAAAGTAATTCATTTTTATCCCTGTATGTGGCGCTACTTGTGCACTTTTCGTATAAACTGTGTTGAAGCTTGTTGTGTCGGTTTCGAAAGCAGTTTTGTTTGTGTGGTGTTTTTATTTCATATATGTTGTCGTAAACCATATTATATCCCCCCAAAACGTGATGCTTTATATTTAGAATGCGCCGTGAAATCAAATTAACGTAAAGCAAAGAAATTTCTGTAAAGAATGCGTGTGCCAATGACTTATTTTGTCTACAGACTGCTCTTAAGCTTTGTTGCATCGTTACTGCTGAAAGACCCCTTTATCGCAGCAACTGTTGGTAAGTTTCTTTTGCAATTTTTCTATTTATAAAAAGAGGAATGTAATAGAGAAAGTTCATTAGTGTATGCATTGCAAGTAATATTTATAAGAACACTTAAGTTCTCGAAATTCTCATTATCTTGATTCAAAATGTTGAAAATCTGTTATTATTCGCTAATGATTAAAGCGTTATTGATAACCATGATGAATATTTTTTCCAAATGAACAAGAGTAAAGGCTACTTTGTGTTACATAAACGTAATGTATATATATATATTAGTTCATAGTTAAATATTTTAGGGTATGTCCTATTTGGATATATATTCTCAAATTTCTCTGAATGAAACAAAAAAAAACTTTTTTTAAAACTGATCACGCAACAATTTTCCAGACTAAAAATTTTCAGTCATACAGTTTTCGTAAAAAATTTTTTCAGTACGCATTTGTTATGAAATATCAATAAAGGAAAAAATATTGCACCTTCTAAGTTTTATATGTTGTGGTTTTGAACTCTAGAATAAAAATTTTGTAACTTTTTTGACCGTTTCTTTATTTTATTTTTCAGGTTCAAAAGCAAAAATTCAACCATTTTACTTTCCCCAAAAAGTGCGGGAAGGAGAATCAACAAAAGTGATTTGCACTGTAAATGCTGAAGATAAAACTTTCTCTTTTAAGTGGTTGAAAGATGGAGTACATTTAAAAAGTGCTGATCGAATAGAGATATCAGCCTTAGCTGATTATTCTCTTTTGAAAATAAAATCTGTTTCATTTCAAGATTCAGGGAATTATACTTGCACTGCGTTCAGTGGTCAAAATGTACTGAACTATACGACTACATTATTAGTGGAAGGTAATTATAAAACTTTATTTTATTTGTTAGAATTTTTAAAAATATTTTTATTAAAGATGGAAATTTGTGCCAACAGTGAATGAAATTTGTGACTTATAAATAAAAAATAAAATTTTTCCAGTCCGGAACTAACAATGTTCAGAGTAAGCAAATTCATTGCCGTTTAAGAGTGCAAATTGGAGTTCATAATAGTTAAATATTCCGTTTGATGCATTATATTTAAGATAGAAGATTATTTTTATGCCCTCTCTTGTATGTAATATTGAAAGTATATATTTATGCATTTTCTTCATCTATTTCTTTTTTGGAAAATAGTGTATTTTTGCTAAAAACATTTGCTTTGGAAATTGATTTCAATCACTGACTGGTTTAATAAAATTTATTTTCCTTTAGTTTCTATTATAGGTATGCTAGACATTACAATTATAAATAGTTGTCATACTATATGTTTTTAATATTTGTATGTAGTGATTGTTTATTAAGATTTATCCTGATTATTATTATAAAATATATAATGGCTTATTGGATATTACTTTTACGTTTCTACAATATTTTCTAGAAAAAAATTATTAGGTCTATCGATTGTGAATTGCTGCTTATGAACATTATATTATTTATTATTGCATGCTTATTGAACAAGGAGAAATTTTAATCACATGTTTTTATGATTAACTTCAGTACACTTTAAAATACAAATGTTTCTCATTAATTGTTGTTTATTTTCTTAGCGCCAGTACAATGGGTCTCAGAGCCAACTGACGAGGAAGTAATTTTAGGTGAAAGTGTCAAATTTTCATGTTCGGCTAAAGGCTATCCCAAACCCAGCATAAAGTGGGGGAAAATAATAGGTAATAAATGATATTCCACAATTTCTTCTTCTTTTTTATAATATCTTCTTTGCAGAAATAAGTATGGAAATATTAGTAAACCTCCAATGTACTCTAAGCTAATACCTTGTTTACTTTGATGATCCAATTATGTTTCTATTCAAAGAATAATTAAGGTAAAAGCTTTAAATATGTTCAATCAGTTTCTTCAATTTACACTAAATTGACGGAATATTGTTACACAGACATTTCCGTATTATTTTATTTGAAAATGAACATACTTTTCTCTTTCTTCCATGGTGTAGTTTTTGTCAACAATTTCTCAATTATGAATTCAGCATCATTGATGAAACCTATAATAAGGGCTTTTTAATATTTTTGAAAAAAATCAGTCTTTTATACAATTGTAAAACGAATGTTCGAAAATGTTCATAGCAAAATTGAAAAATTTAGTCATTCAATATGAACTAAGTACAAAATTCTAGAAATCTTTTAAATATTATTCAAACTTCAGTTGCATTTGTGCTTTGTATATGCGTTTTGTTTTGCTGTTATATAATAATAAAGTTTAAAACCGCATATTAAAATACATTTGAATTCCATTGGACATATATTCTCGTGAATTTTTCTTTACGCTAAATTTGTTTTTATTTTTAGGTGAACAAGAATATCAATTGGAAACACACACTCGCTTCCGAATAGACAATGAAGGAAATTTTGGAATATCAAATGTTCAAAGCGAAGATGCGGCAACTTATATTTGTCACGCTAGAAATGGCGTGGGAGACGCATTACATAAAAAAGTATCACTTAGTGTAATTGGTGAGCTAGTACAATATATTGTGTTTGATTTAAAAACAGTAGCATGAGTAATAAAATGATACATAATAATGTAATTTTATAATTTTATGTCATGAATGTATAGCACATACATGGCAATATTTAAATCATGTTCACTTTAGAATACAGAAGCTTGCCTGAGTGTATCACTTTAAATTTATATGGATGATATACAGGTTCATTTATTTAGTAATATGTTAAAATATTGCTGGTGTGCGATAAAAGTAAATATTCGTTCTAATTTGTAATAGTTTTAATATTTTGAAATCGAAAGTTCCATTTTTTCAAAATACGTATGATTTGTAATTTATGCTTTCTCTGTACGTCTTAAAAACTTTTTTAAGTACACATAAAAAATCGGATCAGAAATTACTTCAAAATTTTCCCTAAATGTGGCGCTAGTTGTACACTGTGTCACAAATATACTGAGCACATAATGAAATCTTCAAAATTCGCCATTGACAAAGTGGAAAACATAGTGAGTGGACAGTGTTCTACACCATCAAATGCATATATCAACATAACTAGATATGTGGCAAAGGGCTTATGAGAAAAAGTAACATTTTGCAAGAAAAATTTCAAACCTTTCCGCTAATCTTTTTGCAGACCGTTTGTGAATTCATTCCATCTCGGAGATGTACTATGCCATAATTATATTTGCCGCTGGTTGGATTTCTGTTCATTGCAATGGTAAGTAAAGCTTGTTTGTTTACACATTATTTTTTTATATATCATCGCTACTTTAAACGTTTTTAGACACATAAAAACTAGATAGTTTAAAAGAAGTTAGAGGTTTATTTCAATAAAGCTTAAACATCTATTAAAGACTGTAAAGAGAAGTTTTAACAGCTAACTAATTTTTAAATGAAGCT
This sequence comes from Araneus ventricosus, assembly GCA_013235015.1. NCBI lineage: Eukaryota > Metazoa > Arthropoda > Arachnida > Araneae > Araneidae > Araneus > Araneus ventricosus. The sequence goes on along the minus strand of BGPR01000010.1, from coordinate 1,640,064 downwards.
TTAAATAACATTGAGTAACATTAACAAATTTTTAATTTTCGATTTCTTTACAACGATTTTAGTATAAAATTTATATATATATATGATAAAGATGTCTTTCTAAGTATTACTGAAAGTTGTAAAGACATTAGTATTTCAACAGAATGCGAAAAGTCACATTTTACTGAGAGAATAATCTTTGTAGATACAATTTAAACTAAGATTTTGAACAATGCATAAAATGACGTCGCAATAAATTAACGTTGGGTTATCAAAACATTTCACAAATGCTTTTTTTAGATAAAATCTTTACACTAAGAGTATATTTTGCATCAAAAAATGAATGCTTCGACAGATGTTTTAGAAATTTTTCTTTTTTCAGATGCTCCGGAAATACTTCCACTACAACAATCAACCCAACTTAAAATTGGTGACAATGCTAATTTTGTCTGTTCAGTAGCTCGAGGACAAGCTCCTTTATCATTCAAATGGTACAAAAATGGACAACTCATAAAAAACTATTCTAAAGAAACAAGTGGCAGTGAGAAATTTTCTTTACTTGCTATAGATCCTATAACAGTTTCCTCCGCTGGGAATTATACATGTGTAGTTAGCAATACATATGGAAAAAGTAGCTCTTCAACATTATTAATTGTAAAATGTAAGTTGAATATTTTATTCTTACCTTTTTTAAACTGAACTATTGTTATCCTGTCTTTATATTGTATTTAGATAACACTTATTTTAAGCAAAAATTTTTCTTAGAAATTTAAGTTATGATTATGAGCGAATAGATCTACGCAAAAATGTTATTAAGTCGGAAAAATTATTGAAGAAATGGCTTTAGTATTGTGAATTTCTATAGTTTCATTAAACTCTTCGAATGATATTATTTAATAAAATCTTTAGTTGTTATTTCCTCATTCTTTCTTAATTTCCGTATGCAAATATCATAAGATTGTTTTTCGGAAATACAGCACACATATGATTTTGTATGAGAAATAAATATCATAAACATTAAAAGATTTTATTTAAAATGTACTTAAAATATAATTTGGTTATTTTTGCTAGGTTTAGGGAAAAAATAATCATCATTTAAAAGGATGGATATGTAAATTAAACTCATAAACGCTCTGTTCAAATCAACAAATTAAAAAAAATTATGCCTCTTTATTTTGCCAATTCACGTGAAGGAACTTTTGCTCAAATGAAATGCTATTCATTATTTAATTTAGAGATACGATTTCTTTTACTTAATTCCTTCAGTTTTATGTAATAAATCCCTCTGACTAAATTTTTTGTGATCTGTTCAATGCTCTTTTAACTTTACATTTTCTTATCAGATGAAGAAATATTGCTATATCCGTAATAATAATCAAAACCATTAATTACTGATGCTTAACAATGAAATTATATTTTAAAAATTTCTAAGAGAATTTGCTGATCGCAGTTTAAATTTAGGCATTTATTATCTGAAATCATATGGTGAGCTCTTCTAACAGACTATAACTGATTCTCTGACTGAAGATAAAGTGGCAAGAGACAAGTAGCTCGCCATTGAATAATTAAAGTAATTTATGCATTTCACGTACTCTGATTTCCTTGCGTTACATACCGAGGAATAAATGCAATTTTTATTACATTTATTTCAAACATTTTAGGCATCCTTATACGCGATATACAAGATAAACATAATTTAGCACTTACAATTATGCCCCAAACAGTAAGGATTTTTTATTCAAAAAAATGTCCGAAAGTAGATTCTTTATAAACATAAACCCTGATATCGTGATTTTATAGTTTCCTTCTTCTTTTCATAAGCTTCTTTGTTTTCGAAGCATCCTTAACTTAATTTTCATACTACTGCAGTGGATTGAAAATTATAAGTTTCAATGTGTAATTGCAAATTTGTTCCGTTGGTTGGATAGTGGTATTTAATGCTTCATTTATTTCAGCTCCTCCGTACTGGATTAAAGAACCTGAAGATGTTGAAACTACTGAAGGAAGTAGGGTAACTTTACTTTGTCATGCTGGAGGAACACCCCAACCGCGAATAACTTGGAAGATATTAGGTGAGTTTTATAATTTAATAAACTTACGACGTTTAAAACCGTTCATGTATATTTCACATTAAACATATTTTTGCAGAAAAGAATTGTTTGAAAATGAATCATGTGTATATAGAATTTTCAATTATTTTAAGTCTATCAATATATCTACAAACTTTTTGTTATTAAAAATAATATTATTTCGGAAGACACTGCTTTGTGGAAATAAATATTTGAATACACATAAGAAAGTCACCAGGTTCATAAAAGCATTCATAATCTAGGTATTAGTTAAGTAAATATTTCATTTTTCAGATTATAATTATTCTGATTATAAATACTTTGAAGGATGTTGGTTTGTATCTGAATTTTTTTTTATAAATACACAAAATTTTAATTTTTAACTAATGCTGTTATTTTTATTGAAAATTTATATCGATTTAATTAAGTATAAATGTATTGTTTATCTCTTTGCAGGTGAAATTCAGAGCCAGGATTATTCTATGTATGTTGCAGGACAGCAGAGTGACGCCAATGGTACCTTAACATTAAATCCAGTTAAGAAAGAACACGAGGGTGTTTATATTTGTGAAGTGAATAATGACGTAGACGAAAAACTAACGAAACAAGCAAGTGTGGTCGTTCATGGTAAATTCATATGAAAAGTTTTCAACATTACTTTGCCTAATCAACCAAAAAAACTGCAAACGAATAAATTGAATGAAACAATTTCATGCATGACAAGTTGCTGCAATAAAAAATAACATCAATGAAAATCTTTTCAATTGTTTTTTAAAATTTAAGATTAAGATTTATAATCTGCTTATGATCTACTTATTTTGTTTTCCCATGCAGCACAATACAAATATGTACATTAGACGGTACAATTATACGCTTTTTCATTTGTTCTTTTATTATATGTGCATTGCAAATACTTTCTGAGCGGTATGTTTATTCTATTTTTAAAATTATGAATTATTAATGATATTTTCATTTATGAACGGATTCTTAATTTTTTTCTGATCAATGGGAAAACTGTTTTATATTCCGAATTACCGAAATGTTATTTGCCCTTAAAATAGTTTACTTTATTTCCGTTATGTGGCGCTACATTTCTGTTACTTGATGTTTTGTGTGATGTCAAATATTGTTGACTAGGACGCTGATTGTCGTGTGTTTTCGCGATATGTGCTAAATGAATTCAGAGTACGACTCCCGCACAAACATTTTTAAATGTGAAGTGTTTTAACTTCCATACAGATAAAAAGCTGCGAGTAAGCAACTCCATACGAAAAAAATGAAATTCAAACTAATTCTGCTGAATGTTTTCCAAATCGGCTTTCTAAGTATCTCCAGCGTCATGGGTTCTGGTAAGTTGATTTACTTTATCATAATTTATTTAAATCTTTACTGCTTAAAAATTAATGTTTTCAAAGAAATAGTAATGATGCTATATATATGTTGCGCTATGAAATTATTTTGTTTATCTAACGAAAAAAAGAGTCCAGTAGTGGTTTCTTTAAGATAAATAACTTTGTGATATTTTAAAAAAGATAAAATGTAATTCTTATGAATTTTTTCTGTTGGCTTTATAATTTGTTTTCATGTTTCTTTGTCATACAAGCACTCGATATTAATGTTTGGTCATATTTCTATCTTTTTTCAGATGCACCAAAGATTAATCCGTTTCATTTTCCTGCCATTGTGGAGATACAGGAAAAAGCATCAGTCGCTTGCATTCTAAAGCATGGGCAACCTCCCTTAGAGTTCAAATGGTTTAAAAATAATCAAGAATTACATGATTCAAAAAACGTTAAAATTAAATCTCTTGATGACGTATCTATAATAACTATAGAACCAGTAAGTTCAAAAGATTCTGGAAATTACACATGCTTAGTTTCAAATTCGTTTGGTAAAGATACACATGCAGCTCTTCTAGCAGTTGAAGGTAAGTGTAAATTTAGAATATTTATTGTTGAGTCTTTTTCTGATTTCTTTTGCATAGTATACTTCAAGACAAAAGTTTCGGGGGTTATAACTTTTGATATCAATTTATGCTGCTTAAAAATTAGTCAAGTTGTTTATTTACGAATATCTAGATAAAATATTATTTTTATAAATCATGTTCAAAAACTGAACAGAGGAAAAAGTGCTGAAGCACAAATTCTTTTATAATCATACTATTTCATTGATTTTTTAACAATAATTTTCTTTTAATATATGAAATTCTTCGCATTGACAAGAACCGAGTGTTCAGTTTCCGAGTGTAATGTAAATACCTTTTTTATCCAACAAAGTCTGTTTTTATTGTAGTAATGATGTTCTAGTAAATGGTGAGCATGCAAAGTTTCAATTTTATGGATTGAATATTTTTTTCTATATAATTTGTTATGAACACAAACCTTTGTTTATTTTTCCGTTCATTGTACGGGCCACATTTTCTGTACCATTCTCAAAACCATCCACGGTAAATATATTAGATAGCATATAATATTATAATTTTTTTCAAATAGACAGATGTGCATGTTAAATGAAGACTTTTTTATCGTATAAATAAATTTGATTTATGTTTATCAGCATTTGGGAAATCTGTATTTGGTTTATCTACTTTTTGCATTATTTTTATTAAAGCAATTACAATTATGTATTCCCATCATTCAGACAAACTATTTATATAACTTTAATGTTCATGCAATAAATTTTCATTTTGTTATTGTTTAATATAGTCGCTCTCAGCAGTTTGTTAATTAGGACTCATCTTTCCATGTCACTTTATACTCTCCCTTTCAATGATTGTTATTAAATTTACTTTCCTTCCTAATGAATTTTGGAAACCTTAATAATTAACATCAAAATATCTTTGGTGTACTTCATTGGTATTTACTTATTTTCAAGGTTGACATGTTATTCTGCATATCTTATTTTCCGGTGCAAATGTCATTTTTTTTCTGCAATTTTACATATTCCCCCCTCGTTTTCGTGCCCCCTCCCCCTTCCTTCTTTTGTTTTTCGGGTACCTAAGAGAGTAAGTCCAGAAGCTGCGAATTGATTACAGAAGCTGAATTTCTCCTTATTAATAAAATAAAGTGATAGATCATTCTGAGAAATAAAATAAGTGTTGTGAAATATATTAGCAATTTTTATCTAATCTTGCAAACATTTATATAATAGTTTTGCACGGTTTCAGCTCCTCCTCGGTGGCTTACAGAGCCTGTTGATGTGGAAATCATGGAAGGTGAAAAAGCATCATTGATATGCGCAGCCGAAGGTCAGCCGACTCCAAGATACACATGGAAGAAATTAGAAGGTGAAAATTATTTCATATTCCAATAGAAAAGGGAAAACTTCCATCTAACTTTTATTAATGAACTTCGAATCAGGAAGAAAATATTTTAAGATAAACAATTAAATTTACACTTCACTTTTATTTATTACCTATTAAAAGCTTACTAGGGATATTCATATTACCATGGCAATATTTATAGGTTGGCATACTTTACGTAAATTGCATGATGCAAGATTCAAAAATCATTTCAAAACGTTCTACAGGCCAGACCGTTAGACCTAGAGCTACCAAATTTACCAGGTGACGACTTCTTGGGTAGTAGGTACTCATTAAGAAAGGAGTTTTCAGAATTTTCGTTAGATTTTTAATTGACTTAAAAATTAATTGAATTTCTAAAATTTTCCACAATAATTTTGGAGCATATTAATGACCATTTTTACTTAACTTTCAGTTTTAAAAAATAGCTTTTAAATTATGCCAATTTTTCTTTAGTTTTAATAAATCTTTCAAAATTTATTATATAACGGATGATGTCATAGATTTTTTCATTCTTCCCCATTACATTCTGTTTAATTGTGGAGTCGCTTTTCACAGGATAATAACCTTGAACTCAAAAAATAATTAAATTTACATTTCAAATATACTTAATTTTTAAGAATTTTGCTTGCGTACTTCTGTTTAAAATTTAATGGAAGTATCTCGTATTACGTTGGTATAGTTTTATGGATTTGTAAACTTGATTTAGGAACAGCAGTATTCATAACATTCATTCACAACATAGTATTATAAAAATGCAGGCGATAAAATGAATAATGCTTTTTAACATGATAAAGTTTTTAGGTTGGCATTCTTTCTGTAAACTGCTTGATGTAAAACTCGTTACGCTCAGAGTGCGACGGCTGATGCAATCAAGCCAGATGAAGGCAAAACAGACGAATCAAGTCTAAAAACTTTATGATGCTACAATGTTTCGGACCAGAGGCTCGAATTTCTTTCTTTTTATTAAGTGACTCCTTTAAATATATTATAGGATTTGATTAAGGTTTAAATATAAGTCATATCTCCTTGCTGTAGTTACAATTTTAAATTATTTCATTTATCCAAAATTCGCATGAAAGTTTTCTAAAATGTAAAGATTTTCTTTCAATTCTTAACTTTATTTTACTATTTTTGTAACTTAAGTTGCCTTCATTCGTAATAGTCTTAAAATTGGGTTCAGGTAAACTTTGCATTGATGTTTAAACTGATTCATATATTAATTAATTAATAAATATTTGTTAGTATTTTAAATCATAAAATTTATTAGATGCTGTTCAAACGACAGCTAAAAGAACATTTTCTAAATCTTAACCGTTGAGCTAACCTATGTTATCTCAATATAATTAATCATATACTATACATGAATAATATACATGTTCTGTTTTACAAAATTTTATTAATTTGTTTATAATGTTAAACAGGTTATATGAGGATTTTATATAGTAAAATTTAATTAATATTTGATTCTTTGATTTGAGTATTAATTAATTTTATTCTGTATGCTTGACTTAAAATGTGTATTTTTTATTGATATTAAGAAAGGATCTATCAGTTAAAGATAAGAAGATTCAATCAAGCATTCACGACGTGGTTTCGAAATATTTTCTTCTTTTTAATACATCGAACAAACATTAAAAATCATACCGAAACTCCAGCACGGAAAACAATCCATTAAAGTTTCTTTTATAAATTAATAACTTTACTATTTTTAATTAACCATCTAATATTCTGGCCTTTAATAATTAATTACTAACTCCTTTTAGCTAAAGCTTTAGATCATCATCATTTTCTTAGCTTTTTAGATCATTCTTAAGTACATACGAAAATATTAGATTTAAAAGTTCTATTTTAGCGATTTTTAATCGATTAAACACTATAATCTAAGAAAATGTATTAAATAAGAGACAGATCGATTTTCTTTTAAGTAATAAAATTAAGCATGAGGGTTTTTCATATCAAAGTAAAGGTAAGATGTAATAGATCATTTTCATAAAATAATGTTTATTTTTAGATAATGGAAATATACTACTCAGCAGTGTGAAAGAAGGAAATCTAACTTTTCAGCGAGTTACTATAGAAAATGCTGGAAGATACAGCTGTGAAGTCGAAAATGGTGTTGGTCGTGCTCTACGAAAAATCGCTAACTTAATCATTCATGGTAAGGTATATAAAAAACTAAACTCATTAGTGAAGTATTTGCATTTTCCAAGCAACTAAATCACAGTTCATTGAGAAAAATTGAAATATAAATATTACTCTGTATTTGCATGATAGCTATCTTGCCTCTGTAAAAAAATAAATAAACTATAAATAATTTTTTCTTGTTTTTACAATTATCTTTAAATGCGTTTATCCATTGCTTTACGCGCATTATTTAGTGTTTGTGATACTGCTTACAATTTAAATAAATAATTATGATTGATGTTGTTCGATGAGCTAGTATGCCTAATGTTATACACATTATTTCTTCATTTAATTTGCGTTGTATTACGTCAAACATTTTTATCTCAAACTTACTTATTATTTATGTTATTTTGAATCTGTAGTGTGGTTTTCTGACGACATGTGGCGCTAGCTTCCCATAATTTGTAACGTTAATGCTCTCCATCTTGCTACATAGATGTGTTTGTTGGTTTTTCGCGACGGTACTATTCTGTGATGCGATCTGAATTTAATGACAGAATCTATGAAACATGTAACCGAATTGAAGATAATAACGTCCTGTGTTGATGAACGGCTACAATGATTAGACGTCAGCGACCTCAATTTTTAGAATTTTTCCTGTTACTGATTTTACAAGCAATAGGAAAATCCAATTCCAAAGGTAAGCAAATCGTAAGTTCCCCTTATTTGCTTTGAAATTGTATTTGTATTGCAATATAGTACATTATTTTGTAGAAACTGCATAGAATTTGCAATTTAAAAACATTAACTACAAATTTTGTTCAATATTAGGTAAGTATTTTGTTTCAAGTAATTCATATCTTTGCGAGTTTCAAATATATATTTGTGTATTGCTCCATAGGTATGCATTAAGGCACAAATACAATGGATAACTGTAGATCATTGAAGATTTTATTAATCACATCGTAATATATATAGCTTATTTATAACTAAATTTGCTGCTAAAATTACAATGTTAAGTTTCCAAAAAAAGTGAATGTATTACGTGTGAATGATTTTTTATACATGTAATACTTGAGAATGATTTTTACAGAATGATTCAAAAAATTTTCTCACATTTAATAGCAGTAGCAAAAATTATCCTGACTTTTCAAAAATGTTTTTAATTTCTCTTGAAAAATAAATAATAGCTAAGAATTTTAAAGGATACATTGAATTATAAGTGGATACGAAAAATTGTTACAGATTTTCATGCAGAAAATCGAAGAGCTTCTAAAAATTATATTTTGAAAAGGATATTTATTTTGCTGATAAAAGTATCAGTTTTTATAAATCTCTGCTCATTTCCATTGCATCATTATAACGTTCCGTTCCAGCGGATAAAAATGGGTGTAATTAATTTTAGTGAAAACATTTTCAGCATTAAATCTTCAAAAACTACTTGCATTTTCAAGAAAATGGTTAAGACAGACTATTTATGATGTTTACTTATGACTATACGAAATGTATTTAAATATGTAAAATATACTTTCATGTAAAAGTGTGATTTTGACATCTTATATTCTAATTAAATCTTACATTTCAGATCATCCTCCAAAAATTCAGCCTTTCAGTGTATCGGATGTATTAAATGAAGGAGAATCTGCAAAATTGGGATGTGTTGTAATAAAAGGTGACGGTCCTTTCACGTTCAAATGGTACCGAGACAACAAAGAAATTAAAAGTGACTCTCAGTTTGAAATCGACAATCTTAAAGGTGTATCAACTTTAACTGTTAAGTCAGTATCAGGGTATACTAGCGGAAATTATACGTGTGAAGCTCAAAACGCTGCTGGAAAAGATAGCTACAGTGCTTCGCTTGTAGTTAATGGTATGAAATTTTTCCTATCATGAATTAACAGTATTATTCTAATCTTTAAATAATTAAAATGCGAGTTTATATTGAATTGGTAGATATATGCATTGGAATCTTAAAGTATATATATATATATATTAAGGGTTTTTTGTCATAACACGAAATAAATTTATATGTAATTTAATAAAAGAATTGATTGAAGTAGATGTAGTTAACACGAACGTTATTTCACTTCTATAAATATTATGCTCTTTCACTTTAAGCGTTATTGTACACTTTCAGTATTAAATGTAAAAGTATTTAATTAAACAAACATAAAAAGAGAAGAATAAATTAAAAATTGGAACTACATACTGCTTATTAACATAATGCGTAAATACTAAATATTTTTCTGGTAGAATAAGAAAGTCCTAGAATGGGTCTGTCAAACCAATAATTTGTTTGAGTAATATAAAAAAATCATTATACATATTAACAATAAGATTAGATTAGCTATGCACTGAAGTTAAAATAATCTTTAAATATAATAATAATTGAAGTGTAAGCTTCTAAAGACGGCCTGAAATTTTTCGAGAAGGGAAATCCTTGAGATTTATGACATTCTTTGGAAAGAAACTGCTTCTGTATATTAATAAAAGCCTAATTTACGTATAAAACAATTTTATCTTCCTTAAATGCATCGAATAAAGCAAGCATATGTTAAGAATAAAAATTAAATTTTAGCAATCCAAGATTTACTCTGCGTTATAAGACACCCATAAGTAAATTTGTTGCTATGAATTTTTCCGTGAAACTGTGTTGTGATGAAGGATTTAAAATTTCAAAGAATAATAACATTCTGCCACGTTTGACGAAATTTATATTAGAGGTATAAGCTTCTATAAACATTTATCACTGAAAAATTTCAGATCTCAGCCCAGCTCTTTACTTTACATCAAAAATACAATATAAATAATTTGAAATAGTTTTTTTTTACCAAGAAAAGATCTAAGCTTCAAAGGCTCTTTAGGCAGTTAACTGAAATCATATATAAAGAAAATTCTGTATGCGTCTGTTGCTTTTAAATAATATTCGGATATATTGTTAAGTTAATATAGAAGTAAAGAAGTATTAAGCAAATATATTGTTAAGTTAGTTTAAGAGTAATCGCTAATTGGTTCTTAACTTTGGAAAGGCATATATAAACTCATAGCTTTATTCTTGTTCAAAATATTCTTTGAACTATAAGTTTTTTATTCAACATGAAGTTCAAATATATTTTACGATGCCGTACAGTTTAAACTTTTATATCAATATTTATGCTGTGTTTCATTCCAGCTCCCCCTAAATGGGTAAATGAACCTGCCAGTGTTGAAGGATTGGCAGGTTCTTTTATCATCTTGGATTGCCAAGTTTCCGGTTATCCACCACCTACTGTAACATGGATCAAACAAAATGGTACTTTCTTTAGATATTCTATGCACTCATTTTAAGAAAACTGCAAAAATTTAAATTTTATTTCTCTAATGAAACATTTTTTAACATTGGCTTAAAATCATTCAAATAATATTAATAAGCTTCACTTGATATTAGAAACACATCACTAAAATAGATTTGTAACAGTTTTATGGTTTTAAAAATAAATCATGAGGCATAATACATTAAAATCTTTCTATTCTATGATATGTAATGCACATTCCTCAATATGTTTCTTTCAAAATTAACATTTTCCTTTAAAGTCTAAGGAATAATTTTTTTCTACTCTAAAGAATTTACCTTTACCTATACTGCTTCAAAATATTTTTTTAAAAAAAATCGTTAAGCAATAATTAGGCTTACAAATCATAATTGCAACAAGACAGCAATTTTCTTGGTATAAATATCTCTGTTAACAAAATAATTTAAATCCACCTTCATTTTATTTACTAGCTTGTTCGCCATCATTTTGTATTCACGGTTCTCTTAACAACGTAATTTTAAACTTCAGATTGTGGTAGATATTTAACCCACGTTCTATTAGTGTCCTTAGACCTCTTCTGTTATTTTCTACATAAATGTTCCTAATGGAGTCAAATAACTGACCATGTCATGTACTCTCTAATTCCACTCAGCTTAATGGATATTTTTCTTAATGTAAGCAAAGCGATATCTCGCAGAGCTTGGTTTACAGATTTCCCAAAAGGTTTGATGAAATAAAGTATGAAAGCAAAATGTGTAAGGATATTATCTCATATTATAACAATGAAATAGAAATATGTAATTGAATATTTGTTTAAACAATGAAAACGCTTTGAGTTGCGTTGCAACAATGAAAAGTATTGTTGTAAATTATGCCAAAAATATTTTTTAAAATTTATTAAAATTCGAGAAAACATTTTACGGCAACTTAATTGATATCATTGGAAAAGGAACTGTTTGTACTTTCAGATGGTGTAAAAATAATTTTTGTGCTGTAATATTTTCGGAAGTTATTAAGGAAAAAAGCCAAAATTTCACTTAATTTTTAATTAATTAAATTCTAATTAAAACTTCAAAAAAGGCTACGAGGTGCACATTCCTACTCTCCAAAGTATGTTTGTGCCAAATTTCATAGCTCTAAATCCAGCGGTCTGACCTGTAGAGTGCCAACACACAGACACACGCATTCTCCTTTATTATTAGTTTTTATTTACTATTTCTGGTGAATAACACGTCTGGAGCATGGATATATAATATAAAATAAGCATTTTTATATCACGCAAATGATGACTAATATATAAAAACGTTTACCACCATTGCCATATTTGTCATTTTCCTTAACCCCAAATGAATTATTATAAAATCAAACTCTTTTGGCAAAACATCTTCTAACAAATGCGTTTTCTATTTCAATAAAAGCTATTTAAAGTATGAGATTTATATCATAAAAATACCACTAAAAAACTTCGCAAACAAAATTAAAAAATATGGTGGAAACAAAATTCAAAACTAGTTGTCTATTCATTGATTACAATATAAGGCCAATAGTTTCAGCAGACATATTCATTTACATTGAAAAAAAATTTAATTAATAATATGTTTCTAAGTTCACGGGAACTAGCACATTTTCTGCTGGGCTGAATTGTTTTTTAAAATTTCTAATGCAGCTTGGATCGTCGTTATTGATTGAGTTAGATATGCTAACTCAAATTAAGGCTGAGAGATTAACTGTTCGAAACGGAAGCCTTAAAAGGTTAATTTTCACTCATTATCTTAAAAGCTGAGTCATTTTATGCTAAGAAAATCATTGTTCTGAAAATGCTAGTTTTTTTTCATCCGTTGCAGGCTTCAGCTGAAGTCTAGGGTTCGAAATCTGCACTACATATATTTGTATTCATAGAATACTCAAATTGAACAAATTTCAACCCCAGAAAGCAATTTACTTACATTTTCTGCTTGAATTAACAATTTTTTTAAAAATGATTATTATTGATGGGAATACGCAATACAGATTTCTCTTGAATAAATACCGATATTCCTTAAGTTAAATATGACATTATGCTACTTTAAGACAAGGTTAACTTTCTAAGCGGTTGGCTTTTCCAGTTTTTCATTTTTAATTCAAAAGCAGATTACCCATTTATTTATATATACTTATTCATAAAATCTCTTGTTCAAATATTCTTGAGATTTTCAAATTTAGATCACATATTAAAAAGTACGTTTAGTCTACTTTAAAATCTTATTTTTAAGAGCTAAAAGTAATTAGTTCAGAGTAATTGGCCGCTTGGTGGGCTAATCGTCATGTTGCCTTTCTGATGCCTGAACATTCAATTTATATTTTTATAAATTATTTTATAAAAATATATTTCAGTGTTATTAATATTTATAACACTCCTTCGATATTAATAAACTTAACTTCTTGACATTATGGATAAATTAAAATGGATGAAAAATAAAAAAAGACCAAAGCAACTACTCTTTCTTGCTGCATTTTTGTCACAGTGTATTGTCTCATAGTTCATGACTATACTAATATTTAGTTAAGAGGCTGAATCTTTGTTTTAAAAGTTGAACAAACATATCTATTTTTCTGTAGATGCCGAAGAAATGCAGAAAGTTATGTCCGTTGTGAAGAATGGAAGTTTAATTTTTCACAAACTTCTTGCTGAAGACGAAGGAGAATATTTGTGCAAAGCTCAAAATAATGTAGGTGCCACTTTGCAGAAGTTTGTTACTGTATCTGTTTTGGGTAAGTAGAGGAATGATTTTCCGCTAAAACTTATTTGTTTTTAAACATACAAAAATAATCAATCTATAAATTTGTACGATAAATTTGTTTGAATTAATGAATAAAAAATAAAACCTCCTTTGTTATACGTCTCAAAATCATTTTGGTGGCATATATTTCAATTCCTTTACTTCTTCGCCATTTTTACATATATTCTTACGCAATTTTAGCACATTTACAAAAGCATAGCGACTGAAACAAGTTCCTTGCTTTGTTTTATTATGTTTTATTAACACCAAAATTTTTAGTAACACTTTTCGTCACTATATGGCGCCTGCTGCCTGTGCTATAGAATTGTGCCTGAGATTAAAAGTCGTAAGCTTTCTGTATATGTTATATTTGTTTGTTGTGTTCCATTAATTCCGTTGTGACATCTTCTTATATACCGATATAAAACAATACGTTATGCAGTTGACAAATGAACTATAAAATGGCTTTAATTTGGACGCAACCGTTGTCTTTTCCGTTCTTACAATTAATTCATTTCATCAAACGCGCTTTCATTTTTCATGGTGGATTTTCCTGTGCACTTGTCATCCTCCTGTGGTTACAGGATGCTACATCTAACTCCGCAGATGAAGGTAAGAATTTTTCGTATACTTTCCTATTCTCTATTTAAAAATTAAGTGATTTTATCGATGCACACTTAACAATAAATACTTATGCGTGCATTTTCAAAAACAGTTCTTCAAAATAACAATTGTAAAACGTTTAACCCTCTGACTGCATAATTTTTTTGATTTACTATTTAGATGCAACGTTTTAAAACATGTTCAAATACTGTTGAACCAACCTAATTGTTATTTACATGAAGGGCTTCATCAGTATAAAATGATTCAACTTTTTAAAAGTACTAAGTAAACCCATTAGCTTGCAAAAATCGCAGGATGCAGCAAAAAACAGACGAGCTTCCAACCCGTGGAAATCGCGGAATATGCAGTCAGAGGGTTAATATTCTACTATAATGGTATAAATTATTCCATGATTCTATTTTACTTTGATTTATTTTAATACTTTACTCATAAAATTTAGAATGATCATCAAATTACTTACATTTCTCTTGTTATTTTGTGCAATAAAAGCTTTTAAAACAATATTGTATAATTGTCTGCAATATTGATTCCATCTTAATTTCTGAGAAATATATTCATTGCGATAAACTTAGAATCACATACATATGCTTCATTTATTAAAAATTTGAACCATTAAGTGCATAAAATACTTATCTAGAAGATATTTCGAGACCAATTCTTTTGAGCAAATAATCTACGACCTCTATTGTGCGTAGAATTATATTTCTGAATTATATTTACTTCTACAGAGAACTTCAAAGACAAAATAAAATAGCATACGAAACGATATTCCATTTCAGTGTCTACATTTCTGTTATCTTCTGTGAAAACTGCTGTGCCTTACTTTCAGAAATAATCAATTATAACTTTTAAATACATAATAATTTATTTCAAAATAGGATCTTAATAAATCCTTTTAATTTAATAATAAATTCCAAACCTCTAAAAGTTCATTTTTTATTGATTTTCCCCTTTAAAAACATATACTACTATATGATTCAACCTTTAATGAAAGGCAGCATATTTCATATGAAATACAATTTTACGCTTATAATCATGTACTGCTTCTCACCAGAACTGTTGTACTTGCAGGTTTGCCTCAAATACAGCCTTTTAATTTTCTTTCTCGTCAGTCTGAAGGATCAAGCGCTAAAGTACTGTGCAATATAATGCATGGAAAGAGGCCAATTGAATTCTATTGGTTGAAAGATGGAAAAATATTACAAGGATCGAAACACGTGGATATATCTAAGCATGATGATTTTTCCATGCTTACTGTGAATAATATTAAAGCCGATGATGCAGGGAACTACACTTGTAATGCGAAGAATTCTGGCGGGGAATCAAGCCATACAGCGTATCTAGTTGTTGAAGGTATGTTTACATTAATTTAAATGCCAAATTACATTTTCACAGTCCAATCTCTTCATTGTTAAATTTTCTTAAAATACTTTCTAGATTTTGCATGTAAAACAAACTAATATGCTAGCATCAGCATTATAAAGTGTATTCGGCATGTTTTATTTTGTTTTTAATTTTTATGCCTTCCTAACTAACATTTATGTTTTAAGCACTCTAAAAATAAAAATCAATTCTATAATCAATTACATTTTATTTGCCTAATTCTTGCAGTAACATTTTGTAACTTTGTTTTATATTTCAATTTCTGAAGTAATGCATATAAAAAAGCTTAATTGCTTCACACGAATGTTTTGTATTTTTAAAAGTTATAAAAATTGTCATAGTGAAAAACTCCCCCAAAACAGACTCAAAATTTCTGGTTGAATAAAGAGAAGTTTATATGAAGAAGATTTTTTTACTCAAATTATGTCGAAAATTTGTTTTGAATTTTATATGAAATAAGCTTTATCAAATATTTTATCTGCTAGTGACATTTTTTAAGAAACAAAATTGCAATAAATTAACGAAAGTGTTAATGACTTTGTTAATTTCGGCAATTAATGTTAAATGTTTTCGTCTATAACTAACTAAATACGCTTGTAATATTTAAGATTTTTCTTATGTTTCCAAGATTCGTTGACATTTTTTTCATTTAAAAATACACTTTCTTGACAGAAAAAAATCTTTAACAAATATAATTTAATGCATGTGTTAGTACAACATAAAAGAATAAAACACTTTTATATCTTTAAAATCTTCTAACAGAATGTCCTTTAACTGATCGATAGTTCAATTTTTATTTGTGTAAAAACATTAGAAGTAATTGTTATATTAAAGCTTTATATAAAATACCCAAAATACAATAAAGTCTTAATACTTATAAGCTTAGAAGTTCAATCAATAATAGTAATACTGTGATAACACAGTTTTCAACAGTTTGATCCGAATCGACTGAAAAATCTGTAATGCCATATTCAGAAATATACTTTTATTTACTTGGATGCTTATAATTTAGAAAAAAACTCGTTATGGGTTTAATTTTCCAACAACACTTGATATCTCTTGTATTTTTACAACTAGATATGGGAGATATAACAATTAAACAATTGTACGTGCATAATACGAGATCATAGTGATAAATAATGCATTTAAAATTTTTTATTTATTCTTTCTGAAAATTTAACAGAGAATGAAAAAATGATACCTATTCCTTATACAGTAGTATTTTTAATGATAACAATCGAACAATAATTTAAATTGTTCGATTCTTTTCAGAATAATTGAAATTAATATTTATTATAAAAATTTACTATTTAATCATAGGTATTTTCGAAGATACATACTCAAGTTTTGTAAACATTTAATTGCATTTAAGCGGACACAATACATTTTTCTACATTTCTCTGTGTTACTCCAACCAAAGTTCAATTATTATGGAAAATTTATATTTAGTTAGCTTTTTCATTATTCATGCTTTTACCTTTTAACTACTTAAATGTGTTACCTATTTTAATAATACAATAAAGCACCGTTTGTACATGTTTCAATGGACTGACGTAAACCGACGTATAAATGAAAAGACGTATAAACGAAATTTTAATGCGCAAGTTTGATTATTACAAATTTTATATGACTAAATAAAATTCATTCAAAAGTAATAATTTTAAAGTTTTTTTGAGATAGTACTCATATATCACTGCATAGTAAGGAAATCAATAATTAAATTTTTAAATTAAATTTTTTTTTATAAAAGTGAGAAAAATCATGCCTTTATTGCATATCTTAATTACTAATTATACATATCTTGTACGATTTATGTGCATGCAGGTAGGAGTTTAATTAAGAAAATCTTTTACCGTATCTGACGTGCTGATTGTCTGTGAGTATTAAGTGGATCGTTATGAATCGAATTAAGTTCATTGAATGCTTTCTCACTATTCTTTTGACAAAAGAAATAAGTTCGAAGTGTTTCAATGGAATCCATTAAGTCTTTAAAGATAGGGGGAATAACTTCATCATCATCACTTAAATTAGCACCAGACAACTTTTCTTCTATTAATTCATCAATTATGAGGAATTTCAAAATCATGATATTCTTATCGCAGGAAATTTTCACATTTTCGAACAGGGGAAAACGATATATAACCGAAGATTTGCGTCCGTATAAACAAAGTACGAAGAGTACGAATGAATCGGGACTGTGATGAAACGACGTATAAATGTAAACAACAAATAAATAGGAAACGTATTAACAACGCGTTACTGTATTTTGTACAAAGTACTGAAAATCCACATAAAGTTGTTAAAAAACGAAACAGAAGGTTTAAATGACATAAAGACATATGAAAAAGAAATGTGGTATATTTATAGCATGACTTATGGAGTAAACATAAATTATAAAGTATATTAAACAATAAAAATTATCAGTCAAGTCAGTCGACTATTAGTATATGAGCTTGTAAAAATAGACAGTAATTGTACAGCTCAACTATACCTTGACAAAAAATTACACGCGCAATTCGTAACGATTAATAAATGTAGTGCTAAACATTTCTGAAAAAGAGGCAGAAGTTGAAGTGATACTTTCTAGATAATAGTAGGACATTTAATTTTATTTATACGGTTTTATTTCCATTTTTTCGATTTATGGACATTTCTGGTTTGGAATACATGTATATTTATGACATGTGATGACGTGTGATCATTATTTCAAATGCCCTACAATTATATTTCTAAATATAGTTAGGCATTATTTCTTTAGTTAGATATATTTAGCAGATTATTACAGATTTTGCATTTCTTATAATTAAAACTTCGCCAACATTGCTGATTTTACTTTAATATATATTTAAGCTTTCTTTTTTAAAAAAGCTAAACTAAAAAAAATGAAATTTGTCCCTAATATAGATATGAAAAAAGAATTTCTTTATTGAAATTTTGCATTACTCTTGAATTCATTGTATATGTTTTTTTATAAATCACATGCAGTTTTTTTTTGTTAATACAAATAATTACTTGTTTTGATAATAATGATATATTATTGTATTTATAGCACCACCTTTTTGGATAAAAACACCTCACGACATGACAGGTGTTTATGGCTCGAGCATAAGTCTGGAGTGCGCAGCTGCCGGTTCTCCCAAACCACGAATCACGTGGCACAAAGGCCGCGACGTCATCCACAACGACGCCAAACGTGTGGTTGCCCGTGGCAACGGCAGCCTCACCATCAACATCCTGAGCGAGGAGGATGAAGGCTTGTATCGCTGCTCGGCTCACAACGGAGTGGGGGAAGGGTTGTCGAAAGAAATAAAAATTGTTGTCAATGGTAACACTATTTGTGGGCCTCCATTCATTTTTATCTGTCGCTGACATCTATTTGTTGACTCTTTTTATTTTGCTTCGACATCGATGCGCTCTTATTACACATGAAACAGCTGACAATGAATGTTATTTATAGTATACACGGAAATTTAATCTTTTGAGATGAAAAAAATATTGTTGTTGCGAATGAACACATTTGATTATACGTGTGATCGTCGTATTTATGTTTGTAATGTGAGGTCGTTTATCTGTGTCTGTGTTTGAATAACTCTTTAAACTTCACCAGTCGTTTGTTTTGATTCCATGAATTGGTTTTTTTTCCTTTTTTTTTTAAGGAAGACGTAATACAAATTATGATTCTGCTCTTGATGTGCGAAAATAATTTTTGTACAAAAGAAAACATAAGATATTAACAATTGTTTTTAATCGTCACCAAAGAAGAATTTTGTTCTAATATGTATTTAATAAAGGATATCAATACTTTGGTATCTTCCTAAATAAACCTTCCAAAATCTGGCGCAGTACTCTTAAATATTTTCTAAATAATAATTTACATATTGAAAATAATCTCTACATTCACAACTCAGTCACTCAAGGAAAAAAAAGTTTGATTTCTCATAAACAAAATTAAATAAAAACAACAATCTCTACATTCACAACTCAGTCACTCAAGGAAAAAAAAAGTTTGATTTCTCATAAACAAAATTTCAAAAACTATAGAAAAGTACACGTACAAATTTATAGTATGATATAGTATATTCAGGTTTGAATATATGCATTTCTTCACTTACGAGATTTTCCCATGAGTATTCCTTTAAAAGATTCAGTGTTGCCATCATAAGGTTTAAATATTAAAAATATATCTCAATAAGACACATTTTTCAACCTTAGAATATATTTATTTTACTGTCACACAAAACATTGTTATTAATTTAAAACTATTTTACTGTTTTACAATATTTCTGTATTCATATATCAATATTGTGCATTTGTATTTACGGCTTGAACTTTCGAAAAAGAGCAATTTTTAAATATTATTAGTAGCATTATTCTAATACTTAAATGAATAAATGTACAAAATTTGTACCATATTTGTTTGTTTCTAAACTTTCAGTGAAGGGAGTTCTGTATTTTCTGTTCAAAGGAAAACAAGGAATTTGTTAATATAAAAAAATGAGATAACTTGAAACAACATTCCTATATTTTTGAATCAAAAATTCTTATCTGACGGATATCATCAAAAAATACTTTTGTTTTAAATATTTGCAATTACTAAGCCAATCTTATATCATTTTAGAAAATTGCATTTAATATAGCATTTTAGAACGGAAATTGGATGATTTTATTTAAGGATTCATTATAATGTTGATTATTATGTTTCATATTTGAATGTCTTTTGTGTTTGAAATGCTATTAATATTCACTGTTCATTTGCTAAATTGGAATAAAATCAAGAATATTAAAAAATACCAGTGATGATTGCTCATTAGCCTCTTTTAGATATGAATTTTACCTAGAAGCATTTGCAGAGTCTATTTCTTAAGTTTCACCAAAATATATCCTTTAAAGAAAATGATTACTAATAAAACATTTCATGTGCTTTTATTTTTCTCCCCTGTAGCTGCTTGGAGGTAGGGAAGGTATTTTAAATCATTTTAAGAAATATTAATCATTCTGGACATATCAGTAAAGTTGTTTCTCTTTCTAGTTCCTGCTCGCTTCGACGAGAAGTTTACTGTAGTTACGGTGAAAAAGGGAGACAGTGCTAGTCTGAGATGTGAAGCCATTGGAGACCAACCTCTTTCAGTTATATGGAGAAAAGATAGCAAGGAATTGAGAAAAATTAATGGAGGAAGGTAAGCCATTTGAAAATATATCACTGTAATTAACGTAAGTTTGACTAATTTGATCTTTTAAAAATATCCAAAGGGAATAAATAGATGGAGTTTTTCATAATTCCTTTTGGAGTTTGGGAGGAGGATATTTTACAACTATGATAAATACAGTAAAAAGTTTCATATCTTTATATAAACGATTATTCTCAATTTTCAATCGAGTTAGTTCGTTAACCTCGCATGCCATTTAACAACTTATTGCACACGACCTTACGCTGTGCTGTGACTTCACATCTTTTTTCCTTCTACACTATGGCAAAAGATTCCTAAATAATTGTCACGTCGCATTTACAGTGTATTGCGTGAGCATTAATTGATCCCCATCTGTGGTAAGAATGACACAGTCACTATCTTATTGATTGTGACAAGATGAGAATTGTATGGCAAGAACTTAAGTAGACTTAACAACGGGTGTATATATTGAGCCATTATAAAACTTGTACTTTAACTCGAATAGATTCTTTACAACAATACGTTATTTTCCCCTCTAATTGATATAGTTATTTTGTTTATAACTTTCTCAAACCCCTGAAAAAACTATGAAAGACTCTGCTATGTTAATAAACAGGGTATTCCTAAAGAAACTGATATATATTTTAGAGAGTGATAAAATGAGAAGATTTAGTTTTAAACTACTTAGAGAATAAAAATATTACCAAAGTAAATTAGTATTTTTATAAATATAAAACACACCGTATTACACACGTACTTTTAAAATCGGTACGATTAAATTTTAAAAATATTTATAAGCGTAAAAATATTTTAATATTGAATATGTTTTTATTTTAATCAAAATGCAATGAGTTCAAAAACTTTCAGTACTTTTTCAAACTAATGGATTATTTTCTATAATTTGAATTGCTTTGTCAAAATCTTTCAAATATTTATCTTCCAAATTTTATGTTTGCTTAAAGTATATTCAGTATTCTGATGCAGTTAATCACATGAATACAAATTATAGCATATTCAGATTACATTTAATTTTCATTTAGGTACGAAATATTTGAAACACTCACTCCGAAAGGATTAAAATCGGAGCTCGTTTTGCGAGAAGCAGATCGTACAGACGGACATCTGTACACCTGTCTGACCGAAAATCCCTACGGGAAGGACGAAAGAAGTATTAAACTTTTAGTGATGGGTAAGGCAGTTCTGTCATCAATTTATGTATATAATTTATGCGAATGATAAATAGTTTAAGTTTCATTTGAAATATAAGAAATGCGTCATAATAAGTCTGCAGGAAAATAAATTTACTCAAGATAATTTGTAATTCCGAGTTTTTCAAAAATCTTACATTTATGTTTAAGTCATCAGTATTTTAATTATTAAATATGTTAAAATTTATACAATTACAATATGTAGAAGCTGTAACTAAAATAAATTGTTAATTAAATTTTGCTTTCGGAATCCAAAAATTTCTCAAAACTAGCCCAACTTGAGGAGACAAGATCTCTCTAAATTCTAAAGGAATACCTAGTGGGTAATTATACAACAGATTTAAAACTGACAATAAGCACGTAGGAAGTACTTCGAGTGATTTTTTAGTTTATTTTATGCAATACATGATTTCAAGCATGTTTGAATTTCTATTATTTAACTATTAAAATATAAATGACGATTTATTTGATGGATAAATGGTATGTTGCCCAGTGAACTGAAAAGTCTCCGATTGAAATAAATTCATATTTTCAAGTCAAAATTCGTCTTTTTGTTTCTGATTTCAAAAGCAGTTTCATTATCTCGGGAGAACGACAGATATGTAAGAATTTAATTACTGATATTTTATTATAGAAAACTGTATAATTTCTTTAAAAGGGAACTGAACGGGAGAAAAATTAATTTATTTCACATTTCGCACCAAGTAGTTATACATAGTTTCAGTAAGATGTCATTTTATGAAACCGTGATTATTATTAGAATACAAAAATATTAATCACCTGGATAGCCGATAAATGTGCTTGCAATTTATTTTATCTTGCATATCTTTCAGTTAATAAGTGTTTCTTATATGATTTTTCCAAATAGAATTATAGATAAATAGTGTTGGATCTTTTTTAATGACTCAAAATCTTTTATCTCTGCCATCAAAGAGGTGCCGGCCACACCCCTCGACCTGAAAGTGCAGGAAGTGTGGAGCCGCAGCGCCAGCGTCTCATGGTCATCACCCTACACCGGAAACAGCCCCATCACCAAATACGTCCTGCAGTACTGGAGAGATGCAGGTAACAGAGATAGCTTCTCTGAATAGCTTCACAATGAAGTTTTTAATTTTCAATAAGATATAAAAATAGACGATGAAATCTTATAACTTCTTCCAAATTTATATGCAATTTAGCTCAACTCCTTTGAAACTCATTTCAAATCGTTTACTTTAGCATTTCACTACAAGAATGTAACTCTTGAAATAGAAATTGGAAAATGAAAATAAATAACCGAAAAATGATATTCTGGTATACATTCTGATATTCTTGATATTCTGAGAGTCATTAATAAGATAAATGAGTATTATTAAACTCTTAGTAGACAATAAATGTTTAGAATTCAGACAATAAATGTCTTAGTTGAAGTAGTTTTTTTTGTATGAATAAACTAGTTTAATTATATTAGAGAAAAAAATTCTTCATCTGCCATATCAACTTTCGAGGTTAAAAAACAATTTTTAAAACATGAAAACTCTACTCATGATTACAAATCTGCGGTATTTTTTCCAATGTCAAAGCAATAATTTGTTACAACTTCACGTATGAGAATTGATAAGTATTTTAAAAACTTTTGCGTAGAATTTTAGTTTTGTAAGTGAATTAGTCCCTGCTTTAAAATTACATACAAAATTTAAAATTCAAATAAGTTAAAGTTTTTATTGACTCATAATTTTAAAAAGTACGAATTGTTTCTAAATTTAGTGATTGTCAGTTGTCCAATAAGAATTTTTCCCTACAATTACTCATGTTGTTACATTCTGAATACATTTTTGTATATATTTTCATTGTAAATATTAAATTAGAACTACGTGTTAATTTCGATATTTTAAAATACGCTTATACTATTTCTCATTTAGTGTGATTCATTCTGTCAATATGAAAACAAGACAATTTCTACTATAGTAAATTGTTTGTACCTCTTTCTGACAAGATATACAAAAAAATCTTGTGCAAAATTATTTCTAAGAAATGAAAACGATTAGTGAATCGTAAAATACTGATATTTTATTAAAAATCGATTTCTTTTTCTTATTCCTCCAGTGTCTGGTGGCCGACATCGTTTGGAAGAGAAAGTGGTGAGCAGCGCCCAAACGTCGGCTCTGATAAAGGATCTTTATCCGGGCACTAACTATGGCTTGGCCATCGTAGCAGAGAACACGGTAGGGCGGGGCGAGCCATCGGACACCATTTCGTTCACAACGGGAGAAGAGGGTAAAAAAATTATAGATTGCTCATAATCATGAAGTGGCCATTAGTAACTTTGACCAATTTACAAATTCTGTTAGTTTTGCAGCTCTGTGGAAGGCAATAATATAAAATAATCCTACATAATTTCTCTACAATTTTTCGTTTTCGTTTACTGCTTAGTTAAAAAAATTCGTAATTTTAAAATTTTTACACATTTATCTTAATATAAATAAATGTCATTGTGGGTATGTGGGTTTGTGGTTATGTATGTGGCTATGTTCCACATCTCCTCCTAAACCGATGGACAGTTATCAACCAAATTTTGTAAATTTTGTACACTTATTATTTAAGACAAGGGGCAGACACTTATGAACTTTTCTAAGTCCAAAAGTTAAATAAACAGGCAGTTAATTAGAAATTAACAGAAAGCGTTTTTCCGCCGTAACTTCGGAGCAAATTGTCCGACAAAAAATATTTTTATACCATCTTAAAGTTCAAAATTTTACCTTTTCAATGATACCACCATCTGTGACATTTTTCCTTCAATTTTTATTAATTTTTTTAATGTATAATAATTGTTAATTCCGCGCAGACGATTTTGAAATAACGCAAATTTACAGCTACTTCGTTGCTAGGCAACGGTTAGACTTTAAACTAATTTACCTTTATTTCTGAAATTTTTGCTTATTTTTATAAATATGTTTTACATAAGAAGAGAGTCAATCGTCAACTTTTAAAAGCCTCAAATCTAATTAAAATTTCAGTTAATTGGAAATTAAGCAAGATCACATTAGAAGAATTTTGGATGAATACGAATTTTATTATTTTTTTATTCTTATTTATTCTAACGCTTTTTCTCAATGAAAAATTTACTATGTAATTGTCCCAAAACATCCGTTGAAATCTTTCTTATACTGCAAGATTTATGAATAAAATTTGAAGTACTATGCAATAAATACTAATAATTTATGGAGAAAATTAGCTATCGACGGTTTTTACAAATCGTCTGGCTCAACTGATATTTTCATTTTAATTAAAAGACATTTCAGGCGATAAAAGAATTTTGGGTATTGTAATTTTCAATACAAAAGCAGTTTTTTACATCAAAAATATGAGACATAAAAGTATTTTAATCCCGAGAAACGCCGGGCAAAACAGCTAGTAAGTATGTATTTATAACTTTTATTGCTTAATTTTTTTTATTTATTCTTTATTCTTCTTAATTATTTTATTATTTCTTTTTTTTAAAAAAAAGTGCATCATTAGTTTTGTAATTATTTACAAAAATAAATTATCTTTTAAATTAAAAAATCACTTGTATGAAAGTATTATTGAAATATTCTAAAAAAGTGAATTACTAATGGAATGTAATTTATTTTCATTCTTACTAAAATTAGCGAAATGAAAATAAGTTAAACTTTTAACGTTATACTTTTTGACTATAAACCTTCAAACACGTCTGAAATTAGTACATGAAATCTGATGAATAAACGCCTGATAATATTTGAGGAGACTTTAATTAGTCCATATATGACTGTAAGAAATTAATTAGTTATGATTTTTTTACAACGTTTTAGTAAAAAGTATAATAAATAAACACTTATCTATAAATCTTGAGTTACTAATTATTATTTGAAATAAGCACGTAAGCGTTCTAAATACTTACTTTTCTAATAGATCTAATCTTTAATGCATGGGTATACTTAAAACAATTTCATTTAGTCTTTAGTTATAACAATGATTGTATTTGTTCGTAAACCAAAAATGCTTCAAATACTGAATATAATGATAGTAAATGGATACTTTTAATGTTTTGCAGAACCCTCTGGATCTCCTATGGACGTTAATGTAGATGTGAAAGGAACAGCTTCCTTGCTCGTAACATGGAAGGTATTACAGACTTAATTGTAATTTTTTTGGTTTGGTTGTTTATGTGGCATTTATTTGATTTAAAATGCACACAAAAACTCCAAAGGTAACAAAGTAGTACTTAGTTTGAACTTCACGGCATGTAAAGCGCAATGTACACAAATTTATTGAATGTATTCCATAGAATTACTAGGATACTATTTCTATGATGTATTCTCAGGACTTGGATTTCATAGCCTTGAAAAGTGTTTTGCCACAACTTATCTCTCCTTGCCGTGAAGAAACATTGTAGTATATGGTTAGAATAAGTAGCTATATGTCATTTTATATTCTCATACAGATTTTTACAGATTTATATTACTATATTTTTCCAATCTATTCCTTTAATTATTGTTAATTTATTCTCAGCATTACATGCTGCCTTTTTATTTAATTAGCATTCCTGGAACTTTTAACATTGCGTGTCCCTTTTACGATAAATAAAAAACAAAAGCAATTTCCACAAAGAAATTTTTTTCCCTCCAAAAAAGATGCAAATAGTACGAAAATAAAACAGACGAATAATTGTTTACCCATTAATTAACGATAAACAAAGAAGGAATTTAAAAATTAACTTTATTGAAATATCCTGTTCGAATTTTGCATACAGGTATAGAAGTCTAAAACGAACAAATGTTTTGAAATTTTCCGTGACCTATAACGTTAAGAACCCCGAATTTATACATAAATAGTACACCTTAAGGACATTTCAACGTTTTTGAATGCGAAAATATCAATAAATATTTTAATAACAAACATGAGACTTGCACATGTTTTTGAACTGCTGAAAGTAACTGTAGATACTGTAACCATTTAGGGGGCCATTACAACGAAAAGTACTACGGTTTAAACTGTTTCTCATGCTTCTATTTATAAATATTGAAACAACCAAGATTTCATATTAGAATATTGATGTGTTTTGTAATGTATGCAAGAATTCTTTTTCGATATTAATGTAATAATATAAAAACAATTTGTAAGTGTATTCTAGTGAACTAAAATAGATTTATATTAGTTTAAAATTCTCTCTTGCGTTTTATATCTCAAGCTAACTTTTTGTTTCTTACATTGTCTCAAGCCTCCTCCAAAAGACTCATGGAACGGAAAACTGAAAGGCTACTACGTGGGCTATAAGATCATGCAGGATTCAAGTCATCCATATTCCTTCAAGACGGTAGACTATGTCCCCGGAGGAGTCCAAGAACATATGATTACAAGTCTTAGGAAGGACACGGAATACAGCATCATTGTGAAAGCGTTCAATAATGCGGGCAGTGGAGATCCCTCACAGGAAATCATTGTCCGGACACTAGGAGGAGGTATATTGATTTAACTGAAATCTGAACTATTTTGTAATTGTATTATTGAGATAGTTCAATGAATATAGACAGTGACTATCGAAGTTGACAGAGCATAGAAAGCTATGAATGATCGTTTCAACAGTAAGTGACGTAATAGTGCTTCTACTGGTCTAAGAGCTACAGAAATAACTCCATGAAATTAAGCAACGATCTGTTTAATATATAAAGTTCCTTTGTATGAAATATCTGTTGCTCTTATTAAAATACTCAAATATAACAAGTAATTTGAAATACTTAAAGAAACTGCTACTCAAAGCTACTTAACTTGGCGTATTGATACATCACGTACTATATAGATTTCTCTACTATCAACTGAAGTTGTTACTGACAATGGAAAGTCAATCGAGTTAAACAATGTAATGTTTACCATAAGCAATTTTTTTGTCATTTCTTTATTTTTTATCTTTGGATAAAATTTCCATTTAGTTTCTTTTTTCATTACCGTGCCTTTAACAATTAATTTTATCTCATCAGCTTGTATTGAACTATAATTCATTAATAAAAGTATTAGTTTAGATATTTGTAATTCATATATAAAAGAAGATATTTGTTTCTTAAATAATTGTTACCTCGGTCCTTGTTGACACACAAATGTTATGCTTGATGACGTTACCCTGTATTCTTCCGATATCATTAAAGCAGAAGGAAGCAACTAGGCCCTGGAAGCACTACTGTCAATAATGTACAATGCTATGAAATATTTTTTTAAATTTGAATTCATGTACAAAGTTTAATGTTTCTGAAAACGTTTCAGTGATATTACTTTAATTAAAAATAAAGCTACAGTTATTAAACTTTGCTCCTATTTATGGAGAAATGTAAGTGATAATCGACTGTCTGAATTTGAATGTTCTCCCAGTATAACTTTTGAACTTATTATATATTTAAAGACAACTAATGCCTGTTCTTTTGTATAGACCTTCCCTCACCGCCTATTGTATTTGTGGTTGCCACATCCGAAAATTCAATCAAAATTCAGTGGAGATCAACTGATAACAAATCTCCAGTATCAGGTAGTATTTTAATTTATCTGTACATTCTTATAAGCATGAAACATACATTGAAAATACATGCATCTATTGACATGAATCACTATGATTAGATATGCATTTAAGTTTCAATAAATGCCATTTTAATTAATTATATTTGTCTTTAAATGTTACACAATGCCTTGTTAGTGCATTATATTATTCCTTATTATATGTTAATAATATCGATTGTTTAAACAGAATTTTTTTTAATCTGATCATTATCATATGATTTACTATAATTTAATTCATCAAGGTTGTCTAAACAATGAAGAGATAATTTCAGTACCGTTAAATTATGATACTCTATTTTAGAATCCACTGATTTCTGCTTTTTATGTTTGGTTGGTAATTTTGGCAGATTCAATATAATATAACAGTTTTCATATTTTATCTAAGATATATATGCTTATTTTACGGCTTTTACTGACATTAAAAACTATTATTAATCAGCTCACTTCAGTTGATGTGGAAATCACGCTTCAGTTAGTCCATAAAATTTGGTGGGTGGCATAATTATAACGTTGAAGAACAGATAAATAACCACTTTCTTCGTTCTAAAGGTATTTAGACTTATTGTCAAGAGTTGCATAATAATATCGAAAAAAAACTGACGATTTTATTAAGAAAAAGTAAAAAAAAAAATGCAAGAAGTTGTAGGGTTCAACCAATAGTAATTAGTGTTGTATTTTAAATTTATTATAATAATAAACTAAAATGGACTTTATTATATAACTTTTTATGACCCATAATTCAAATTCTTCATTAAAAGTCACTATAATGCAATTTCATGATACAATTAGCAACAAATACATTATTATTTTCACTTAACTGAATCTAAATCACTTCGCGCAGATGAGTTGTCATTTAGCAATTTATATAAATATGATTCTTTCACGGAAAAGATTTCTCGGCACTTTCAAAATATAATAAATCTACATAAATGTTCATAACGATTCTTGTATATGATTCATTATCAACTACTCTTGTGTGTTAAAACTCAAATCAAGTTTTGCCAGCCAATTTAATGAGAGCTCTATATATGTTGTTGTGATTCACATACCAGCATTAAATCATTAGTGCTAGTTTAATCCTCATTACACATCAGAGTCTCCTCACCAACTAAACATGCACTTTTGATTTTGCATATATCGATCACAGTTTCGCATTACTAATGCTTAAAACATCAAAGCAAGCATCTTTTATCTCTTTTTTTCATCTAAAGAGGAATTCAATCTTCTTTTTCAATTTCTACTTCAGCAGTTTCATTCAAAGAAATCTGCTGGTGTAATGCGACGTTCTATCATTAACTCTCGGCAATCAGTGTTCTGTTTCTGCGCCCTTAATTAACCTCTCTCTGCTTTTTTTTCCTTGCCAGGCCATGCCATCCACTACCGGAAGAAAGGGGAGAGTTGGCAGAGGGTGGCCGTGACGTCACCGCACGAGAACTCGTACACCCTGACGGGGCTTCATGGAGGGGCCTTCTACCAGCTGTACGTCACAGCCAACAGCGAGTTCGGGGAAGGGGACCCGAGCGACGTGGTCACAGTGAAAACATATTGTAAGCAGAAAGCGATCGATAATCGTTCGTTTTACATCTGCATGAAAAGTTGTCATCCTTTTTTTTGTATTTTACAGTTTTCAATCGATACTATACGCATTAGAGCACAAAGGAGTAGAGTGTGTTAATTACTTTTAAGCATTTTGTTGAATTCTACACTCTATGCACATTACATTAATTCTTGTGCTGTATTTTAAAATCTGTACGTTGTACACAATGAAGTCTGGTTCATGTCTTCTGGTTTTTAATGTATTTAATTGATATTTACAGATAGCATACGCATTGCCACTCATTGGTATCTGTTTTGCTAAATTTGTTTTTTTTTTTTAATCTTCAGAATTTACATATTTTAGATTTATTTCTATTTTATCAATTTTAATGCGCCTTTAGATGCTGAAGTACAATGTAGTTTGATTTTTAGCACATTTTATCGAATTCTACACATTAAAGATTGTGAAAACTACACAGTTTGAAACTATACAGATATACCAGAATTCTAATTTCCTTTTTATAAAAACTTAAAACTCATCATAAGCTACATAAATTTAAGTTCAAAAGTTTGTTTAGTTGTTCAATGCAGATTGAATGGAATTAGAAAAATTAAATTTAAAGAAATTGCAACTCGTCAGTTATATGTAATGCTACTGGAAGTAAGTATGGCGGCTAAGTTGTTACATATATGTAAAATCAATTTTATGTCTCTAAGTGTTTTGATCATTGATTAACTGAGTCCCCAGAAACGAATATGCAAATGAACTGTTGAAACTGTTCAACAAGTGCATGGCAACACTCTGAGATTAATTATCAACATTTGGCTGGTTAGAGCATAATTTAAGCTTGTAAAATGAAGAGCTTACACACCTCTAACACAATGTGTTTGTTAAATATTTTGGACATTATTTTTACTAAACAACATTTCGAATGTAGTAACAATACACTAATTAATATTAACCTATTCAAGAACACTTAAAGTAACCTATGTTCTAACTTGCAAACATCCATGGGAAACTTTTGAAAACATTAATCAAGTTATGTTTAAATATAGGAATGGTTTGGAATTTAGTATGTGTTCATAGAAATCTTCACGGTTTTGATTATCAGAATATAGTTTGAACTCAATCGCAATTGCTGAGTTTATCAGTTGCTTAGTTTTACTTTGGTCAATTAAATT
The DNA here is from genome assembly GCA_013235015.1 of Araneus ventricosus. Classification (NCBI taxonomy): domain Eukaryota; kingdom Metazoa; phylum Arthropoda; class Arachnida; order Araneae; family Araneidae; genus Araneus; species Araneus ventricosus. Next base: position 1,608,892 of record BGPR01000010.1, on the reverse strand, counting down.
GCTTATCAAAATATTAATATACTTATTAGGGAAAATTATACGATTCTTTTAAATTATCAAATTATAGAAGTATAGCATCTATTAAAACAAAAACTGGAAAGTTATAAGAGTAACACAATTAATTATATCAAGATTACACTCTAATAAATTAACACTGTAAAATTTTCAAATTTGCTTCTCTTTCAGCAGAAATTTTATGCTACTTCGAATGAGAAGAAATATAAAGTTTTTCATACTAGAAAATCTGCATATTTTGAGCATTAATTACGTTTAATGTTCAAATATACAGAAGTACAACCATAGAAACTTCTCTTAGGGTAAATGTAGTTCTTTGCTTATCCAATAGATGGCGCTATAAGTCTGCTTCAGTGCATGTGGTCAAGAACACTTGCAATTTGGTTACTCAGCAACACTTTCTTAGTTTTAACGCATTTTTGATAATAATTTATCAACATTAATATTTTTTCACTAAATTTGTTTTTACTGTTGTAGAAAACGAAGTTTGAATGACCTTTTTTTCTGATGCAAAGAGAAAGGAAATTTGATACCGTACAGATTTTATAATCATTTTATTTATTTATTTTTTTATCTTATAATTTGTTTCTTTTTCAGGAGTTTGAAAGAAAAATATTAGGAATTAAATAACAGCAAAAAACTATATTTATTCATTCATCGTACTGAAAGACAATTGCATCGCATATTTGCTTATGTATAACTATAACTTTTATTTCTTTCTTCTAATTTTTAGTAGTTTATGAATTTTTGAATTGATAAGAGTGTAAAATTTATTAATTACTATTTAACTTTAACTTTGAATTAATTCAAATTTCACTATTTAAAAACCAAAGACACTTTGACCCTTCTTAAGACTTAAAAAAAACTGACTATTTTTGCATATTTACAATTCGTTGCTTAACAAGAAACACGACCTATCTCAATTTTTTGAAATTTCAAAGAGTCGGAAAATACTCAATTTATTACAGCCAATAACTTATATTTCTGATTTTTTTACGTCTAATATAAACATAAGAAATCATGTTCCTACCTTATGTGAAAAAAATTCAGAAATATTCGTTATTGGTTGTGAAAAATAGAGAATTTTCCTCATCTTTGAAATTTCAAAAAATTGAGATAGACGGTGTTGCTTGTTAAGCTACGAATTATTCTTCGTAATAAGCGATCAAAATTTTCTTAACATTGTATACAATTTTTTCTAATTAATAATACTTCAACAGCATTTTGCTTCATAACTTTTTGGGTTTGTATGTAAAATACCAGGAGTTAGTTGCTTAGAAGAGAAAGGCTAAAACAGCGATAAAAAAATTAATTACACTGCCATTTTTTCTCTTTCTTCTATAAATTGTAAAAATGATTTCAATCTGAAAGCATTAAAAATGCCTTGTTTCATTTCTGCTGAACAGAGAATTTCGCATTTAAAAATGTGCATAAACGCAATAAAATATCTATTTCTCCATAATATATAAATAAAATATATAAAAAAAATCATATTATGTGTTTTATAACATTATTGAATGTTATCTTTTTTAATTTAATTTTATTTTGTCCAAGATAGTCTTACCGACACGCACTGAAAAGATAATAGAAATGAAAGATGGGTAAATGTATATTTGTCAAATTTATGTTTCAAAAGATATCCATAAAAATTTAATATCTTACCATTTATGAGATTAGACTAGAAAGCCTCGACTTTTACCATTGCCAAAAAAGATTAAAATCTACTCATTATATGTTCTAAATTTTTATACTATTAATTATATTTATCATGTGAATTTTTTAAATTGACTATTGCCTCCATAATTTTTTTCAATCTTATTAACAGAAGTTATTTCTATGCAGCTGAGAACAACAATGTCGTTCTGATGGCTGGATCAAAAGAACCCCCAATGATGCTGGACATGTCCCTCCTGATACCCATTGCAGCTTCTCTGCTGGCGGTTACACTGGTCATTATCGTTGTCTGCATCTGGGTCCTAAAAGCAAAATCCAGAAGAGATTTAGAAAGAGGTTTAATTTCATTACCTAGTCTCTTCAATCGAAGTAATGAATTTGATCATGCCTTGCAGTTACATACACATAATATATATGTATGTTACCGGCAATGTATGAAACGCCGGCATTCTATAGAATACCTAGGAATTTTATAGAATTCCGGGCGTTTTAAGGCAAAGTATGGAATATGAGAATTATTACACACTTTTCCTAGGCATTGTATATAATATCTAGGCATTATACAGAATGACAAATGCTATTTAGGCAAAGTATGAAAAGTAGGTCATGATAAGACCATTATTTTTTAAAAAGGGCATACTTTAAAAATACAAATGTTATTTTGAAAAAATAATGAAAGAGTGTCATTAAAAAAACTTTTATTCAAAATACGTAGAAAAAAATGAAAATCGTTCAAAACAAAATTTACGCCTTTCTTATGACAAAACAAAATGAAATATGAACCTACTTGTTGCATCAATAAAAGAAATAATTTTATTTTGAATTGCACTTAATTTTATTTCTTAAAAAAACGAATCGATTATGTTTTTCATACTTTGCCGACTTGCAATTTGGCATTCTATAGAATGTTTAGGAAATGTGTGAAATGTTAATCGTTTCATACATTGCCGGCCAGTTTTCGGCATTCGTTAAAATGCCTAGGCATTCTATAGAATGCCGGATTTCATACATTGTCGATAACATATATAACACTTGCTATATAGCACTCATTCATTGTATCGGCCATATTTACAGCTTAATAAGCATAAATTTCTGTATTTCAAACTTTTGTTAAGAAAATGATGTTCACTGTGATTGTTTTCGTATACCTTTTTATTTCTTGTAAGCGAAGAATTGAAGCAGAAAGTATTATAATCAAAACGAAATTAGCTCTCGATATTTTGATTAACCACCACATTTTACAACTCCCCTGAGTACGAAAAAAACTATTTTGAAATTATGTTTGTCTGTCTGTGAACACGATAACTAAAAAACAGAACGAGCTAGATGCATCGAATTTGCTATCAGACATTTACACCAAAACTGTAGATAGATATCAAATTTTGGATGAAATACATCAAAGGGAAGAAGCCAAAAACTCAAAATCGAAAGGATAATGAAGAATTAAATTTATATGTGGTGTATATGTTACAGTCAATGTGGATAATCGGTTATTACGCATAATTATCCCTATTATTATACAAAATCATTGGTTATTATGCATAATAACCGATAATCCACATTGACCGTAACAAAAACATCAAAATTGTAGATCTGTATCAAGTTTTGGATAAAAGCTTTCAAAAGGTGATATCTCTATTTGTCCGTTCGTGTGCACGTAAGCACTGTAATTCAAAAAGATAACATGCTAGATGGGTGATATTAGGAATGCTGTATTATCACCCGAATTTTATTTTACATCAGATTGTTGTTGTACACCCGGTTGTACACAAGATAGACCAAATCCTCCTCGGTTTGACTGTCTGTCGTTATATTTGTCTATTCGTGTGAAAATGAACGTGATAACTCAACAACGCAACATGGTAGATGCGTGAAAGGTGTTCACATATTTCAAAATTTGGAGCAAATCGGTGCACTGGAACAGGTATTGTTCCAAAACGTTAACTCGATTCTCTTCAGTATTTGACGAAGCTAACCACAAAATTCACCTTATTGTGTAAATATACGAAAAAGTCGAGGGGGAAACATTCCCGTTTATTGCATAATATTTTGAGATTTGTGACTGAATGCAGATGCATATTTATACTTAAGTCAACGAGTAAATCAACATTACATTACTTTAGACTTCATTGATAATTATTAATTAATAATATTGCGTATTTTTTATTTATTTTATATCTTTTATTAAATTATAATTAAAATAAATTATTTATGAATATCATTGTTTTGTTTTTTACATATTTTTTGTCCGTCTGATTGAGCTTCTGATAGATTAGTTAAAACAATGCCGGATTTAAACTAATTAATAACCACATTTTAATTGTCGGAAAAAATAAAATTATAACTTTGCGTTGCTTATTCATCACGATAACCTGAATAGATGGCATTTATTTTTCAAAATTTAGTTTAAAATGGATGAAAGTATATCCGAGTAAAGAAAAAAATGCGAATAATAACAGATGGAAAAATATATAACATACGCAAATAATGCGCTAAAAGCTGCAATTCCAAAAGCGCTGTGGTAGATAGAGTATAAATCTTAAAATGAAAGATATATTTTTAGCAATTTTATATTTTAGCAATTCACAATAACTTCATCCCCTGAAGAAACGTTATTGTTCTTCACTTGCGTTTTACATTTTACGTTTTATACTTTTCATTTTACGATTTATACTCTCTCTCTCTCTCTCTCTCTATATATATATATATATATATATATAGAACTATAGGAATAGACTTGTACATAATCGAACTAATACCAATGGAGTAAGAAGATTCCTATTTCTCAAAATTTGTAAATTAGTTAAAGTAACTTTCATTTAAAACGTGTACACAGTTCAGTTTTTTCTGCATATTCATTGTCTCAAGACCATCATTCTAGTCTTCAACATTTCAAGTTGACGTTACGAAGAAAAATCTGCGTTGTATCATTTCTCTCAGTTAAGTAGAGCTGAATCTGATTCTTTATTCTGAATTTAAAAGTAAACGATACATTCGATCAGAATTGGTAGTCAGTGAAATAAGCTCTAGTCTTTGAAACGATATTCTCTGAAATAAAACTCTGGCAAATTCTCATGTGAATAAAGGGCAAATTTCTCATCAAACAAATGATTTTTTGAAATATCATAGAGCTCTTCGAATAGCACAAAGAAGGTTTTCTATGTGCTTTCATTTTAAGTTGTCATTGAAAACAGATGATATTAATTAGCGACAGCTTCTAATGAATGTTTAGAGAAATTCGCCCTTGTCATTGCCTCTTATGATCAATTTACTAAACTAGAACTAAATAAGCAAAAGGTTTTAAATTTCGAAGTGTTATTAAGAAACCATTTTCTTCACTGTGATTGTCTTGGTACAGTAGAACCTCGATTATACGAGCTGATTAGGACCGTAATCACCTGAGGTAATCGAAAATTTGGTGAATAGAGGCTACATTTTAAATCATGACTTCTTTTCTTTCGAGAAGGTTTTCCAAAATTGTTTATTTGAAATTATAAATCAAGTCCACAAGCACTACCACATATTAATTATTTAACAAACTCATTCGTTATTATTTAGCTATAAAACATCTTACATTCATTTTTGATAAAAGGATTCCCGCATGTGTTACTGGTTTCCGCTGTTTCTTTTGTTCTTTTGTTTTTCCCATTGATTCTATAAGAATGTTCTTAAAAGAATATTTTCCCCCGTTGAAGAACGCGTTATTTCTGGCACATTTAAAGTGGCATTTTTTTTTCATGAAACTGCATGGAATTTTCTCCAATCACTATGGAAGTGCTTAAAAATGAAACTGCGTGTTAAAATTTTTTTCTCTATTTTTCTCTCTAAATGACTGCTTGAATTATAAAAGATCATCTCCCGATAACGACATTCTACATGCGGCTCCAATACTAACTTTGATATTCTTTTCTGAGGTTAACCTGGAGTTTAGGGTGCATACTTGCTTTGTTTCTCTAAGATCGCCAATCGTTTGCAGCCAAGAGATGGAGTCCTAGGCGGTGAGAGAACATTTGTTTTGGATGCGCTTTGATCTTTTTATGGTGTCATGCGTGCGCTAGATTTTTTTTATTGGTGTCTGGCGCATGGTCGTTAATTGTGCCTAGATTCAATTCGTCTCTTGTTTTGCTCTCTTCGATTTAATTGGTCAATTTAATCGAATTTGAATAATACTTCGTTTGGAATTCTACGGTTTGAATTTTGAAAGTTTTGATCATTTTACAAACAATTTGTTTCGACAACCGTACGCTTAGCTCCTGTTTTTTTAGATTTTCGTTTATTCATTTTGGTGAAATAGGTATGTGAATTTATTAACACACTTTTCTCAATTTTGAACATTTTGAATTCCTTTCGATTCTGGAGTGTTTTTTCAGTATGTTTCATTCCTCAGTGAAAAGGCTAAGCTATGAGGTACACACTTGAGATGCCGCATGTATTGCGTGCTCAATCTCTCCTTTTGCGATGCCACAGGCATCGCTTGCTCATTAAACCAATAAAAAGCTCACTGCGCATCCAAAACAGTATTTGGAGACGGCAAATGAAATTGCGCCAAGAAAAATTGGCGAGAAACAAGTACGCACCCTAAACTCCATGTTTACCCTTTTCTGAAAATTTTGTTCCGTTATTAAAAAATCAAAAACACGTTTCTATTTTCTGGCATTGGCTCGGTAACAGAGACCTCGGTTGATAGAGGGATGGATAATCGAGATTTTACTATATATATATACAATAATTTTTACATAATATCTTGAAATTTATGAATGAATATGTATATAATTATCTTTCTGTATTTCATTGTATGATTATTAATTAGGTAATATTATTTTATATTTAATTTTAATTATTGGTTTAATAAGTGTGTATACTGAAAAGGTTTTTTTGAGTTTTAATGTTTGTAGAATATTTAACTATATATATATCTTATGTTTAAATCAGAAAGCATCTAAAATTGCTTGTTTTTTAATAAATTGCGTTTAAATTTTAACGGGAATTGAACTTTATATTTTGCAGCCATCCAAGAAGACAAGCGCTTCATCTACGCGGCGGCCTCTCAGCGGTACGTGGACATCGACAAGACGAGGTCCCTGCCCGCCTACCACGACCCCGCCCTCATCCACTTCCCCCAGCCCTACGCCACTGTGCTGATGGGGGACGACCTCTCCGAAGGAGGGGACCCCAACGAGATGAAGTCCTTCCTGCCACAGGTAGTAGCAGACAGTTTTTCCAAAATACATACGAATGGCTTATCTATAAGAATTCTGTAGACTCTACTTTTATTCACAAAATAAGTTATACTTTGTACGCAAAAGTTATACGGTGTGTACACATAGGAATTTAAGAGTTGCAGTGTTTAATAATGGTCTTTAGATTAGATGTAAGTTTCTATTCACGTCTAGAATGAAAGACCAAAAATGTCAGTTTTGCATGTTCATTGTTTCATTACCTTTCCTCTTGATGGATCTAGAAATTAAAACGCAGGCAACCAAATAGGAAGCCTTATGTGTTTTAAAGTTTGTTTAGCGTGAATCTATAGCAATAGTTTAAAGCTTTGTTTTTAATTTTCTGCTATACTCAGTGTATAGAGAGAAAAAATTGTGATATTCAAATAATTCGATCTCGAGATTTTGATGAATCTCCCCATTTTATAACTAAGAAGTCTGAAAACCTTATTTTTGGAAATATATCTGTCTACCTCTCTCAGAATACCATAATACAAAACTCAATGAGCTAGAAGAATGAAATTTGTTTGGTCTATGGTCTTTACAACAAACTATAGAATTCTATACAATTTTTGCCGAAATCCGTCAAAAAGACGTCTAGTTGTTTGCGCAAATAAAACACGTAAGCAAAAACATAACGATCTAGATGGATGAAAGTTGGCATATAGTTTTAGAACAAGAAGTGTACTTCTCAATCAGGTTTGGAAATAAATATGTCGACTGATGTCTATCCTTGATAGTGAAAATGTAATAAAAAATGACGAGAGGCTGTCTTTTTCAAACAGTTTCCGATTTTCACATTTTTTTTGTAACTTCTGTTGTTACTATTTATCTATAAAATAAAACATTAGTTATGTTTTTAACATATGCAGTTACCGAGATATAGAGAATCTCCCATACAACATCTTTTGAGGCGTTTCGGCGTGAGAATCAAATTCCTTCCTGAGACCCAAATGGGAGGAACGTAGTCCTACGTTAAAAAAAATCTATACTAAACTAGTCAGAGGAACGAATTCTAGTATACGCTAAAATTTTAGACCAGTCTAATTTTGGACCCAATAGGTCTTCGAGAAGAGATGTTTTCCCGAAAAGGGTACTCCTTTCTCTTCACTATACGGTGAACTTAAGCCCAAAACGAGCCATAATGTGGGAGTATGTTTGAAAATAGAAAGAAATCCCCCAATGATTGTAAAAAGTTTAATTGTGCTATGCTAGAGACAATGATATACTACATAAGTAGTACAGTTAGTTTGAAACCATTGCTTGTTTGTGCAAGAGAATAAGTACGGAACGACAATGAATTTTATAGACAATATTGAATGTGTCAGGAATCTCGCGTAATTTTTTCCCATCAAACTTTTTAAAAGGATTATATCTCTGTGCTTCCACTACCGTCCAATCATCTTTCTTTGCATGCAGTATTGATGCAGTTAGTTCTCACGTCTATTACTCTAGAGATACCGACTAAAATTCAATAAACTTTCTGGTCGATCATATGTATCCCGAGAAAAAGAGAGCTTCTCATATTCAGTACTTGTATGGATAAGCATTATTCCTTCATTTTATGTGCGATTCATTATAACAAATAAAATTACAGAAAATTTGGAAACGTCAATAATCTTTTATATAAGACATTTAATTTAAAGCATTAAAATGTTTTAGCACTGAAACATGTTAAATTATGGTTTATTTCAGAAGCTAATTTATTCTTATAGTGGTGAATAATACATCATCTTAAAGCATAGAGGGTTCCCATTCAAATAAGAGCCACCACCCTTTAACTTCAGAACGACTGCAGATTTAGTCATGAAAGTAGTATCTAGTTATAGTAAAACGTCTATGCGCTATGCGATGAGACATCTTACAACGCTACCAGGTGTCAAACTTTGGAGTTAGCGTTCCAATCTCGAAAACGGTACAAAATACAGGGAAATGTCAATTACGAAGTTGTAGAGCGTCATCGATTTAGTACAAAAGGCACCTTGTGCACATTAATACGAAGAACAGAACACTTAAAATGCACTTTTGTTTGTTCGCATTTTCCAAAATTGTGACATCACAAGACATGAACAAAAGGAGAAAAGTTATTTTTAGGAAAAGAATGACCCCGTTATACTTTTCCTGTGGGAATAACTCAAACAGTAGGTGTATGGACCTTTCCGAAAACATTGCAGGACTTTCGATGACCATCGATGATGACGTATTACTGTTGCTTGTGCTAGCGCGCCACCTATATGCTAAAACGTGTGCAAAGTGAAATTCAAACAATGGTTCAAACCTGTATTGCAGATGACGGAGAGTACTTTGAACACCGGGAATAAAGGTATCTTTTGTGATTAACTAATTGTTTTTTTATCTTTTTAACCCGTTTTGAGACGTCATAGTTACAGAAATCGCGAACAATAAAATGTGCAATTTAAGCGTTCTGTTTTAGTATGCACATGGTGTCTTTTCGTACTAAATCGATAACGCTCTAAAACTTTGTAATTGCCATTTTCCCTCTATTTTGTACTGTTTTCGAGATAGGAACGCTAACTCCAAAGTTTGCCACCAGATGGCGTTGTAAGTCATCTCATCGCATAGCGCATAGACGTTTTACTATACCTAGACACTACTTTCATAACTAAAGCTGCCCTCTCGTTCTGAAGTTAAAGGGGGGGGGGGGCCTTATGTAAGTGGGAACCCTATATGTTTTGCTTAATAATCGTAAATGAAATAAAATAAAGTACTTGGAAAAGAAAGGTCTCAATAAAGACTCAATTTTTGAATAATGGTTTATTTTAAATTATTTATTGTTAGGCACAGCTGTTGTACTTATTAGTGTAGCTGCCTAAAATTAATTAGTTGGAATTCCACATACTATAGAATTATTAATTAGTAGAATTGATGCCCTATAATTTTTTGTAGATTTCTAATACAAAAGAAATTACTTAACAATATAACTTAACTAGTGTCCTGCATAATATTCATTGATATAATTGTAATTCATTCCACTCTAATTTTGTTAATAACGTATTTTTATTTTATTTTTCAGAATATGAAAGATAGACCACTACCCAAGCCAGGGACTATGAAAAAACAAAAAGATCGAGAATCTCACATCTACGATAGTCCACAGTGAAGCTATATTTTGTAAAGTTTGTAACTTACTGGGACTATCTGTCGATCTTTTAAAGGGGCATGAAAACTACATTACCAGTGCCATGACATTGTATGTAGAATGCAAATGTAGGAAACACATGTACCTGACATGAAAATTTGTGAATATTTCGACCACTGCAAAAAAAGTTTGTAGCTACGCGAATTACAGTTTGTATTATGTTCTGCTTCTACAATGCATGCAAAAGAACAGGAGAAAAGGATGCAGCAGCAAGAAAGTGTTCGCCTATTCTTAAATCGCGCTGAAAAGTTACCTATTCTTATATTGTACTAGAACGGTTTCAATTCATAACTCGCGTTGAAAAGTTACCAAGAGAGGAATCACACTGAAATTGTGATTTCTGAATGGCAGGAAAAGCAGTCGAAAACTTAGGAATAAAAAGTGACGAGAATAGGTTATGCAGATTTATAACTTATTTTCTTAACAATATGATGGCGAACCTTTAATCAACTGAAAGACAAGAAAATGATTTAGAATCTTCAACATCCATATTATTTTACCATCCCAACAAAAATTTACGAACATTGAGAAAGCAGAAATTTGATCCATGAGCATGCTACGAAATTGATCATGATGTGAGCATGGTCTCAAAAGAGCTGAAATTTAGAAGTTGGCGAAAAAAATGTTGAAAGCGTGTATTTAAAATGCAAAAATGGAGAATCTAATTTTTGTTTTCTGTGTGGCTTATAGTTTAAATGATTCATTAAACTTAGAGACATAAGATACGGTTAACGCGATACTGTACAATGCTTTTGATAACAATATGCGTAGAGATATTTAAAATAAGAAATATTTGTTGTAGAAATAACAAGTTGCCAACAGGAAAGGACATACCGTTTGAAATTATCCTCACTCAAAACAGTTATATTCTCCAAAAAATTGAATGAAAGATGTTGCTATTGATTTTTTTTTTGTTCCTCTCTTGCTACTTTGCCATGATTCTATCTTTTGGAATACATCATTTTTGATAAGGTTTCAAGGTATGTCTTTTTCCGAGGGTGTACACTGTGACTGTGCACTAATATCAAAAACTTCAATCACCTAGTTTATCATTATGATTTTGAACATTCGAGTCAGAGACTGCTTTGACAATCTTCTGATTCTTTAATGTATTATTTAACCTTTCTCTAGTGATGCTTATGTTGATAACATTTGCTATAATTAAAACTGAATTACGCTTTGAAAAACTTTGACCATATAAAAATAATATTGGGTTGTTACGTACTATATAGATTATATAAAGTTAAAAAAGAGTAATATTTTGATTTTTTCGATGGTTTACCACATCACTTAGTTGTCAAATATGATCAATTTTTAAATAGGAGGAAAAACTGCATTTAAAGCTGAATTGTTCTGTGAAAAATATGGTCATATTATGTGCTTTATTGGTCGTTATTTTATAAATCAGAAAAGAAATATTTTGATTTCATTATACGATTTTTCTTATTACTTAGAATTACTTTAGCCTTGTAAACGTTTTGGAAACAAGTATAGAATTAGATTTTCCATCCATTTTGTAATGCAGCAAAACATCATAATTCGTGTCTATAGTTACTGAATATCATCCTTCTCTTTAAAAATATATATCTTTAACAAGTAATGCAAATATATATGATTTAAAAATGCTTGGTGTAATTATTTTTAATCCCTGGGAGGGCAACTTGGAAATGCCGAGAATAATATTGATGTTTTCTCTATTTATATAACTTTCTGGTTCAAGGAATTAATGATAAAATCATTGCTTTGTTAAAAAACTGAACACTCATGAAACAACCCCGTTTAGATATAAATGCATGATAAAATTGTTTAAAATATTATTTATAAGTTAAAATAGAAATTAAGTATTATGAAATTCTCAAACAACATATAAATTGTATTATATGTTGTAGCACAAAGCGTTTTTTCATTTTTTGCAAATACATTTAACAGTTAAATATGGTATTGTAGTTTTGTAACAGAAAATTCTAATGTATTTCTAATGATAACTTATTAATGGCTCAAACACATAAGATTTAGAGAAAGATTATGAATAATTATGTTTATGACGAGACTTAACTTATTTCTAAAATATAACACCGAAATAAAAAAAATAATAAGGTGCTTCTTTTTCCAAAAGCTCAAATAAGTAAAACTTCATATGTTTTGTGATCTTACATGATTAGATGCTCAAAGACAACGAAATTTTGAAGTAAATATTAATTTTAAAATAAGTATTAATGAATTTATCCAAAATGATAATTAATTCGTAAATAAAAAGTTGTTAGTTAATTGCTGAAGTTATTTCTCAAATTACGGATTATTCCACTTGCTCATATTTATGTTAAAAATGCTCATCATTAGAAGAAAAAGAAAAAGTTAAAATATAATTTGATTATTTTTCGAATATTTGTTTGAGTATAAAGGTGCTAAATACCTTTGATTTTCTTACGCCTTTAAAACAATTGTTATTAATTATGCTTGTATTAATGCTTGTATTCGAAGTTATCGTAAATCCGAATACAAAAGTTGAATAAAAAAATTATTTTAAGGAATAAGGACAAAATATGATGAAATTAAATTTTTTAACTAATATTTAAATTTGCTCAACTCTTTACATTACATGATTAACTCAAATAAACTAAATGAATTTGCTCACTCTCAAGTCGTATGTTTTAGGTGGCTTTTTTAATTCCTTTAAAAATTATGAACATTCTGCAAAATATAGTATTTTACATTTAAATATGAGAATTATATAACGCTGTGTATAAATTCAAGTATTTTGGCTGATTGAATTTTTGTTCAATTACAAACAGTTCGATGTGATAATTGATTTGTTTGATGTTTTCTTACCAGGTTTTATAACATATTTAAGTATAAGAATTTCTTAAATGATTCCAATAAATTTCAAAGAAATATTTATTCTGTCATATAGATGAAGATGACATTTTAATATATTGTTTTCGAGGTTGTTTTTTCAGAAATCTTGTAGGCTTTTTTATTTATTTCTGACAACTAATGTAATTTTAAATAAGTTGAAAAATACATTGTTTTGCCTTAATATTTTACATATTCCTTTTCATTTCAAAATGATTACTGAAATTTAGTCAAATAGTTATTAAAGAAATGAAAACTTTCTTTCTTTCTAGAAAAACATAATTCTGAAATAAATTATTTTTTTAGCTCAGACATATATTGTTAATTTTCTGAATTTTTGCTTTGTATTACAAATGCATTTAGCATATAAGATGCAAAATGTTATTTATAAGTTTTGTTTACTGGTTCAACTAAACTAACTTTTGTTAATGATAGCATGTGAAGATGCAACCCTTTAGAGATGTACCTAAAATATGCTGAGGAAAAAAGTCCATTGTACAAAGGCTTATATATGTTGAAATGATTGTAAAAATTATATTAGCTCAACTCTTCTTTCCAAATTCATTTAATTTCATACATCTAAATTATTTAAGTTTTTCAAAAACAATTTTACTCTTAACATTTTCTTGACAACAGTACAGAGTTTTCTTGTTTTAAATTGTCTTCGTCATTTAACATATCACGACTGTGAAGAAATTTTTTTGTATCGTTTCGATCTATTTTTTGTTTTAATCTATCAACACTCTGGTTTGAATATATAAGTGCATTATTTGAATAACTTTGAGCTTGTAAAAATTTTTGTAAAATAAAACACATCCTTCTTTTTAATGTCTCCTTTGTTTTTACTGTGCCTTCTGTATGAAATATAAATGAAACAAATTTTACGCATGTATTAAAGCTTATATGTGATGAAAAACAGTCTTTGAGAAATGAAAAATTATGAACGATTTGTTATAAATTGAAATTCAACTATTTAAATCTTGTTTTAAGTAAAGACCAACCAAAATAAAATATGCTTTACAGTGAAAATAATAAATACATAATCATATGAGAGATATCAAAAAGGCTCAACAATTGTAATTAAGATATTAACATTAAAAGGATCTGATTAAATCATCTTTACTTATTTAACCCATTACATGCCAAAACTCTATTATTTCATTTTTTCAAGAAGAAATACCTTAATATGATAACGTGAATAAAATATGAATGAAAACACTATTCCTGAATTAAACTGATTAATTGACTTTTAATTGAAATTAATTATCTTTTTAATTATATAAATGATATTTATTGGACTTGTACCTTTTATAGCAGTCATCTTAGAATTCATTTTCAACAATCAAAGCTGAAAAACTCGCTGTTTAGGTGAGATTAAAAAGAAAAGAAGCTTCCCAAAAAACGGACAATGGCAGATAATGGGTTAATACTATACAGAAATTAAAACAAAATGATGCGGGAAATAAAATTCGTTCTTATTGCTTAATAGTCCTTTATTTCCTAAATTTTCCTTTGGAATGTATTCTAGCATATTCTTTTTTCCCAGTATTCTAAAATTATTTTGATATTATATCGTCCTAATAAGATAACAATACTTATTCACAAATAAGTCTAAATCACTGCACCTGGAATTTGCATGTTCCTGTATCTAGAGTCTTTCTGGTCGATTATCTTTCTACGCTATCTCTTCACTACAAATGTTTTTATTTTAATTTTAAAAAGCACATTAAATTGTTGCTTTACTCCAAGTGGCAGCAGCAGAGGAACGTACAGACTGGAAACGAATTTCATGCACACAAACCAGCCATATAGTTTCAAATGATGTTGGCCAAAAACTAGAAAAGTAAGTTGAAATATTCGTGTCGGGTAAGCACAAGAAAGTTGGACCTTTAGTATCAAAATTTTATACCATTCATTTGATATCCATAATTTTACAAAAGTGTTTATTATCTTCTAATAAGATATTAATTTTTTTCAAAATGTTAAAACTATAGTACTTTGATAGCTTTTTAATGAAGAAATTTATCACTCAAATTGCTTTAGTTGCTCGTTTATTATTTTTAATAATTTTGCACTTTTTATGCCGAACTAATAAATATAACATATATGGATACTAGATATGTGCTTGATAATAAACAAAATATTACTTTATGTGATCCCCAGGCGGCTCTAGAATGTCTATTTCTTGTTACAAGAAGAGTACTGTATGTTCTCTCTACATATTTATATTCACTCTTTTAATGAATGAAAACTAGTCTGACAAGCAATTGAGTTTACACATTTGTTTTTGTTAGCCTTTTTACGATAACTGATCTTGATGTAAAATTATGCTATTGTTTGTAATGTTAGTTTAACTAGATACTATGTCACCAATCTCATGCTATCTGGATCTTGGCGTCAGTCGTTATAAACGGAAGACTATATGTAAGTGGAGCAGGTGAGACCGATGTTCTCTACCTTTTTGTTTGATGTAATTGTTTAAACACTCGTATGATTATGAAAAACAATATTTTTGTGAAGATTTATGTTAATAAATTTCTCTTTATTCGCTTTTTAACTTTTAAATTTAAAAAAGTAATTCCTTTAAGCTGAAATATTTCTAGAGAGTTTGTCACGCTTCAGTAGTAAATCACTAGTTTTTCACTTATAACTAACAGATTAATCATTAATTCGTTGCATAAAAGGATTTTGCTTTTTTAAAAATTGTAAATTACGATAATTTTATGTAAAAATGTATGGAATAACACTATTTAATAAATAAAATGCAGTGTGATTTCTGTAGAACATTTTTATTCATTCTTTTGTTCACATGTATTATTTGAGTGAATTCATCTTCATTGAAATTTGGTAATCAGATATTTACGAATTTGATGAAAATTAAATATAGATTTAATAAAAGAATTTCAAGAAATTATAGTAAAACAGTGGTAAGATTTGACCACCGCTGTAGGCGATTATTTTCTCTTTCTGAAGTTGTAACTTTTCATGTTGTTTATTTTTATATTGGTAATTTTCTAAATTATAAATTTATTAGTCAAATTTCATATCCTTTTATGATGTTGCATAAAAATGTGATGATACAATGAAATTTCCATTGATAGTATATAGAAGATAAAATTTTATTAAACTTATAGAAAGATACTTTTCAAATATTAATGCATATTTTTTTCTTTTGCAGTTCCAGACTTGGGAATAATAACTTTCTCTTTTCCATCGCACGTTAAAGAAGGAGAAAAGGTTTTTGTTACATGTACTCCAAAAGGCGAAGGTCGTTCAATTAAATTTAGATGGCTTCGAAACAGATCAGAAATTCAACAAAATGAGCGAATTAAAATTATGGAGTATCCCGATATCTCTACTTTGATAATAAGTCCCGTAATTGGCGATGATAATGGTAATTATACTTGTGTAATTGCAGAGGATCATAGTACTGCAAGTTATTTGGAGGAATTAATGATTCAAGGTAATTTCATTCTTTTTGAAAAAATTCTGTGTCTTATTTTTTAATATAACTACTTTCAAAAGTGTATTTTATTCACTAGTCGATAAATCGAATGAAAATCGATCCATGATCATAGCCATATTATATAAATTATTTCAACTCAAAAATTAAATTATTTTTTAGGAAGGAAGCATGTTATATAGTATTTCTTTAATTGATTTTAATTTATTCTGAACTGGAGTGGTTTTTACTATTTTTCTTATAAAAAACGAGAGGGGAATATAGAGTAACATGCCAAACTAATTTTTATTTCAAATACTCCTCATTAAATTCGAAAGCAAATTCTTAATTGATTTTAAATTTGTTATAAATTTCAATTAATTTCAAACAAAATTCCTCTGTATCTGTGTCGCAATGTTATGAAATAATATTTATTTATGTACAAATATTTTATCGTGTAAGGATACTAAACATTATTTGTTTCCATTTCGATTAGTAAAATAAGCAGCTTTAAAATATGATCAGTTGTCATATATGTCAGAAATGAGAAATGATTATCAATGTAAATGTACCAAGTATTTGCACCTCGAAATAAAATTTGCACATACAAATCGCAAGTATAAATTTTAAAGATATTCAAATTAAGATATAAGCATGTGCACTGAAAAATATAATTATCAAAGCTATTCAAATCAAAAATATTTTATATTGCTTAATTATATGTTTGCTGAGATTTAAAATTAGTAAACATTTTTAAGGTCCCTCTTCATGATTACCCTTCACTCGAACACTGAAACAGTAGTTGGTAAAAACGTTACGCTTGCCTGTTCAGCTACTGGCAGACCTCAGCCAACTATTTCTTGGAAGAGAGTGTCAGGTAAGATAAGTTTAATGTCATTTCAAGTTCATTTTAAATTTAATGCATTGAAAATAGACAGCAAAATTATATTATATATGAACGATACTTTTTAGAAAAGGAAATTATTAGAAAATAAAAACATTCAAACCTGCATACCAAAAGTCGTTTTTTCAAATCCAGCAGTTGAAGCAAAAGAAACGTCAAGAGTCAGAAGAAAGCTTTCTTTTTTGGTGTCTCATGTTTTATGTTATTGAATTGTTATAAAATTTTATAGCAATTTAATTTAATAAATTTTGAATTTCATGATAGAAAAAATTGAAATAATTTATTTCGTTTTTTCTGTGAACTGAAATGATAATATACGATAATAATTCAGAAAATGAAAACCGTTTATTAGTCAATGGATTGATCTAAGATTAAATATTTTATCAAATAAGAATGGTTTTATCTTGAAAATAATGGGTTGATAGGAATATTGTAAAGAACATGTTTGAATCTTGTATAAGTTATTAGAATAATTTAAGACAGTAAATAAAATTTATGAAATTAAAAAAAACTAAATAGCTTTAGTTATTAATCTCAATCTTGCTTTTTAAGCGACGTTATATCACTAATAATTTTAATTATTTTTATACTGGAAAATGTATCCGCCATTACTGGATACATTTTTGCTGCAAAGTGTGAGTGAAACCTTTGAGAAACTCCCCCAGGCTCAAAGAATATTCATGCTCACTGTAGATTTTCACCGTATATAATTAGTCACTTTAACAAAGGGAGATTTGGCGTATGTTTGTAGGTTCTGTTCGCAGACTGAAGTATTTTTTTCTCCGCTTGATTACTTTTCATTTGTCTTATCAAGATGAGCTCTAGAGGCGAAGGCGTAGTGTGGTGTTAAATGCTTTTTTTAAAAAAAAAACCGGCTGCTTTGCTTTTTAATCATTTCGTAGTTTAACTTCTAGAACCTTACTGTATGAAAAATTAACATTGTGTAATTACATTGGTTCAAATGTTCATTAAACTGGCTTCTTAAAAACGAAAAGGAAATAATTTGTTCAAGTAATTAAAATATTTTAGTATTGATATCTTTTAAGGACCATTGGAATAGTATTGTAACAATCCGAAGTGGATTCCATTTGCAATGTGAATTTTATTTTCTATAATGATGTCTTTCTTTGTGTAAATAACTTGTTTTGTAATAACATATTTATGAAAAATAATATTGCTTTCTTTTATCAATACAGAAAATGAGCCTTATAATGCTGAATATCTAAGTATTCTTGGAAAGTATATCATTAACAATGGTCAACTTATCATTATAAATGTTCAGAAGAAAGGCAAGTTAACATGCATTGTTTCTAATGATGTAGGACACAGAAGTACAACCATAGAAACTTCTTTTAGGGTAAATGTAGTTCTTTGCTTATCCAATAGATGGCGCTATAAGTCTACTTCAGTGCATGTGGTCAAGAACACTCGCAATTTGGTTACTCAGCAGCACTTTCTTAGTTTTAAAGCATTTTTTCTAATAATTTATCAACATTAATATTTTTTTTCACTATATTTGCTTTTACTGTTGTAGAAAACGAAGTTTGAATGAGCTTTTCTTCTGGTGCAAAGAGAAAAGAAATTTGATACTGTGCAGATTTTATAATGATTTTATTTATTTATTTATCATTTATTTATTTATTTTTCAAGTATTTTAAAGAAAAATATTAGGAATTAAATAAGAGAAAAAAACTATATTTATTCATTCACACTACTGAATGATAATTTCATCGCATATTTGCTTTGTATAACTATAACTTTTATTTCTTTCTTCTAATTTTTAGTAGCTTATGAACTTTTGAATTGATTAGAGTGTAAAATTTTTCTAATTATTATTTAACTTTAATTTTGAATTAATTCAAATTTCACTATTTAAAAATCAAAGACACTATTACCTTTCTTAAGTCTTAAAAAAAAATGAAAATTTTTGCATATTTACAATTCGTCGCTTAACAAGCAACACCACCTATCTCAATTTTTTGAAATTTCAAAGCGTTGGAAAATACTCAATTTATCATGACCAGTAATTAATGTTTCAGATTTTTTTGTGTCTGATATAAACTTAAGACCTCATGTTCCTATCATATGTGAAAAAAATTCACAAATATTCGATATTTGTTGTGAAAAATTGAGTATTTTCTTCCTCTTTGAAATTTCAAAAAATTGAGATAGGTGGTGTTGCTTGTTAAGCTACGAATTATTCTTCGTAATAAGCGATCAAAATTTTCTTAACATTGTATACAATTTTTTATAAGTAATTATACTTCAACAGCATTTTGCTTCATAACTTTTTGGGTTTGTATGTAGAACAGCAGGAGTTAATTGCTTAAAAGAGAAAGGCTAAAACAGCGATAAAAAATTAATTGCACTGCCATTTTTTCTCTTTCTTCTATAAAATGTAAAAATGATTTCAAACTGAAAGCATTAAAAATGCCTTGTTTCATTTTTGCTGAACAGAAAATTTCACATTTAAAAATGTGCATAAACACAATAAAATATCTATTTCTCCATAATATATAAATGAAATATAAAAAAAAAATTCATGTTATGTGTTTTATAACATTATTGAATGTTATCACTTTTTAATTTTATTTTATTTTGTCCAAAATAGTCTTACCGACACACACGGAAAAGATAAAAGAAATGAAAGATGGGTAAATGTATATTTGCCAAATTTATGTTTGAAAAGATATCCTTAAAAATTTAATATCTTACCATTTATGAGATTAGATGAGAAAGTCTTTAATTTACTGCCAACTTTAAATTTATACTATTCTAGAATATTGAAATAACAGATTATTCTGATGCGCACAAGCAACACATAAAAACCAAGCAAAAAATATACACATTTATACAAAAACAATTCAGACTTTAAAATTGCAAAAGATACTAAGAAAATAAAAAAATAGAGATCTCTCAGTTGAAATTATATTTTGTCGTTGCTTAACTGGGCAAACACTCACTTCACGAACAAAGACTTTTTGCAGCTGTTTTGCTGAGCTAATGCTTTCGGTTTGACCAGACACAATTTCAAACTATTTGTTGAAAATGCAGTATTATAATGCCATTTACTTCATCATTAGTTCAGTGAACACTCTTTCAAAAATCTCTGTTGAAAATGCAGTATCTTGCTGCCATTCCGTTTATGATCTGTTCTCAATGCACTTTCTATTCGAACACTCAACACAACTTGTTTCTGAAGAGGCCCAGAACATCGGATCGTCGGTTAGCACCACACATTAGCAGCCTGACGTTTTTACAAAAATATTTAAAATGCTGATTTTGTTGGTCATCTTTCGCATTTTTCACATCAATCAGCTGAAGTATTTTATGCCTGTCAGCACCCCTGAGAGGACGAGAACCGAGGGAAGAAATCCAACGGACTCGAAACCTCAAGGGTGCTACCGTTACGTTCAGAATTTGAAAACAATATGCACTAGACAAAGGAATTTCTCTCCCAGCCAGGTGACGCGCGACAGTTAACACACAAAAGCTTCCGCCGTTGAAAATGGCGAGCATATAGTTCCTTGAAATAAAAGTAATTTACAATTTAATAAACATTGAAACATTAAAAGAAATTACATAAAAAGTTAAAGCGATTAATAATTAAGTTGATTGCTACAAAAAGAAAAATGATAAATTAAAATATTTAATAAAACTATAAAAAATAGTTGATAATTTAAAAGTTGCCACAAGATAAGAAAGAAACTTTGGTGGCGAAAATATAAATTATTTAAAAGTACTGGCAAAGCCGAAAAAAGATGTAGTTGCATTTTTGCAATCTAACAGAAGTATAATGGATTTTGTATATTTGGAAAGAAAAGTTGAAATAAAAATTGCATGACATTAATAGTAGCAATAAAATCGAAGACTTACGGTACATATCTGCTGATTAATACAGATATGTACCATATGTACAGATTTTCTTTCCAGAAAGAATATCAATAGCAGTGATTAGCCACTAATATTTGATAATAAAATTCAAACGTATCTCTCGAAGATTATATTTAAAGTTTTCAGTTTCAATATATTTACATTTTCCTTGTATTATTCAATTGGATTTTTTAAAAGCAGAAATAACAATTACGATGTCGCGCGTAAAAAAAATCTGTAGTTTTTCAAAGATAATAATTAATTTTGGATACCTCAAATCATGTCAATTGAACAATTATAAATTCTAATTAATTTTGGACCCTTTTATCTCTGTTAAAAATATTAATTAGCAGTTTAATCCTTACTTTTATTTACGAAGGAGAAAGTTCTCAAAAATAAGTAAGAACTTTTTAAAAAAGTAGCGAAAAAGATCTTACTATCTAAAGTATCTTACTATTTAAAAGATAAGACTTAAATGAGTCCGAATAATTTTCAGATGAGAAAAATTGTTATGATAAATAAAGTTTTTTTGCTTAATGGTTATTAGTTGGATTTTAATAAATAGCCATTCTTTTAATTTAGCTCCTCCGCACTGGATTAAACAACCTGAAAATGTAGAAACTATTGAAGGAAATAGGGCAACGCTTTTGTGTAATGCTGGAGGACCACCTCAACCTCGAATAACTTGGAAAAAAATAGGTATTTCAGTTTTTTTCAGGTATTATAATTAGATCATATATTTTCTATATTGATTATAAAATTCATGAAAATCTCTTTATTAAAAGTTCAGAATACTACGTACTTTATTTTTCAAAAATTTTATCAATTTTTAGTCATTCTAATCTTATATAAATTCTGTCATATTTTTAAATTTTAATATTTTAACTATTAATATTTTAATTTCATTTAAAAAAATTCACACTGGTCTCAATATGAACACATGCATTAAATGCAGTTTCTTACCACATTAAAAACGCAAATAAAATATCAAGCTTTATATTTTGACTTTAAAGTTTAGATTTTTGCTGTGATATATTTTATGGTTGCATATATATTTATGTGGGCCACCAGCCGAGTACCTGTAGATGGCGCTGCCATCGCCAGTGACGTCAGAGTATCAAGGTGCCGAGAACAGTAGACGACGACGCGATACGAGACGTATGAACGACGTTGGTTTTGTTTCTCAAGACCAGAAGACGAGATGAAACGACGGTTTGAACGACGATATACGATGCTAATGAGTGCCATCCTTATCATATGACGGACTAGAACTACTTTAATTGTAGATAGCTGTAAATATTGCTCAGTATAATAATGTAATTTCCTAATGACAATATAATACTTTAGTTTGAAGAACTGTGTAATCATTTATGGAACCCAACACTAAGCCTGCCTGATGACCGCCTACAAATATTGGTGTCCTGAAGTGGAATGCGATCCTGTACGAATAATTTGACTGCAAATCTAGTTGGAAACGATCCTGTATTAAGATGATGATAAATTTCAGTGTAAGACGAACTTTGATAATACACTTTTGTGTAAGATGTTGTGCCTAAACATGACGGATTAGGCACAACATCATGATCGTTTAGTGTGAATCTATAGCAATAGTTTAAAGCTTTTTTTTAACTTTCTGCTATACTCAGTGTATAAAGAGAAAAAATTGTAATATTCAAATAATTCGATCTTGAGATTTTGATGAATCACCCCATTTTTATAACTATGGAGTCTGAAAACCTTACTTATTATATATTAGTACTATTATATATTAGTACTATACTATTATAATATAGGAATTATATTTGTCTACCTGTCTCAAAATACCATAATACAAAATCTCAACGAGCTAGAAGAATGAAATTTGTTTGGTATATAGTCTTTACACCAAACTATAGAATTCTATCAAATTTTTCTCGAAATCCGTCAAAAAAGACGTCTGGTTGTTTTCGTAAATAAAACACGTAAGCAAAAACCCAACGATCTAGATGGATGAAATTTGCCATATAGATTCAGAACAAGACAAAGGAAGTGTACTTTTCAATCAGATTTAGAAATAAATCTGTCGACTGATGTCAGTCTATCCATGATAGTGCAAATGTGATAAACAAATCTATACTAAACTGGTCAGAGGAATGAATTCTTGCATACGCTAAAATTTTAGACCAGAGTCTAATTTTGGACCCAATAGGTCTACGAGAAGAGGTGTTTTGCCGAAAAGTGTACGCTATTCTCTTCACTATACGGTAGAGTGGATCGAAAAGCATAGGAAAAATTTTTTGAGGGGAAATTATTTTTGCGCGGGGTGTGGAAGTCATATCTTAAGTGTATTAATTTATATAATTTTTTTATTGAAATCCATTTATGTCTTCCGGTGCCCCAAGCGCACAAAAATAGTTAAAAATTGAAATTTTTATGAAATTTTACAAAAATATTTTTTTCGAAATTACTATTGGAGCGGTTTGGGAAAGTTGTGTCTTAAGTACATTAGTTTACATATATATTTTTATTGAAATCCATTCATATCTTCCACTGCTCCAAGAGCCCCCAAAATATTAAAAATGACATTTTTTGGAAATTTAGAACAAAAATATTTTCAAAATTCCCTTTAGCGCCGGGTAAAAAAGTTTTGTTTTGGATATATTACTTTACGTTTTTTTATTATTATTCTAATTCCCTAATATCTTTTGGTGACTCAAGTGCCCCAAATATAGTTGAAAATTGACATTTTTAGGATTTTAACTCATTCGGAAAACAAGGGAGGGAGGAATAAAAGAACGCTTTTGCCAAAGTTTGCCCTGTAGCGATGTGTTTTTGTTTAGGAAAGGTCGAGATTGAGGCGTAGTTTATCTTTGTCTTTGAAATAAAGTTAAATTGCGTTATATTGTAAAAAGATGAAAAGGTAGTTGGGGGTCCCTGAATAATATTATATAAACAAAAATACTTTTATTCATTTAATAATAAAAAATGAATAATTTTCATTCTCTCCTATAAGTTTTCCCCTCTAAAATCGTTTCGTTAACGCATTTTTAATTTTTAATTCAAAATGTGCATAAAAATCGTTTTCTTGCAAATATTTAAGTGTATTGGGGCACCGAAGAAATTAAACAAAGTTGAAAAATTTTTGCATATATGCTAGTACACTTAAAAGACAACTTTTGCACCCTACGCTGATTATTCTATCTACTCTTTGAATTTTCGATCCCCCCTACTTTACGGCGAAGTTAAGCCCAAAACGAGCCATAATGTGGAAGTATGTGAGAAAATAGAAGGAAATCTCCCAGTTGATATAAAAGGTTTAATTGTGCTATCCTAGAAACAATAATATACTACATAGCATAGTCAGTTTGAAACCACAGGTTGTTTGTGCAAGGGAATAAGTATGGAAAGACCATTAATTTGAAAGAGAATATTGAATGTGTCAAGAATCTCGCGTAATTTTTTTCCATCAAAATTTTTTAAAGGATTATGTCTATGTGTTTCCGCTACATTCCAATCTTCTTTCTTTTCATGCAGTATTGATGCAGTTAGTTCTCACAACCATTACTCTAGAGATACTGATTAAAAATACAATGAACTTTCTTGTCGATCGTAAGTATCCCGAGAAAAAAAAGCTTCTCATATTCAGTACTTGTATGGATAAACATTATTCCTTCATTTTATGTGCGATTCATTATAAAAAATAAAATTACAGAAGATTTGAAAACGTCGATAATCTTTTACGTAAGATCTTTAATTTAAAGCATTAAAAAGTTTTTAGCACTGAAACATGTTAAATTATGGTTCATTTCAGAAGCTACTTTATTCTTATAGAAGTGAATAATATATAATCTCAGCACATATGTTTCACTTCATGATCGCAAATGAAATAAAATAAAGTATTTGGAAAAGAAAGGTCTCATTAAAGACTCAATTTTTGAATAATGGTTTATTTTAAATAATTTATTAGTAGGTACAGCTGCTGTACTTATTAGTAGAACTGCCCTAGAATTAATCAGTTTGAATTACGCATACTATAGATATAGAATTATTAATTAGTAGAATTAATGCCCTGTAATTTTTTGTAGATTTCTAATGTGAAAGAAATTACTTAACAATATAAATTATCTAGCGTCCTGCATAATATTCATTGATATAATTGTAATTAATTCCACTCTAATTTTGTTAATAACGTATTTTTATTTTATTTTTCAGAATATGAAAGATAGTCTACTACCCAAGCCAGGGACTATGAAAAAACAAAAAGATCGAGAATCTCACATCTACGATAGTCCACAGTGAAGCTATATTTTGTAAAGTTTGTAACTTACTGGGACTACCTGTCGCTCTTTTAAAGGGGCATGAAAACGGCTAACATCTATATTACCAGTGCCATGACATTGTAAGTAGAATACAAATGCAGGAAACACATGTACCCGACATGAAAATTTGTGAATATTTCGACCATTGCAATAAAAGTTGTGGCTACGCGAATTACAATTGTATTACGTTCTGCTTCTACAAAGCATGAACAGGAAAAGGATGCAGCAGCAAGAAAGTGTTCACCTATTCTTAAATCGCGCTGAAAAGTTACCTATTCTTATATTGTACTAGAAAGGTTTCTATTCATAAATCGCGTTGAAAAGTTACCAAGAGATGAATTGCACGGAAATTGTGATTTCTGAATGGCAGGAAAAGAATTCGAAGACTTAGGAATAAAAAGTGACGAGAATAGGTTATGCAGATTTATAACTTATTTTCTTAACAATATGATGGCGAATCTTTAATCAACTGAAAGACAAGCAAATAATTTAGAATCATTAAGATTCATATTATTTTACTATCCAATTCAAACAAACAAAAAATTACGAACATTAAGCAAGCATAAATTTGATTCATGCTCACGAAAACGCTGAAATTTAGAAAGATGGTGGAAAAAAATTGTTGGAAGCGTATATCTAAAATGCAAAAATGGAGAATTTAGTTTTTGTTTTCTATGTGACTGATAGTTTAAATGATGCATTAAACTTAGAGGTATAAGATAAGGTTAAAGCGATACTGTACAATGCTTTTGATATCAATATGCGAAGAGATATTTAAAGTATGAAATATTTGTTGTAGAAATAACAAGTTGGCAGCAGGAAAAGACAATCCTCCTCACGAGAAACAGTTATATTCTCCAAAAATGAATGAAAAGGTTGCTGTTGACTGTTTTGTTCCTTTCTTGCTCTTTTGCCATGATCCTATCTTTTGGAATACTTTATTTTTGAGAAGGCTGCAAGATGTGTCTTTTTCCGAAGATCTACACAGTGACTGTGTACTAATATCAAGAACTTCAATCACCTAGTTAATTATTATGATTTTGAACATTTGAGTCAGAGACTGCTTTGATAATCTTCTTATTGTTTAATATATTATTTAACTTTTTTGTAGTGAAGCTTATATTGATAACATTTGCTTCAATTAACATTGAATTATGCTTTGAAAAAATGTGGTCATATAAAAATAATATTGGGTTATTATGTACTTTATAGATTATATAAAGTAAAAAAAGTAATATTTTGTTTTTTTCAATGGTTTATCACATCACTCAGTTAACAAATATAATTATTAATTAATTACAAATTATTAGTAATTAATTAATTATTAGAAATTATTAATAAATATAATTAATAATTCGGAATTATTAAATATATTATTAACTGTTTTTCTCAGATTTAAAGATTATATATAATTAATCTTTAAATATGAGAAAAACTGTATTTAACGCTGAATTGTTCTTTGAAAAATATGGTCATGTTATGTGCTTTATTGGTCTTTATTTTATAAAGCAGAAAAGAAGTATTTTGATTTCATCGTATTATTTTTCATATTACTTAGCTTCATTTTAGCCTTGTAAACTTTTTGGAAACAAGTATAGAATTAGATTTTCCATCCTTTTTGTAATACAGCAAAACATCATAATTCGTGTCGGTAGTTACTGAATATCATCGTTCTCTTTAGAAATATATATCTTTAACAAGTAATGCAAATATATATGATTTAAAAGTGTTTGGTGCCATCATTTTTAATTTCTGAAGGGTCAGTTTGAGAATGCCATGTATAAAATTGACGCTTTCTCGATTTATATAATTTTCTGGTCTACAATGTTAATGATAAAAGCGTTGCTTTGATAAAAAAAACCCTGATGATTCATTACAAAAGCATTTATATATAAATACATAATAAAAGTATTTAAAATATTATCTATAAGTTGAAATACAAAATAAGATTATGAATTTCGCAAACAACTTATTAATTGTGTTAAACTCAAAGAGTTTTTTAAATCGTGCAAATACATTTAACATCTAAAATCTGGCAATATAGTTTGGTAAAAGAAAATTCTTATGTATTTATAAGGAATTATTAAAGGCTCAAACATAGAATATTATGAAGAGATTCTACTTATTTCTTAAATATCACGACAAATTAAAAACTACATAAGGTGATTCTTTTTCAGAAAGCTCAAATAAGGAAAACTCATATGTATCACAATCTTACATGATTAGATGCTCAAAAACAACGAAATTTTGAAGTAAATATTAATTTTTAAATAAGCGTTAATGAATTAATTTCTTGCGTCAAAGTGATAAGAAAGCGTTTGCCGACGACTGAAGGAATTTTTCTAATCACACGATTATCCCATTTGCTCATATTTATGTTAAAAATGCTCATTATTAGAAGAAAAAGAAAAACTGAAATAGAATTTGATTATTTTTCGAACCTTTTGTTTAATTATATAAGGTGCTAAATATCTTTACTTTCTAAATCATTAAAACAGCTGTTATTAAGTTAAAAGCTTGTTTTCGAAGTTACCGTAAATCTGAATACAAAAGTTGAATAAGAAATATTTTACTTTTATAACTCAAAAGGCTTAAAATATGTTCTTTAAATCTTTTTAATCAATATTAAACTTTGCTCAACTCTTTACATTACATGCTTAAATCAAATAAACTGAATGAATTTGCTCACTCTTAAATCGTATGTTTTAGTTGGCTTTGTTATTAATTCCATCCTTAATTATAAATTCCTTTCATTAATTCCTTTAAAATTATGAATATTCCACAAAATTTGGTTTCTTACATTTAAGTATGACATCTGTACAATATTATGTATAAGTTAAAGTATATTTGCTTATTGGATTTTCATCCATATGAAAATAGTTTGATATGATAGTTGACTTGTTTGAAGTTTTCTTATAAAATTGTATAAAATATTCAAGTATAAGAATTTCATAAAGGATTCGAAGAAATTTCAAAGAAATAAAGTATTCTGGAATTTTTTTTTTATTCTGCCTTATAGATGAAAAAGATATTATAATAAATTCTTTTCGATGTTATTTTATCAAAATTCATTTAGACTTTTTTCTATTAATTTCTAACATCTAATATGATTACAAGTAAGTTGAAAAATATATTGTTTTGTCTTAATATTTAAAGTATTCTTTTTGACTTCTAAATCATTACTGAAATTTAGTTAAGTAATTATTAAGGAAACGAATATTTTTTCTAGAATTAAAAATTAGTCTGAGATACATAATTTTTTTCATCAGTGACATTGTTACTTTCTGAATTTTTTATTTAGATTATGATAATAACGTTTCGCATGTATGATGCAAAATGTTATTTATACCATTTGGTTGCTCATTCGATTAAATAATTCTTTTGATAATTATAACATGTGAAGATGCAACACTTTTAAAGGTGCAACTGAAATTTGCTGAGGAAAAAGTCCATTGTACAAAGGCTTGTATAAAATGAAATTATTGCAAAAATTATCCTATCTCAACTCTTCTTTCCAAATACATTTAAGTTTTTCAAACATCATTTACTATTAACATTTTCTTGACAATAGTACAGAATACAAAGTTTTCTTGTTTTAATTTGTCCTCATCATTTAACATATACCGCCAGTGAAGAAATTTCTTGTATTGTTTTGATTTATTTTTTCCTTTGTCGATCAACATACTCTAGTTTGAATATATATAAGTGCATTATTTGAATAACTTTGAGCTTGTAAAAATTTTTGTAAAATAAAACACATCTTTCTTTTTAATGTCTCGTTTATTTTTATTGTGTCTTCTGTATGAAATACATCTCAAACCTTGCAGTGTTGTTCATAATTATTAGAACGGACTGTTAAAATTTCATCTTTTGTTCATAAAGTTTCAAAATCTTAATACTTTGCTATTTTGTTACGATTTTCTATTGCCATAATTCATCCTACATAAATGCATTTAAGTTTTAGTTATTTCATGAAATATGACTACTTCTTAGAAAAGATTATTGTCTTAAACATTATATTTTAGCTGTTGAAATTATTCGAACGGTTGATGACAGAGGTTATATTTAAGTGAGTACGAATTGAGTTTGTTTTTATTTTGGCAAATTTTAATTGATTAATTACTTTATTAATTTATTTTTTGGTCTATGACGCAGTTAAGCCAGAAGCAATGCCCAATAGTTAGAGATTTATTTTGATCTTCGCCACCGCATCAATGAAAATCGAAAAGATGGAGTATCGTGCTAAACCTAGCAAAAAAGTATAAATTGTCGAAATCAGATATCTACTATTTGTGCAAGAAGTATGAGGCGACAAAATAGGACGAGACAGAAAACAGAAAAAAAAAACGTACAAGAGAAGACAATTATTGTGAGATTGACACAGAAAAAGAACGATATATCGTCAAGAAAGATCTTTAAAAACTTGAAATTGAATGTGCCACTCTAACAGTTTCCCTTAAAATCAAGAAATCAGGGTTTATAAGCTGTATCCGAAGACAAAGAACATACATCTAAAAACAAAACATGTTAGTGCGCTTGGCCTTTGCAAAAGAGCATCTTTCGAAGTATTCACAATTCTGGGACAGTGTTTTATGGTCAGAGGAGAACGAATGCACCTTTTTGGATCAAAAATGCGTAAAAGAGTGTGGCGACGATCAGATGAGGAGCTTAAACAGTTGAATATCCAAAAGACAGTAAATCATGGGGGCGGAAATATGATGATATGAGCATGTTTTTCCTCTAAAGTAGGGGTGAAAATGAATGAAAGTAAGCACGTCGATATCCTGACCTAAAATCTGAAGAAATCCATCACAAATATGAATGTGGGTCAACGGTATATCTTTCAACGGGATAATGACCCAAAACACAAGTCAACGATTGCCAAAGATTATTCTCAAAAAGTAAGATTAAGGTACTGGAGTGGCCACCACAAAGCTCAGACTTTATTCTCATCTAAAATGTATAGTTAGTTTTGAATCATAGATTGCCTTCTGAAGAGAGAAAAAAACCTCAATTTTTTAAGACGATCAAAGATGAACTGTGCAATATCAACCAAGACACAATGCAAAAACTGGTTGATAGCAGGAATCAAAGACTGGAAGAAAGGATTAAGGCGAAAGGAGGTCAAGCTAAACATTAAAAACTGATATTTGATTTTTAAAAAATGTTATGTTAACTTTTAATTATAAGTTTTTGGTCGTTTTAATAATTTTGAACAGCATATAATTTGGAATTATATGAAAATTTTTCTATTCTGACATATTCTGAGATAAAGTTTCAGTTATTTGAACCTTTTTCTAGTAAATAAGATTGAATTAATAATAAAATTAATAGATTTGAGATATAAATAAATAAATTCATTTTTCTATAATAAAAAGTATAAAATTTTCATTTGAGTTCTAATAATTTTTAACAACACTGTAAATTGAATCTGTGCTGTGATGGAATGCAGTTTTTGAGAAATTGAAGAATTATAAACAGATTTGCTATAGATTCAAGTATAAATATGTAAATAGTGCTTTCGAGTAAAAGTCAACCGGAAAAGAAATTCCTTTGCAGTAAAGATAACAAATAATCATATACGAAAGAATAAAAAGGTGTGATAATTATAATTAAGATACTAACATTACAAGTTTCTGATTAATTTATATTGTTTAATTATACAGAACTCAAAACTAAATAAAGTGTTATTTGGAAAATTGAATACATGCTTATTGCTTAATTTTCATTTATTTCCTAAATTTTCTTTTCGAATATACTTTAGCCTATTCTTCCTTTTCAATACTAGAAGATTTGTGCCCGTCTAAGACAGGCCTTTAGCCCTTCAAATATATCTCATATCCCATTGCCACAAATTTACTAACGAAAGTCATAGTAGAAAATCGCATGTACATTGACA
Organism: Araneus ventricosus; assembly: GCA_013235015.1. NCBI lineage: Eukaryota > Metazoa > Arthropoda > Arachnida > Araneae > Araneidae > Araneus > Araneus ventricosus. The sequence goes on along the minus strand of BGPR01000010.1, from coordinate 1,577,558 downwards.
GAGTGCTTAAGAAATAAAAAAAGCAAGAAAAACAGAACTGATGAATCAATTGACACTAACCTTCATTTAATAACAATCTTACTTTTAATAATTACTTTCGTTTCGTCTAAGTGAAAATAAGGCAAAATCCATTAACAGAAAAAAATATATTACCAAATACAAAAAAAAATGCTGAAATAATAAAAAGGAAATAAAATTGTTAACTCGGCTCAATTTATATATAAGAAACTCCATGAATGAATTGCCACGAACTTTCGTTTTCATAAATAACTTTACCGCGGGTATAATGAAAAGAAAAAGGAAATGAAACAGATAGGGTCATTTTATTGAAATTTATTCCAATCCCGCATGAATAAGTGAAATTTACGATCCCATAAGCTTTTTTTTTATTTTTGCTTAGCTTTAATAAAAAAAAATCTGTCTGAGTTCTTTGACGCCATAACAGAAATCGAATTTGCGCGTTCGTTCATGACGCAGAGCAAAGGGGTGTATTTATTTTTAAGTCCTCCCGCATTACTTCCACGTCTGGACAATTATATATATATAGATTGCAAAATTATTTTGGTTTTAAATCGTCTTAATAGGAGAACATCAATTGTTCATTAAGAAGACTCATTCACTACTATATGAATTCGCATGCTCCTTTGACTACAGAATGCGATTAGGTCTTCTTGGTTATCCACTAATCTTTACAAAGGTTTCGTATGATCCACAACTTGTACGATTTTATAGACTTCTAAGTTGTTGCCGTCATCTGAAGTTCCTCTCATCTCCTCCTCTCTAAATTTCTCCTTTTTTTAAAGTAGAACCTCTCTTCTGACTTAAATAGGACAATTCATGTTTCCTTAATTAGCCAGTTTGTCCACTTTGAGACTAAACAAAAATGAATAATTTGAAGAAATGACGGTGCATGGTTTCTTGAAGGTTCATGGTACTCTGAAATATGGCCATTTATTGATCATCATATACAAGAGCTTTATCACTTTTTAAGCTTTGTCAGCAATAATTACTCAAAAAGAAGCTAAAAAGTTTTATAAAGTGGTAATATATCTAAATTAAATTCAAATTTTGGGAAGATAGGTATGTAGACACCATAAGGATGCCTATGTCGTTAAAACTCGTTTTGTAGATCTTTATAGAAGGAAGTAAAAGTAAAAATCTGATACACTTTCAGATTTTGTTGTCGTAGTCAGAGACCGCAATACCTAGACCATGATATCTCCGATACTGTATAAAAGACAGCAGTATTTTGGGAAACAATAAAAATAGAAAATTGGAACTTTTCTCCAATTTCGTTTTAATTAAACTTAATATCGTCGTATAGGTGGTCTTAAAAGACCAAGCTTCAGTTTCTGGCATTTAATTTGTAAATCATATATGATGCATTGTTTGGTAATTTATGTTTTCAGTATTTAACGTAAATTATTAAAAAATATAAAAATTAAGGCAAAATACGAAGCAAAATGCCACAAATATTTTTTAATGTGAATGAAACTCACAATTTATTTTTAGGCTAATATGTATTTTTATTTTATCATATAAGGGACAGTGATGCTTCAGCAATGGATTTCGCACTTGACAATATGCATGATTTACTTTATATGTCATTAGTTATTATATTAGAATAATTGAATTTAGTTTTTTCATTTATATTCGAGTATGTTATTTACTAAGGAAAATGGACACAAGTTTTAAATTTAAGCGCTTGTATTTCATAATTCAACGCGCTTTTCTTAAAGTCATGGTATTCAAAAGGCTCTCTAACACTTTTAAACGGCAATATTTTAGGTATTTGAAAATGTTAATCTATCATCATTGTTTAATCAAAAAAATCTAAGTCCACCTTTTTTTCAATCAGGGAACAATCTAAACAAGTTTCAGAACGACCCAAATTCATTATCAGTCATCTGAAAATGCTTCATGGAATAATTTTTCAAAACACGTTCCTTTTGTAGAAGATTTCATACCTCTAAAACTTCTAAATGAATAAAGAAAAGGAGAGATAAAATGGTTTATAATGACATTAGGTTCTTCAAGATGAGAAAGATGATGAAAAGGGAAAGTTGCATTTATTATACTGATATGAAGATATAATTTTTGCATTTCATGTTTTTGCCGTTCTTACTTTATCCCATTTCAATATTCAGAATCAAATTAATTATCATTTTGAGTTCTTTATCTCGCCAAATTATGTGTACAATATATTAGTTATTCGTTATATACCCTATCAGCGCAAGATATGGAAGAAACTCCACGATGTTATTCCATGTTTTGAATGCCGCCTAATATCGTGAAGATATAATAACAATATTGCACTTCATCATGTGTTAATAGGGCATATTCAAAATAATTTTGCGAAGAAAAAGCGAATGCAATGAATCCCAAAGTTATTTCAATAATACTTAACGTAAACATTTGTATACACGAAATTACGGTTGTAAACTTTAAATTACTGAATTCAAAGCATAATAATCATCAACAAAGGTTAATTAAACTAATTAATTAACTAATTAAAATTAAACAATACAACAATTATAAAATGCAATTATTAGTAATAAAAATCTAGTTACTATATATATATATATATATATATATATATGACTAAAAGTATGTGAAATTATCTTATTTTAAAATGTCATAACTGACATTTAGAAATTTACAAGTACATATTTGTGATGCTGTTAAAAGGCCCCCAAGAACTTCAGCTCCAGCCCCCCCCCCCAACAACCTTATTCCACTCCTGGGTATATAACATGCTCGTGATGTGAATGCGGTGCTTGTATTATTTATTAAATAACCAACTGTTCTAGATGTTTTAATTCTCCTCACTTTGATACAGAATCAGTTTTTTTTTATTCAGACACAAATATCCCTTCAGTTAATCAGACCATGATTAGAAACTCGGTTGTCAAACTTTAACCACCCAGATTATAATTTCAAAACTTATACCTTTCAAAACTTATTGACTTTATTTAACTTGTACTAAACAGTTTTATAAACTATATGATAAAATACAAGGGATATATGTAATGCGCAACATATAATGAATAAATACGAATTTTAAGGATAAATACTATCTAAACACCTAGATTTAAGTTTTTCTTTTACAAGATGACGCATAACAGTTTGAAGAATTATCAATTAATTAATTTTCTCTCTTAATTCTAAAGCTATCAAGTTTGCCATTTATTATCTTTGAAACAAAAATCACAATATTACAAGTAATGGAATTCGTTTCTTACAGAAAACTATCTACCTATAAAACGATAGGAGAGAATACTTGTGTTCAAATACCTTAAAGATATACGAACACTAGATTGTTCGTTTTCCGATTTGCAAATGTTTCAGATAAGGTATGCCTCAACTATAACTAAACAACAAATATATCGCATTCGAAAGTGTAGTAGCGCTGTTTCTCTGAGATGCTACTGCTGATTGCATATTTTTGGTTTATTTCTCCTCTTTGTTTCGCTTTGCGTAATGGTAAGTTTCATAATACTCTGTTATATTTACGTTATTTATTTTTCTATAAGTAAATGAAATAGCAATTTATCATATGATCCTATTTTTGGCGTAATTTTAGTAGCGATTTCATTGTGATGTCATCTGACCTATTACTGCCTTTGTCATTAGCGGTTAATTTACGAGCATCAAAGCAGCGATAGTATTGGAGGAGCAAATTATAGCAATCAAATGCGAACTTTTATTTAATTCAATACGAGACAATGGATGAAAAATTTATGTAATGGAAGAAAATTTCATCCTCAATTATCAGAAACATTTTTATTTTTTAAAAAAATGGCTTTTTTTGGTTCTGAAGATTTTCATAGTTAAAGTCACCTGAAAAATAAAGTTTAACTCATTGATTCAACATTCTAATATAAATAAACATTAATGTACCATTAACTTAAGTTCATTATAAACGATTTTTTACCAGTAATGAAGTAATAAATACACATTCGTTGCTTAAATATTTAATTTTCATTTTATTTAACTTGTAATGCTCAATTTTTCATTCGTGAATGTTTTTCTTTTAATTTTTTTAAACTAACACAAATGAATGCAAGTAATTCATGAAAAATTATTCCAAAACTTAATTTTGAGCCTTATTTTTTAAAGTTAAAAGTAATTAACTGAAAATATTAATCGTTTAATAAAATTTTGGTTACTGAACTTTCCAGTTTCATATAAAAATGCGGTGAATAAATAATTTTATTAATCAAATATTAAATCATTACAAGTTTATAAAAAAAGTCAAAAATTGTTATGACACAACATGAATCGCTATCCACTGTATCAAATAGATATTATTCCGTGGTAGATCACCATTCATTTGTACCGAAATCCATTCTTCGATACAACACTAAATGTTCCGTTAAATCAAAATTTGAGCTATTTATATTGCATTTATAGGTGCATAACATTTAGCAGATTATTATATTTTATAAATACATAACTTGTATCAATGAAATTTGAATTGCAATTAAGAATCTGTGAACGATTTTGATTCATTTCAGATTAAATGCTTCTAAACAGGACGAGTTTAATTTTATAAATTATGAAAATTTATTATAATTGCTGATGTTTCATAAGATTCGAGCCTGTATTATATATTTAATGCATTTAACCTTTTTCCTCTTACAAAAATTATTCATAGAACTAGCAGTGAACAAAAAGTATTATCGAGAAAACATGTATTATTCTCGTTAATCATGGACAAAATGGCGCGAATAAAAAATAAAAAAGAACAACTGGAAATCTTATTTTATCAGTTCCAAAAAAGTTTAACATAAGAAAATCACGTATGTGAAGTCGTAAGAAAAGTTACTTTACATTATAAACAAACAACGAAGACAAGTAGTGTATTGGGCCACTAGAAACTTAAATTCTTTTGCATCATCATCTATTTTTCTAGTTCAATATACTTGTTTTCAAATCACAAAGCAGTATAAACCATAGGCCAAAGACTGTTTCAGATTTGCGCAATCATTATGCAATATTGCGAATATATTAGAAAAAACTGAGGGAAACAAATATATAAATTGTTGATATTTAATTCTCGTAATTTACCAGTAAATTTAAATGCTTTCTACAGAGTATTATAATCATAAACTGTATTTATAGTTCACTTGTGTTTTGATTGTTTTTGTTTATGACAAGAGCTCTGCAAATTGTGTCCGCTCAAGAAATTTTAATTGTGTACGTATTCGAAATATCTTGCTATTATAATATTTTCAATAACTTTACCGAAACGACGACAATAATAGAATAATACTTCGGAGGAATTCCTCATAAACAAGATATTCCGCATAATCGTATAACAATGTAATAGTTTTGCAATAGTTTTTGAAATATGTAAAATTTAAGCTTCCTTTTTTTACACAAAAACTACTGATTGAGTATTTTATAAATGTTTTTGCCAAAATCATTTTATTAAAAATTTTAATTTCTAAATAAACTTATTTTTACTTTCTCTTATACAAAGTATACAACGAGAAAGTATTGTAATTGTAAAAAAATTCCAACTCGAGATTTTGACGAATCTTCACGTTTCAGACATCCCTGAGCCCGAAAAACACAATTTTGGAATTATGTCTGTATGCCCGTCTGTCTGGTCACGGGTACGGGGGTAAGGGACGGCGTTCTGTTCTGTCTGTAAACAAGATAACTCGAAAACTATTAGAGCTACGGGGATGATATTTGGTATGTGATCTTGACACATCATTTGTAGGTTTCTATCAAATTTTGGACAAAATCCGTTCACGGGAAGTCTGTCTGTCCTCTGTCATGTGAACACTATAACTCAAAAACTCGAATAGTTAGATAAATAAAAATTGGTATGACGGTTGCTAACATTAATTATAGATCTGTGCCCAAATTTCGTTTCAATCGACTAAAAAAAGGCGTTCAAATTGTATATTCAATTTTTTTACTTGCGTACAGGAAGCAATCTCTGCGCATGCGTAAGCAATTCAGCGATAGCTAACTGGGTCATTTTCTCCTGTTTTCTTTTCGCTCGCGCACGCCCTCGCATTAGCGGAGCTTGCTAGAGTGTGATAGAAAATAAATATTGCTAAGTTTTAATACATACGCATATCTTTGAATATGATTCTTCACCTAAATATTTTACCATCACTATAATCTACAATGAAAAACCTTCTGATAGTCACTGCATTCTGGGTTACAGTAGTTTCGAATTTTTTATCCACGCAGGGGGAGGGGAAATGACAAATTTTTGAGAAGTATACGAAAAAGTTTAGTAGAGACCACTCCCGCTGGTTTTCTCGATAAGTTGTTACTAAGTTTTAAAAAAAATACTTTAATAACAACTTAAAAGAAATTTTCTCTTCCTTTAGAGTGTTTTGGCTCGCAGTTTTATAGATATAAAAATATTATAGTGAAATGTATGTCATCAAAATTATATAAGGGAGTTGAGAGTTACTTAGCGTTTCAACATTTTTTACTGTAAGAACATATCAGGATATCTTTAATAGCAGAAAATGGTGACAAAATTATTTGCCACATTTTGTCTTTGTTGTAAATCGGAAGCATGTAAATTTCATTTCATATTTCATCATTGACAATATTGGCACTCCTCAAGCTCTTTTAATTTTTTTTTCTTATTCCAGCAAATATAGATAAGGTCAAAGAAGCATAGGAACACTTCTTATTACGCATAATCTGTCAGTATTCAGATACTCCGGCGAGAAGATGGTTATTAATTGAAATTAAGAGAAAATTTCTAATGGAACATGGTGTCTCAAGCGTCACTGAGAGTCTAATCTAAATATTTATCAAGTAAAATCACTAAGTATCTTTGCCTTTGGGATATTTGAACATCCTATATAAGTATACAAATCAAGCAAATTGAGCAATTTGATTTGTCCTCTAGGAATAAGGGCGAATTGTATTTGCACAAGGAAATATCTGTATAATTATCTTCATTTAATTTTCAATAGCATTTACTATTTTTTTCCCTTTTAACAAGCTTATACATTAAGAATTATCTGGAGATGAAATTTTAGGTACTTCCTTTCACTATGGCTGAAGGCATACACAAAATAAGATACGCATCATCTCAATACGCATGGAAGTAGAATGAATGTATATATCTTTCATTTTAATCATGCATGCATGCTATTGTTTCAGCTTTGATAAAAATAATTTTGCATTAAGAAGCTTTGATTAACTGAAAAAAGGCGTACCAAAAAAAACTATGGAACGCATATTAAAATTTGAAACCAAATTTACACATATTTTTATTGTATGCTTATTTATTGAAATTTAATTCAGAAAGAAATGACTAAATTAAATATATAACTCAATCAACTTAATTAATATTTTCAATTTGAATGCATAATAATATTATAATACGTCATGATATAAACTGAATTACACCGAAAATGGCTCTGAAAATATTTTTATGCCTTCTATAATAGCGAAATTCATGATACTCTTGTTCTCCAGAGTTGATCACTGTAGTCAAACTCAACTCAAGTTAGTATTTCAGGGAAAACTACGCAGGTTATGACATAGCTCTTATTTAAATAAATCTGAATGTGATCATTTCCATTTCAAATTCTTTTATTGATTCCAGATATTCCAAGGGTCAAGGAATTTTCTTTTCCTTCTCAAGTGTCCATTGGTGACAGAACATCAGCTATGTGTTTTGCTGAAAAGGCTGCTCCACCTGTAAGCTTCATCTGGTACAAAAATGGAGAACTCATTCGCAGTCTACCTGATGTAGTCATAAAAACTGATGAAGTATTTTCTGTGATCATCATAAGCCCCGTTTCAGAAACTTCAAAAGGAAATTATACTTGCTCAATCAAAAATCTTTTTGGCGAAGCGAGTTACAGCACTTTTCTCTCCGTAGTTGGTAAGATTCACTCTGTAACTCTTTTAATTCATGTATTTTCAGCTAATCTATGTATATCTAAAAATGTTTGGTACTTTGGACTATTATTTAATAGAAGTTAATAGTTTAGAAAACAGTGATAAATATAGCATCCATTAAATCGTTTAGTAAAATCTTTAGTTTAAACTTTAAAAGTTGACAAATTCATCTGTACAAGCGCAAAGCACTATAAAATGCACAGTTGTAACTGTTATGCAATGAAATGGTTAAAAACAATAATTACTAAGATTTGGTTTGGTTTGTTAGAGGTTTTATGCCTCATGAGACGTTTATGTAGGTTGTACTAGTATTTATTATTACAAAGAAGAATAATTATGAGAAGAATAATTTATCATAACTTCAAAGAAGAAATGAAAGAAAATTGAAGAGTTCAAAGAACATGTTTTATCAAATAAATGAAAGAGAAAGTTCAAAAGTGCGGCCTCAAACAATGGCGCAAGCGTCACACCGCCGACGTATGCTGACGAAAACACCAGACATTTCAGGTATGACATCTGCAGCTATCTTCTTATCTTGGCTGCAAGTTCCTCATCAGAACGTACAGGACCGTCATAGTGAATGAGGTTCTCCATCTGACATTAAATTAATATGTCCAGTCAGGAGAAATCAGGTTAACGTACTATCCATCGTTGGAGCTGTTCCGATAGAAATAAACATCCTCTAACGCTTCATCGCTACTACCATGCATCATATAATGATTCGTATTGCTCTAGATATACCCTATAACTGTTATACGTTTGTACCTAAAGTTTTAAAATACTGTGTATAAAACAGCCTTTCAACCAATTTTCTTTGGAATTCATTTGGTTTCACATAATGAAGAATTTGTTAAAAACAAAATATCATCATGATAATCGTCAAATTGCACATTTTTAACTGCTACAGGTCCATTTATTTTAAACATTTCAATATTTTTTCTAATTCAATAGCATTACCATGGCAATACCATCAAAAGCAGTCAATTGTCAGAGTTGTACGAAGTTGAATCTCGCTCTTTGTATAAGAGTTTTAATCAATCGACCTCTCTAGAAATATAATTTATTTTAGTATTTATGAAATTAAAATTCATTATTTAGTGTAATTAATTTTTCACATCATGCAGCTCCTCCTCGATGGATTGTGGAGCCCATGAACACAAGTATTAGAATAGGAGAGCATATTACTTTAGAATGCAATGCTGCAGGCTCACCATTCCCTAGGATAGAATGGAAAAAGATTAAAGGAAGTAAGAATTTCATTTTGTATTGAAATTTGATATAATAACAAGATTTACAATAATTAGAAAGAAATTTGTCGTAAAAATATATTAAAATTCCTCAAGCTAAATTAAATTCTCTACACCATAATTCTTTTTTGTTTTCCAAGGTGTCAATTTGGACAAACATAAACGCTTTAAGTCTTTAAATGGAACTCTTATTTTGACCTCTGTCAAACTAGAAGACGAAGGAATCTATGAATGTTCAGCTGAAAACGGCATTAATCCTCCTATTGAAAAACAGATATGGATTAAAGTGAATGGTTAGTGTTAAGTTTTAATTAAAATTATAAAAGTTTTAAAATCTTTTAATGTTTATTTATGAATATAATATAAATAATTTAAAGGATATATGTTTTTAAATACATTAATTAATTAAGTGAAAATATGTTCAATGTTCTGTGTTAAAAAAATCGACTTACGTTTTTCTGAAAAATGTTCACCTGCTTTAATAATTCGAAAATGTTTGTTTGAATTCACAATTTGTTTCTTTGGTCATTTTAGCAGAAACAGAGATGGACGCTTTCCGAACGATCGATTTACTTTTTATAGATGAAAACATGCAAATATTTTAATCATGTTTTATTGATTTCTTATTTACAAATTAAATGTATTTACTCTTTGATTCGTTTGTGTCCAACTTGCAGCAATAACTACAACAGTCATGAGTGAAACTGATGCATTATTATTTATTGCAATAAGTTTTTCGTGACATATTATAAGTGCTGTTCTACAACAATATCCAGATGAAAGTCTGCACATGAATTTATGCTCAAATTTTATAACCAAGATTCATTATTTATTGCAAATAACTCAATTTACAAAATACATAATGTTACAATTGCGAATAACTAACTAATGATAGTTTGTCAAGTTATTATTATGACTCAATTCTTCATAGCTTATTCAAGATGTTAAATGATTTTTGTTAACTTGAAACTTGTAACCAACTGGAGCAATTAATATTCTAAATATTGTTATTTATTTTTACCTGTTTAACGAATTTATTCTGAATTTTTAAACAAGGTAAATTCAGAAGCATTACTTCACTCTCCTGTATAAAAAAGTGTCAATGCGTTTCCCAAATGCTAAAGAATTGTTTAAATCGTATTGAGTGATTTAATGTAACGTCGTCACTCAAGACGGCATGAAACATTTCTCTAGTGTTTAAGCGGCTCTATGGACACTCTAAAATTTTATTTCCCTTAAAGGTAAAGAAACGTTTCCATTTTACTTTCTCGCATGCTCTTAATTTTATCCGCAATCATTATTAGATAATAAAGTGAAATTTCTTTCTTAATTTGTACTTTCTCGTATATGAAGTATACAAAGAGAAAGAATACCAGTATTAATCGTTAAAAAATTTGACCTTGAGATTTTACTGAATCTCACCGTTTTATACCTCTCTAACTCCGAAATACCGTTTTTGAATTATGTCTATCTGTTTGATAACATGAGAACTGAAAAGCGAAGCCAGATAGACAAATGAAATTTAGTATGTGGTTCTCATACCAAAATTTGATACCTGTATAAAATTTTTAATTAAATCTGGCGGCCGGGTAACTGTCTATCTGTTTGTATTTTAACGTAATAACTCAGTAACGGCAATGAAATTTGGTATGCGGTTCGTTACCCTAATTGTTCAACGGGAAGAGGTACTGTTCTGAAACTTATGATCTCTTCTCTTGATGACGATGCTAAATCCAAAACAAGCCATACGATGAGAACGTCATAGAGAGGACACTCTCGATATTTATTCTTGTATTAAATAACTACTGAATCTTGTTACATAATATAGCAGAACAAGGACCGATTTCCTTTTCTCCTTCGCATGAACTTAATAAGCCTTTTTCTTCAATGCCAATGGGATTAACTGCTCACCTTAATTACTTCTAAGATTATATGCACATTTTAAGGGTGATCAAGTAAATTACAAATGATTATAACGTATATTGGTATTTGTAAAATCTACCCTATATACATAAAGATTAGCGGAAAATTTTTATGTCACTTTTTCTATCTCATAATTATCGCTAATATCCTCTGACAGTATACACAATCTGGTTTAGAACTGATGTAAACGTATTCCATATTATCAAGCGACACCACTGATTTTCTAAACAAAGCTGAATTTGATTAGATCCACATATTATCTACATAGAAAGTTGATTGCGGGATTAAGAAGTTTAATAGCACTATCCAAGCTAATACTCGAGGCATGTTATCTGTAGTTTTACCTATTTACCTTCCCAAATCCTCGACTTTATCCGACAGTTATCCGCTGATAGAATGATTATTTGGATTAATTAGAGTTTCATTTGAAATCGTTTATTTACTCCTTTTTTTAAATTGTATTATCTTGCAACGTTGCATCGCAATGAATGTATACTATTTACCTAATATATGTCGATATGCTTGTCACGTGTTTTATTTGTCGTAAAACCGAGAGCTTTGAATTTTAGATAAGAATATGATTGTAATGGGTGAATACTGGTTGTGGTGTATCACTCAGGGGCGTTGTGCGCCAAAGGGGTCCGAATGAAATATTTACTTAAATATTCTTAGACAAACAATAATTACCGTTGACTGGCAATGTTATTTTCTAGAGAACTTATAATATGATTTTTTGGCTTTTGAACGGTTGGTTATTTTTGCTGTTAGTACGTTTAGTACTTATATAGTAGTAGTTTTATTATTACGATGCATTATTAAAATTCTCGAAATTATACCATAAAACAAACAATACAAATTTTCGCTTATATTTACATATTTTAGAATTTCCATTTGTTCGATGAGATTTTCAATTTCAATTGATTTTCGATTTGAGTTCTTGAAATATCATTCTTCATTTCAAAAATGGAAAATTAATGAAATTACTACAAGAAAACGCATTTGATTTCGAAACACACACATTAGTCTTTTTACTTGAGCAATCGACACATGATTGTATAATCACATAGAAATAGTATTTATATATTTAGTACAGTTATATGATGTATAAGGCACATGGCATCTGGTGCATGCGATGTACGGTGGTTTGTTATATATGCGAAAGAACGTGTCTTCTACCGTATACTTCCGATTCCAGTTTAGTGAAAATTATGCGGTATTAATCTGCGGATATGTTCATCATCTGCAAACTTCTTTCTCCTGAAGAACATTTTCTAAAATTTCGAAAAAATAATAATAGGAACAACATCAGGATTCGAAACTGCTCGTCTCCTAATGTCTCAACCAATTTTTATAAGCAGTTCTGTTAGCATGTGACAGCATACGGCAGAGCATTGTCATACATAAAGCTGATATTAACACCATAGTTAATAAATTATTTTACGACGTTATGTTATTAAATTATTCATGACAAAACTTAATTATTTTAAATTATGCGTTAAACTGATAGTTTGGTCTATCTTTTGAGAAAATGAAGGATGAAAGGGTTTTACAATTATTTTATCAATAACTGTCACTGTACTTTTTAAAGAATTTTTGGCCAAAGCATAAAACAAAGTTTTTTATTCTTTAATTCTTATTTGATAAAACAATAATTATATAGTTGTCTGCGTACAGGAACATCACATGGGATATGCTTTTAAATTAAAAAGGTTCTTTTTTTCTTTTCATAAATTTCAGCCGTTTTATTTTGTGATTAAACAAAATTAATTTCTAAGACCAACAGTCATTTTATTTAAGGCAGAATAGATAGTATATTTATTTTATGGTCACTTGAATAGTCATTCCAATCCCATTCTAATTTTTTCATAAGAAATATTATCTCAAGACGTATAGAAAAGCTTTAAAGCAAGCTTTTTGATGAAGGATTTCTTTTACATTTCATATCAAAGTTAGGTGTTTCATCTACGTTTTGTCGCTTTAAAGAGATGCTTATAAACTTAGTCATTGAAGAATGAAATGTTCTGTATGAGCACTATTTCATTTGAGTCATATTTTTCGTGAATGAATATCACTTTCAGTGTACGGTTATAAGGTAGATGAAAATGAGATGGTTGGATTTGAATTAGAATAAAAAATTATCGTCAAAAGGCACTGAAATTTCAAAGTTAGCGTGATTATTTCAAATTATTATTATGCATTTCAGCCCACTTATTCTCGGTTCAATTGCATTGGTAAGATGAGTTTTACATAATTTTTAATATGTTTGTTATAACTCAGAAAATTTTAGAATAGAAAATTTGTCAATGATGGGTTATTTCTATGAAAATGTGGTAACTAAATCCAAAAAATATTATTCGAGACTACTTTTCTGAAAAACATTTTTAATAATTAGAACTCATTACAATTCAATAATTCATTTACTCTTGAGCTTGGACATAAAAATAGCATAAGAAAATGTAATTATAAGTGCGTATTTGTTTTCTCGATAAACAATTGTACTACTAAAATCTCTTAAAAAGCTTCTCTCCAGACTATATTCTTAAAATTTTTATGTTTTCTGTGTGGTAGATTTAGGCATTAGTAAGGCAGTAGTAAGTCTGTTGTTTGAGTTTTTTTTGTCTAATATGAAAAGTTGTTCGAAAAATACTGTTTGATGCACAGCTGATGTATTTGTGTATAACTAATAATTTTTTAGCTTCTTTATTTTGCGATAATGCTCAAAAATCCATAATCCTCAAATAGTGCATAAAATTGGAGGAAAAATCTAACCTGCTTTTTCTCTATGCATACTAAATTGTTGTTTACATGTGTATGAAAAAATAAGCTATATTATGAATAAAAAGCTTCAATTTGTTGTAGTTCATAATAGATTAACTCTACGAATTATTTGCAGTTTTCTTCAAATCAACTACACCAAACACATTTCAGATGGTTTACGATGGTCCTTCAAGACGGAAAGACCACGTGCTCATCCTTACCTATGTCAAACATATTTTACCAACAAATTGCAGATTTTCATAATAGTGTTTCTTATTTTTCTTTACATTTCCTTACAAAGATGAAATGCTTATCATTTCCATACGCTTCTTATCTTGTTGTGCATGTTGATAGCTGTAATAATTAAGATTTTTCATTTTCTACTTTTTATCTTCTGGATACTTAATTATGAAGAAAATATTTCTTTGATGTCTTGTATCTAAACATAAGTTCAAGTATATATATTTTTTGTTTGTATATAAAACCTCGTCTTTCTTGGAATTTTTACAGATAAACACAAATAAAATTGTTTTGTAATAATTAATCATCATCATCAATGCTTATCAGGCCTCTCGATTAAGCATGCATGAATTTAAATGTATAGACTCGATGAATTAAAATTTACAGAATTTAATGAATTAAGAAAAGTACAAAGCATACACTGAATTTAAACAATTCAGGGTTATGCGTTCTGTATTTTCGTTTAAATGCTTTTATAGGATTTCAAGGTTTTTCAAATTATTTCCTTAGCTCAGAATGTTTAGTTTTGTATTATCATATTTTCTATCGACACGAATTTTCAGGATTTTATGCGTATTGGATGACATTTGTCAGCCACTGTGAATTTATACAACCTAAGAAATAGGTATCTGAGGTTCGATGAATACGGGTTAAGAATAAGTTATTCATCCATAATAGTGTATATAACAAAAAAAACCTCGAAAATGTATGATGTGCAAGTTTTTTTATTCAAAAAATACGGATGCAAATATTATTTTATGGATATAAATGATGTATTTTCGCTGATTTTTGTTCTTCTAATTCTGAATTATAGGTTACAAAAATCGTACTGCAATATAAACGCAAAATATATTTGAAAATGTTAAGAAAATTTCTATCTTATCAAATTATTCATAAAACTATTTTCCGAGAGAAAATAGCAGTAGAAAGATAGGATATATATGCATATTGCATTTGAAAGAAATTGTTTACTCATAGAGGTATGATCAGTTTAAAGTGCTTATATTACTTATTGAAAAAAAGACAAATTACTACTTCTCATTTGAAAGCCCTGCGCAAGTATGATTTATTTCTGATTATATAAATAAATTATCTTGTAAATCGTAACTTTCTTCTGAAAGTTCTATTTCATATGCAGTTTTTCTGTTTAATCGTAAGAGAAAAAAAATGAAAGCCAATTTTTTTCGTGGATGATGTAACTTTTTACATTCCTTTCATCCAAAATGGTGACAATTTTCGGTCCTGAGTTATCTAATTTATTTTTAACAGATTTAATTTTTCTATTTACGTTATTTTAGTTCCAAATACTTCCAAAATGTGGCGCTGGCGATCACTTTGAATATTCTACTTCAATGGCGTTGGCGTTGTTGATTGTTTGATATTTTCATTCGTCATTTTAAGCAGAAATTTGAAGTAAAGTGTGAAATATTGTATAAAATATTTATGATTATTAAGAGAAACGATTGATTTTCACTCCAAAATAGTGAATAATTAACTTAAAATGAAAATTTATCGTATACTTTGTTTGAATTTTATGAAGTATAGATTTTTATCAGTTGGATTCATAGTCTTCACAGCTACAGTTCATCCTTTATTAGCATCTTCAAGTCAAACAAAAGGTATTTTTTGTGTTTCTTTTATATTGGCTTTAATTCTAATTGCTTGCAAGGTGCATTTTTCAGGTCATTAATGAAATGTTGAATGAAGTGATGAAACTGAATAACTTAATTTTCATTTATTCATAATTTAATATAATATTATTTTTAATAAAACACTAAATTATCTCCAATCACAAATAATTGTTCAAACATAAAGATATTATTATTATTATACTGTTGTTTGCTGTAAATAAAAATTCCCAAAACCTACATGATAACTGGAAACTTCTTAATAGTGTTGATCATTTCGCTGCAATTTCTAATGAACTGTAAGTCACAGGGTATACAACTGATAATTAAAAAAACTAGATTATCATCATTGTTTAAACAAAGATTTCTTGATATTCAGAGAGTATAGATTTCTTTTGATGTCTCCAAAAGTGTATGTAAAAAAATTTAGTTAAAATTTATATTCCTAAATGCAGACCAAATTCATTGAATGTTAGTATGAGAGTTAGTTGAAGATTACAGCTCATATCAGAATCGAAGAATTCTCTCCATATTATTGCTAAAATAGATTAAAAAGAGTAAAGTTTTCTTTTGCCATTTATTCTGGCCCAGTATAGATAATGTATCGGATTTTGTTCCAAAAAACCAAAAACAACCGACAAATTCTGAAGTAGTTTCTTCAGATTGCATGTAATACATGCAAGAAAATTTAAAAGAAGTATTTTCCATACAGAAATAAAACTGTTTTCTATATTTTGTTGCAGTAGTTTCTTAAATATTTAAATTATCATACATATATATTAGCTATATATATATATATATATATATATATATCAGTTATTATTATATATTATATATATATAATATATATATATAGCTCTCATTATATATATATATGTATATATATATATATATACATATATTATTATTATCTATTGTAAATTTTATATATATATATATATGTATGTATGTATCCGTGTGTGTGTGTGCTGAACTATCTATTAAAATTTTCAGCGGTTTCATAAAATTATTGTATCTACATCACAAAAATTTGTAATGATTTTAATGAAACTATAAAGAAATTTCTTTAGTATATCAGTTCACTCTCACCATTAATACTGTTACTTGGAATAAATAGCAATTCTGATCCTTGTGAATAAAAAAATATATTCTAATATACGATATGATAAGCAAATCAAGAATTAATTATGAAGAGCTAAATTCATTTTAGTCTTTAATAAACAACTTACTTTAAAAATCATATTTTAAATTAGGAAACCTAAAATATTCAATAGAGAAAATAGTGAAGTTTCATTGAGAATTCCTTCAGAGCAATTGTTAAGGTCTTGAACTTTAAAATGTATATTTCTTTCCGCTTATTTTTAGATTCACCGAAAATAAGAAACTTCTCCTTTCAAGACAACGTTCTGGAAGGTGAAGTAGTATCTGTGACATGTTTCGCAGTCACAAAAGTGGTTCCAGTATCTTATACGTGGCTTAAAAATGGCAAAAGTGTGGAGAATCTACAAAATATCAGGTTTAGCAACACGGAGGAACTCTCTTCCATTATAATAGATCCAGTAACATTGGATGATAGTGGAAATTACACATGCACGGCTCGGAATTCTGTTGGAACAGATACTTATACAACATCTTTGCAAATCAAAGGTATTTTTTGCTCTTATATACGTACCTTGATTTTAGCATTAAAAATTGAAAGGAATCAGTTAGGTAATTTCCAATTTTAAAGAAAATGCAACAACTACAGTTAAATATATGTGTTGATTAAATATTATTTCGCCAAAATTAAAATTGTACTCACAAGGTGGATTCATATGGGACGACATGTTTGATTCATAAGTCATTCTCAGCTTGTAGGACATGTGTACCTCTCCAGGAATATGAAATAACTTTTAGAGGTACATCGGGAGTTATTAAATTATTTTATCAGATTTAACTTTCGAAGATGAGTGTTTACAAATATGTTCTCATTCTAAATAATTATTTTCAAATTTATAATTATCAAAATGCTATAAATTAAAAGCGTTGGCGGCAGAACAGTTTCTTTTCAAAGGATCGATTTAAAATAATATTTTTGTCTCCAGAAAAAACCTGCAAATTACTGCTTAGAGTCATGGAATTAAAACTAGTACACCAAAGTGCTGCAGCCTAGAAAAAAGATCTGCTTTCAATTATGAATAAACCGTTTAAATAAACATTTAACAAAATATTTCAGGCTTCCTTTGGAAACTTATAACATTCAGTTTAGAATCACCAAACCATCCAGTAGCATCCACTTGAACACTATGTCATAAAGCATTAATTTAAGTGAAATGAATGAAGACGAAAATTTCGCATACAATAAAGAAATGAGAGAAATCTTCAACTTTTATCATAGAAGTACGCAGTTTTTCACTGTGTCTAATTAATTAGATTATAAAAAAATAAATAAGCTTTCTGAATTAAGATTAAAGATTGTTTTATTATTGTGCACATATGTATTTCAATAATAGGAATGTCTTTTAAGTAAGATTATAACTATCTTAATAGCCTTTCAAGTAAGATTATAACAAATGTTAACTATAATGTACGATTTTTAAATAATGATATAAAATGTAGCATTGTAAAAAAATATTGTCAATTTTTTAAATTGGAATTCAACTAAAAAATCTCAACTAATCAAAACGTTGTATAGATATATGTTTTTAATCATATAAAAACATTTTTTCATAAAAAAATACATTGCATGCATTGCTTGTTGTCAATTTTCAGCTCCACCTCGCTGGATAACAGTTCCAAGTGATGTCGTAAGCACTTTAGGCGGTTCTATAACTGCGCACTGCGTTGCAACAGGATCACCGGAGCCAACCGTTTTATGGAAAAAGTATTCAGGTATTACAGTATGCAATGTAGATGAAAGTGAATGTGTATTTTCTTTTCTGGTGGATTTTAAATAACATGAAAACAGGATATCTTAAAAGCGATTTCTTATAGCAGAAATCATTAATTTTCTTGTAAGTACTACAAAAAAATGAAATTAAGTCGTGCCAACTTTTCAGGGGAACCCCCCACAAAAGTTTTAAATATCTGTCAAGCTGTTATCATTTATGTCATTAAATGTTTTTATCATTCATCACAAAATTGTGTATAAAAATTATTATTGAATATTAATGGCTATTGTTTGGTGCAGTAAAGTCATATAAAATTGTATTATCCGATAGTAATGAAGAGTTTAAGATAAATTGTTAAAAATGACCCAAACAACATATCATCATAATTCTTCTGTATAATAATCCTTTGGTTCATTTCTTTAAATTTTAGAACCTATTTTCCATATGTCCTTTTGAGAGTATACTATATACAGAGGTATTAATTATTTAACAATTAGTACTGCATGAGTGCGCACCTTAAATTACATGTTGAAAATGAAAGCATTTATTCGAAGGGGTAATATATAGTCACTATCAAAAATATGTTGAGTGTGATATTTATCATTAGTTTTTCCATCTCATGTCTGTCTGTTTTGGAGTGTTTAACAGTAATAATTTTAATTTAAATAAATATTTTGAATAAACATTTTAGTAACACGATAGATAACAACAGGTTGAGTATTCTTAAATTCTTTCCAAGTCATATAATTTTAGGTACAACATGAGTTTTGAGTTATATTTTTGCGATTCGCTAGCTATTAACTCAACCAAAACTTTTCAGTATTTCAGTATCTCCAAACTTTTCCCTTTTTTAATAGACGTGAGTACTATACGTTTGAAGCAGAGTTTTTTTTATTTCTCTCTTAATTATCTTATATTGGTTGTATTAATAGATAACTTGAATTTTTTAAAAAATGTTACTATTTGAAACCATATGTATCTTCATACTTATACTTGCAGGAAATAAAAATTCAGATTATATATCTTTAAGAAACGAGGACACCGGAAAGAACAGCAGTATCCTGAAAATTAATTCCGTTTCTTACGATGATGCAGGAACATATGAATGTGAAGCCAATAATGGAATTTCCCCAAGTATTCGAGCGAATTTCACAATATTATTGAGAGGTAATATGTGATAATAATTTTTCTTGATTCATGTATTTTCTCATGTCTATCAAATATTTTTTGCGATGAATTCCTGATACTTATATGTAAATGTTATAATTTTTATATTAATGCGTTTACATATAACTACTACCATTCTTTTGTTAAAAAATGTATGTAAAATATCATTTCGTTTTTAAACAGTAATAATAAGTTTCCTATGCTTTTCACCCGCCATTATTTGTGAAAACATTAAAAACATCGGAAATAAAAGGAAAATAAGGTATTATATTATAAAATCTTTATGGCTGGTAAACGAATTTTGATGTCAGTAAATATGCAATGTAATTAAAGGGGTTTCTCTCAAAAAACTAAATCCTGAATCAGACAGTTTTAAAATGTGTTTTTCAACCTCGTTTTCGTTCTTTTTTAGTTCTGAATATTCTCAATGTGTGGCGCTGCTAGCCATTTGTTGTGCTTATTACGTGCAGTTATACATCAAGAACGCCATGATACGAACGTCTTAGTTGCTCAATTCTACTTCATTTAAGATTTTTTTACAGCGATAACATCTATAGAATTCAACATTCTCGTTTTATACGACATTAATTTTAAGCTTTTTCACTGATTCACTGTTTTCGAAACATGCGAAAATCAAAGAGTTTGAGACTTCACGCACGCATTGTGGTTTTCCTGATCATCATGGAGTTTACTGTTGCAGGTAAGAACTTGTTTGTTATTTAACTAAAACAAAATTAGTTTTTCTCTAGTGGTAATTCATCTGTAACTTGTTTTTATTAAACATTTAATAGTAATAGTTTAGTTGCTACATTAAACCGTAAGTGAATTACGATTATAGCACTGAAGCTGATATAGTGGAAGTAAAATACTATTTCATTAATCATGTGTACACTTTCTTATAGTGTATTCTTCATTTAATAATACATGTAGGTTATGAGAAGTTAGTAAGTTATTACAAATGATGAGTTCTTCCAATTTTAAACGGAAGACCAAAAATTTGGAAAGTAGCACTGCGTAAATTTATGTCATGTATTTATAGCATGAAAATATGGTGCCTAAATGGATTTATTTATTAAAGCATGTTGATAACAATGAGCATTTCTTATCAGACAATTCTTTAATTTATACATAGAATACAGAAATATACTTCGAAAGAACAATAATTTTTGTATCATTAATCATTAAATTTAATTTATTACTACATTATACTGTCTCGCTACTTAGAACTGAGGTTATATTTGAAAATTACACAGAAGAATATTTGGCTAATTGCAAGTGGTTACCGGTAACTGTTAATAGGTGGCACAATATAAACACAAATACATTATAATATGTACAAAAAGTAACTGTTTCAATTATTTGTAATGCATTGACAAAAAATGTAATCAAAACTATATTATCATTTTGTTGAAGTTAGTTATTCTATAGGATTTTCAAGATTTACAAAAGTTATTACCAGCTGAGTACTTAATGCGTTGCTTAAATACTGAAGTTTGTCTTGAGGATCCATAGAGAAACATTTTGTTATAATACAAGTATATGGTACTGCGCTTCTTAAATATTGCAATCCTTCTTTTAAATGCACTTTATTTTAAATCAAAAACACTCCTTAATATGAAAGTAAAAGACATTCTGTTGACACGGTAATATGTATTCTTTTTTAAATGTACGTCATGAATCTTAAACATCACGGAATGCCAAATATCGAAGAAAAACTAAATCACTTAGGCCAATAAACATTGATATTAATCTTTTAAAAAAGTAGTTTACAGGACCAAGTTGCTTTTATGTGCCTTTTAAACTTTATCAAAGGTTACAATGTTTGAGATTCAAAATTTTTAGTTTTTTCCAGTTTTCGTAGTGCCGTTTCAAACCATACTTTTTTCTGCAGATGTTCCAAAAATAAAGAAATTTTCTTTCGAGGACAACATTAAGCAAGGGGATGTAGCATCTGTTATGTGTTTCGCAACTTCTACTACAATGCCCGTGAAATTTCAGTGGGAAAAAGATGGACGTCCAGTTTCAGAGGTAGAGAAGCATGTGAAAATTGAAGATGGATCAAGCCATACTGTGATCGCATTCCATTCTGTTAAATTGTCGGACCATGGTAATTACACCTGTGTAGCAACAAATGCTGAAGGTGGTGATAAATATACAGCAGAATTAAGTGTAAATGGCAAGTATGATATTAATGCTGTATTTTTAAAGAAATATATTTCTTTAGAACAAATGAAAATGCTGATATTAATGAATCGTTGATGGTCAAATCATTTCCTTGACGTAAAGAAGGGATGTTATCTTCATCATTCTTATGCTATTTCATTTTTATGTCTCTAAATGTAAATGTTTAGTAATTGTTTATTATAGCATGTGAAAACTTTATTGATTTTATAAATAATCTTTCAGATGGATTTAAATTTAAAAAATATATAAAGTGCTTAAAATCTCAAGCAATAAAAGATAAATATGATTCTCAAGCTCTGGCTGCAAATTGTTTCCTTAAGGACCAGTGCAAAGACAAACTTTTAGATATTTCATTAAAATTGTTTTATAATATAAGGTTTACCATTTAGTGTAAATGAAAGTTAAGTTTAAACATTTAAATTATAGTTTTTAGAATTTTATAAATTTAGTAAAATTTCATTCAAAATTGATATAAGTATTTTAATGATTATTCTGATAATCTAAATATCATTAGCAAAGAAAAATTTTTTTCTCTAAAATTAGAAGATATTCTCCTAACTACTTTTCTTTGAATTATTTCTTAAAAATAATTCTTTAATTGCTTAAAATATTCTACTAATATTTGTTGCATTTAATGCATGTTATATATACATTATAAAATGTTTCTTAACTTGGCGACAATTAAAATTTTCTTATTAATGTTAACGAAGATCAATCTTCCATTATAGCATCTCCTCAGTGGTTAGAAGAACCTAAAAGCATTATAACCAGGGTAGGTGAATCTGTCGAAGTACATTGTTCAGCTAAAGGTTCTCCTGAACCACGTATTGAGTGGAAAAAAATATCAGGTAAGAAATCTATGCAATATGCAAATAAAAAATAAAAATTATAATAAAATTATGCAATTTGTACTGTTATGTTTTCAAAGTCTCTTATAAAACTGCGTACGTACTGTTATGATAAATCTGCTTGCCAGTACAAATGTTCAGTATTTAAATTAAGTCAGCTTTTATTTTTGTTTATTTCTTTCGACTTTTTTTGGCTATTTAAGCGCGCTCTGGTTAAATATCATTGGAAGTCTCATTTGAAAATGCATTGATTCAAAAAGTAGAAGCAGTAATACATTTCATTTAGACAGTAACAGGAACTGCGGGCTTCAGTTCTCGATTTTTTTTTTCTCTTTTGGTCATGGATATGACCAAAAGGTGTATTTTTTTATTCTCCATTATAAAAGTCATAATTGGATTTAAACCGTATTTAACCCCTTCTTGCTCAGATATTTGTCGAATTTCCCACCCCAAAATGGCATTTTTTTTATTGCTGAAAATTAATATATGTTCTATCCTGAATTCGAAAATGCAAAATATTTTTGTCAGTAAGTAGTTTTTGTTTGACCTATTGGTGGTCATACATGTGACATCCCGTTCAATGATCTCCAGTTTTGCCTGAAATGCACCCAAGTTTTATATTAAAACAAAATACTTTCTGATAATACATTTTTCAAATCTATTGCTTTGAGATATTTAAGATAAATATCTGCATAAACAGAATTATTAAAGATATGTAAAAAATATTTTTTAAAATGGTTTTACAACCTTATCATAAATACAGCTTTACAATCTTTCTTGACCATCAGAGAGTAAAAACCACATTGAAATCATTTGTTGCCGATTATTTTATTGCTTATTCAGAAGTACAAAAAATAATCGGAGAATATAATGAGACGCGTAAGTAGCGACGAATTCACTTTCAATGATGCAATTTGTCTCTTCGTTGTATGACATGTGAAGCCGACCAAGAAGGGGGTTAACTAATATTTTAGTTGAAATGTGGGAATTTCAGATTAAGGAGACTAGAAAATGGGACTGCTTAATAAAGAGTAATTATCAAAATTAGCATAGTTTAGAATTCTGGACTTTCGATGCCTAAAAATCATTAATTTATATATATGAAAAAGTGTTCATATATAATTTTAATACACAATAGTTCATTTTCTCAGGGAAGATAAGAGGAATTTATGAATTAATGTTTTATTTGTGATTAATATGAAATTGTGCAGCAATGTTATTTTAATATAAAAGTTTTGTTTATCTATTACAGAGAATGCCGAAAAAGTTGTTTTGAATTCAAATGAAAATGTGAAACATCCCCATCGTCTCAAAATCAGCTCTGTCACGTCTTCCGATGCAGGAATTTATCAATGCATTGCTGACAATGGCATTGAACCCAGCATCAGAAGCAACTTTACTATTACAATTCGTGGTATGGGTAACCCTTGATTATGTTTATTTAACAAGAATCCTCATCATGATAATTATTGAAACAGAACTTTTCCAGTAATTTTTTATTCATTTGATATACATAATTATTTTTATCAGCAATTGATTCATTATCTTCTCAACATACGTCAAACGTTCTCTGAAAATTTCTAAAGAAATGACAATTAGTGTTGCAGCGAACTATCTGAATTTAAATATATTCACATCTATTCAGTGTGTGATATATGTTTGTGAATTCACTTTTATATGTTAATGTTGTTCGTCCACATTTTATATAAATTTTTTTCAGGTTTCATGCTTAGTAGGTTGGTTTAAAATTTGACAAGATCTTAAGAAATATATTATCCTGAGTATAAAATCGAATATCTTAAATTTTAAAATTTAATTTATCTACACTATCGGTGTCATTGAGCAAGTAATATAATCGGTTATATCATAAATAATTCTTTTGGTTATTAGAATTGGGAGAGAAAATTATACTTTTTTCACATTCACTCCCATTACTTATCTAAAAAAATTTCCAGTTTCAAGTTTCGTGATATTTCATAATCTTATAAATCCAGATTAGAAATTACGTAAAATCCATTTATCTCGACATATATTTGTATGTGTCTATATCGATTAAGATATGTTGTGTATAAAACCAGCAAAAGAAGCGAAATATAAGTGAATATAATCAAGTTACTTATACTATATGTTAAAAATGATTTTTTATATAAACTATCTGGTAAATATTTTACTAAATTTTATGTGAAAAGTAAATTTCAGTGAGATGCATTCTTTCTTTCTCCAATTCATACTAATGTTCAAATCTGCCTTATAATTCAAAGTCGATAAGAAATTTAGAAGAAAGCTATCGTGAAGATCGGATTGAAGTGTGGAGATACTCCGTGACTCCGTTAAAATTGCCTTTCAGAGCGTTTATATATGTTTCAAGATCATAAAAAATTTGAATTTTATTATGGAGATTCAAGAATGGCGTTGAAATTATGATGAATGATAATTTGTGAATTCTTTTCATTAAAATTAAAGATAGAGCCATCATCATAATTTGACATTCTCTTTATACCGTTAAAAAAGTTATATTATTATACTTAATTATTTGAATAATTAAAGATAATTTGTAAGTAAATGTTTCTGAAATAAACTTCAGTGTTGTATGTCTACATTGAAGTTGTTAAAGACAAATGAAGTAATTGAAATGAATATTATTTTGAAATTCATGGAATTGTGCAGACACTTTTCTTTTCAATTCTGTTTCAAGACATTCCTTGAATATTTATTCGCATAATAATTAGGCAGAATTTACTGAATGACTACTACGACAGCAATATAAGCCATAAGGAACATCACCCCGCCCTGCCGTAGCATCCGGGAAACACATGAAAAACCGGCCGCCGCGACAGCCTAGTCAGGTACTGAGGTTCCTGCATTATAGCAACCATTACGAGCAGCTCAAGCAACAACCCGTTTTACCGGTGTACGACGACTTCGGAGATGGGCCGAAAGAGCCACACCACCATTATTGCACCATCGGGTTGGAGAGAGTCAGCTTAATTATACCGCAGCCTCTCATGCGTGAACTCGTGGTGCCTTCCCCCGGTTGGGGACGACAGCAATATAAGTATTCGACGAATGTCAATATTCCGGATGTATTGTTTATTAACATACATTCATTTTCCATCATATGTTCTCGAGGTCCAATTGTAGCAAGTTTCATTCGCGGTTTTCTCCAAAAAAATTATATATATATATATATATATATATATATATATATATATATAATAAAAAATCTGGCTTTAAGGCTATTTAAATATTCCCACGATATATTAGATTGAAAATTCACAATAAAACTTTTCGAAGCATTGAAATTCCAAAATCATCACGAAAAAATTTAAATATTTTACTGTTGTAATTCCAAACCGATACACAGGTTGTGAATTAGAATGTGTCAATTATTTATTAATTTGGTTGAATTTGGCGTGCATCGTTACAGAATTTTGCATAAAGATGTGACGTGTGTTCGAGCTATATATATGAACATTTTCGAGTTGCATATGCATGTAAAATTTAGAGGTGTATATATGTGTGTGTGCATGTGTGTGTTCATTTTAGAGGCGCATACATACATGATGAACATTGTTGCTTCAATTGAATTGATGCTAATATAGTTTTGAAATTAATTTATTCAGATAACGTTGATTAATATTTTTAGTATTCAACTTGATTTTTTCAGATCCAATATAGCCTGCTGTTTTTTTAATACACAGAAAATAAAATTATAATGTCTATTTTCATTATATATTTGATACAAAATAATACGTCTCTGAGTATCATATGAAACGGTTTGGCATCGTCGAAATGATTTAGTACTTCATGCCGATATTAAACTTTACTTTCTGTTTTATTTTAGATGTTGGGACGGTGATTTACGAATATATAATTTTAGAAAATTAACTTTTATTTATTTTACTTAGTTTTGTGAAACTTTCCGAGTTGTTTACTTTTTCTCTGTAGTATCAACAATATTGATGGTATTCGATTTTAAATTATTGTTCGAAGACAAGATAAAGTTGGGAAAAGCGGTAGAAAATTTTGTTGTAAAATGCAATAAAATGCTTCGGTAAGTAATAAGGTGCTTCGTTAGTTTTTAATAAATATTTTACTATTTGATTATTAACAACAATATTGTGTTTGTTTAGCCTCATTCAGAGATGAAAATTTTAGAAAATTAATAAAGATGTATTTTGAATCAGGAATTGTGCAAGTGTATAACATAATTTGCGTATAAATTTTATTTGATGTTGTGTTCATATGAAACAAGCCTATTAATTTTGGAAAGAAAATTACTCATAATTTTTTTCGAATGGAAAATTAAGTGAATTGCGGCAACTTTGCGGCTGGGTTCTTTTTTCGTTATTACTTACTAATATTCCTTGCATTTATTCTTTTCACAATGAAAATCTATTTCAATGTTTTTGTTCAATGAATACTTTAAAAAAAATTGTAAAAATACCAAAACATCAGCAGAATTTGTGACAATTAAATAGATTATTTTACTAATTAATCTTTTTTTTCGATTGGTGTAATTATCACACATTTTATGCAATTGACTTTTTATTCCAAGAAGGGAATATTTTATGTTATTTTATCCACATAAATCAGTACAATTTCCTGGAAAAATAATTTATTACCTTATTGCAATTTTTGTGATTTCCGGAGTACAAAAAAGTTGACGCCTTCTATTATTATTAAATTTAAATAATAGCATCACCATTTTTTCATGGTAAAATTTAGTTTATGAAACTTCCAATATGTGGCGCTGTTCATCTGTATGACATAGCTTTGTTGTTAGTTGTTCGCTTTTAGTAAGCGTCATCTTCCAATGAGTTCACACTGAGTTATATAACTTCAAAAATATTTTAACTTTCAGAGTATTTGAATATGCTACATTTTCAAGGTGACGTGACTCACTAGAATCATGGCCAATTTCCTTTCTGAGCACAGAAAATATTTAGCAGCATGTGAAATATTTCTCATTGCAGTGCTACAAAATCACCTCGATAAAGTGCTATCAGATGTACCGAAAATCAGAAAATTCTCTTTCCCAGACAACATCTTAGAAAACGATGTTGTATCAGTTGCTTGTTTTGCTATGGCAAAAGTGAAGCCCATAACATTTCAATGGCTTAAAAACGATAAAGAGTTAAGCGAGTTTCAAGAGAACATGAGATTTGATACTGGGAGTGAGATTTCAGCTCTCATCATTGATCCTGTAAAACTCACGGACAGCGGAAATTATACTTGTGCAACTTCTAATGCTGATGGATCTGATAGGTTTACAGCGATGCTAAGTGTTAAAGGTAAAGTACAAAGCATTTGTTCTTTCTAGATTTTATACTTATCATAAATCATATTTCTAGTCTGTATAAAGTTAAATAAAAAGCTATGCACGTGCTAATAAATGATCTTCAATCTATTTAATAATTCATCTTTATATACTTATTTCTAATTATTAAAATCTATTGACCATTCAGTTAATTCTGAATTTTTTTAATTTTCTTTGTGGGAATATTTATGAATAACAAAAGTTAATAAAAAACCCAACTGCACAAATTATAGACATTTCAAAAGAGAATATTCCTGAATATATTTTTATTTTATTTAAATTTATTTACTAAGTATCATTCTTGTTTACTCTTCTTAAATTTGTAAAAAATCGTTTAACAGGAAACTCACGTAGAACGTTATTTACATACACAAGAATTTTGCTGCTTGCAATGCACAAAACTGAATTGTGGCAATTTTGAAGTTGTGTTTTTTACAGATTACCAAAATCTGTGCTACTTTGCAAAAAATGTTGTTTATATGTGCTAGAAATGTTATTGTTTTCACTCTTTCATAACCATCCTGAACGTTTAAATTAATGCATCTTATCCATGAAGAATAGTTTTCAGAAAGCCTTTTATTTCCCTATTAATGAAAAATTCTTATAGATATTTCATCATCAATTTTGATTACATAATAAACATGTTAAATTCTAAAATATTTCTATGCAATTAATTAGATTTTGAAAACGAAGTAAAGATATTTTTAAATGTACTTCTGATATTCAAATGTATTATATAGAAATGAAACTAAAGCTAACTAACTTTTTTCCACAGCAAGCCCAAAATGGATTAATGAGCCAAATAACATCACTACAATAATGGGAGCGTCTATTGAAGCTCGCTGTACAGCATCCGGTTCTCCAGAACCGCAAATGTCTTGGAAGAAGAAGCAAGGTACTTTTGTTTGCTAGAGAGTTAAGAAATCTTCTTAATACACTTGAAAAATCTGAGAATAGGAGAAGAAAAATATATATGATACAAAATTTACTATGGTATAAATTTAGTAAAACAGTTTTCGGTAATAAATTATTGCTATTTTATTTAAAAGATTTCCAGATTTATTAAACAATGTTTCATTATTCAGAGACCAAACTTAACTACCACAATGTTAAGTTATTGATAAAGCGAGTTTTCAAAACTTTTAAAGCCCTTGATTATTTATAAAATATGAAATTTTCTTAAATAAGGATATGCATAGATAATTTTATAACATAACACTCTTTCTTTATGAATAATTTACTTGAAGTATTTTCTTTTATTTTCAAAAGATAACAGAATGTTTTAGTAAGATATCTTACCACTTCAATGCCCGTAGTTTTCCTTCCTTACGAAGAAAATTAAGCTAAGTTTTTCGTAATATATACTAATGGGTTGTGGTTCTGATAATAAAGTATATGTTATGATTAATTTTATGAGCAATCTATGCTATTTGATGTCAAGATATTGTTTTAAATCATCATTAAAAATACTTCGAAAGACAATTTAATGTTATTTTAATAATTAAGAACTATTTTTAAATGTCTTCTTCTCTACGTATAGATTACATAAAACGTTTATAAAGTATTAATGCAAAATGATATAAATACATGGTATCATAAAAAAAATAATAATTTTTGCTGTCTATTATCATGCAGAGTTTAACATGTTATAGGGAATACCATAAAGTTATGTATGTTATAACGGTCATCATGCACCGAGTGTAGTGAATTCAGTTATGTATTGTTAAGATTTTAAGTAAAAAAAGTATTCATCCGCTGAAATCATTAATAACTGAAACTTTCTGACAAAAATGAGTTATATCTTACGTTATATAAATACTGTAAGATCTATAATAATTAACTCTATCTAAAGAATGCAAATACTGCAAGATAAATTAAGAAGAGTGAGGGTGTGATTCTTCTCTAAACTTCACATTAACTATATATATAAACAATTATAGCTTTTTGTGCAAACATTATTTTATACAGATGGTAAATATGGTACTTTTTAGATATTAAATCATTTCGGAGTGTGGATATTAACTGATAATAAAAACAATGCAGTAAGAATATAGAACTGCAGATATTAAGTAATAATAAAAAATATTTTATTCAGAAAAATATTGTTAACAATATTTTCTCATTAACCTTTAACAAAATTTCCTTTTTCAGATGCAAAAAATGTACCTATGACTACACATCGCCAGTGGTCACCTGGCCAAAACTCCTCGTCTCTTAAAATATCACCTGTTACCTATGACCATGCAGGTGTTTATGAATGCTCAGCAGACAACGGGATTTCTCCTAGTATAATTACTAGTTTCACCTTGAGTGTTCGTGGTACGAATTTTAGTGCTGCTATATAAAATACTAAACAGTTTATTGACGTAAATCATAGTAATTGTTTCATGAACCTAATATATTAAGAGTTTCTAGAAATTTTAATTCTTAATCTCAAATTTCCTTACACAAAATTATTGAAAATGCTTATTGTGCAACCCACTGAAATATTTGACAATAGTTTTTATATTTCTGATTTTTATTTCATTGTGTATTTACTTATAGCATATTCTGTATCTGTCCATGATATTCAATTATATGATCAGCAAAATAACTGAAAACGATGCTTCCCTATGCGATACAATAAGTAGCAAATGAGAAATAATGATTGCTCGAACTCATTTATGCTTTACTGAAATCTTTGTTTTATTACGAAAAGAAATATTGAAAATACCACTTCATAAACGTTACGTTGCAAGTTCATTGCTGGTTGAAACTCATGGAATTCATTACGATTCATCTGATCTTCTTTGCATAAACATATTTATAAATGTTACGAAAATCCCGTTTCATTTTTGTCATATACAAAATGTTCCATGTAGTTCTTATATTTGCATCGGTATATTCATCTGCACTGGTATCAACGTAGCTCTATATCAGCAATTACCGATCATTCAAATTTGGGTATAAAGCATCCGAAATGTATTTGCGTCTCTCGATTTTTTAAATAGTACTTCACAGGTGTATTTTATATAAAGTTAGTTTAGCAAATTTATATATTGCTTGTTACATATTTATTTTACTATAACAGCAACTTAAGAAAAAGTAATATTTCTTCTGTAGTTGTATCTCCACTTTTGCATTTTTCGGCTTCAAGTATGCATTGAAATGATAAATTGTTACATTAAACCATACAATAATATATTCAAAAACAGGTAAAACGATGACATGGAAACATTTGAGTTCGGTTATTCATTGTATTTGTTTATTACTAACCACTGTAATTTTTCGTTTAAAACTTCACGTCTTCATATTTTGGAAAATATTATTATTATTCTGAAGTTTTGTTAAATTAGAGTCTGTGCTTGTCCTCTATGTTAATTTTCGAATTAAACTAATAAATAAGCCCTGATTATTGGTATTTTCTTTCTTAACGCATATTTATTGGAATAATAATTTACCTGTGCGAATTCATAAGACACGATATACTTGTTATTTTACCGTCTACAAAACTTGAAGTTGAAAAATTACTTCCGTATCTGATATAAAATCACTTTAAATTATTTTTAAAAATCCAAAATATTACTGTGTGTAATCAATGTAAAACGTTTTGATGTTGTCTGCATTAAGGATTTTCTGCAATATGAGTAGTTGTTCGAAAAATCCAGATAATGACTGAGAGATATTTTTTTGTTTTTTGATAATTATGAAACAAAAATTTTATTCAAACTTTTTTACTTTAAGAATTTAGTTCATAGATTTGTCAAAGAGTGGCGCTGCATACCTAGTTTATTTATGAAAACTGATTTCAGTGTGTGTTAGACAACGCCATGATGCAGTCATAATGCTAGAAAAATTTGTGATGTGACTACCGACTATGGATGACATCGAATCCTTTTGATAAGTATTCTTCAGAAATCTTTTAAACATTAAACATAGAAACTTTTCCAGCATAAAAAATACGTTGTTTCCTTAAAAGCTATATAATCTGGATTACTGTGATGAAAATAGCTGCACTAAATGAACCAAGAGATGGACGGCATAATATATATTGCACTTCTATTCTCCAGACTGTTGTACATCACCACAGTTTTGTGTCTAGGTAAGTAATACGTTTATATTATTCTCTCAACTGAAAAACTTCATTTTAAGTAGCCTTTGGTTTAAAAATGTTTTTAATGTTATTTGCAAAAATGATGTTAGAACGATCTTTTATAAATTTTAGTATTTATATAGTAAACTTTAATGAAAACCTTGTTAATTAATCTAGGATCACAATAAAAATGTATTTTAATACCCGAAAATGATCGGTGTTATTCCAAAAAATGAAATCTCGCAGACAATTGTCTCTAAATTGGACATACGGATTTCAGAATTAAACGAATTGCACTTTAATATTAGTACGAATGTTAAAATACTTCTAATGACTGAATTATATTTTCGACAAACTTCAAACATGTGAATAACGAAATGTTGCTTTATATATGTTTCTGCTTAAAAAGTTTTATTTATTTTTTATTTTAGTTTTCACGATTTAAACATTTCATGTAAGTTGTCTGTAACAATGACTTACGATATTACAGTGTATACTTAAATAGTTAGTTTTTATTTATTTTTTGCAGTATATCCAAAGCTGTGTATAAGCAAAAAGGGAAAATTGGTCTAGAAGAAATGTGTACATAACTAAATATACACAGCTTTAAAAAACGTCTCCGTTAATTATTAAATAATATTTACAAAAAAATCCCGCAAAATGCCAATTGGAAAATTTAGAATCCGATATGAATTTATCCAAAGACGAATAAAATATAGTTTTTAGTATGATCCCTATTAGCCAAAGCTATTCTACGATATATCCAAGATGTTGCTACGATATTACGAATGCCGCATCGTAAAGATATCGTATGAACATTGTAGGGCATCTTGTGCTAATAGCGAGATTATTCTGTGTTGCAAAAATATACAAAAGATATTATTTGTATAAAAACGAGTTGATAATCTTCTTTTAGATATAAAAGACTTTACATGAAGAAAAATCTTTTGCTCTAAAACGGCAAAACATGTTGCTTGCGTATGCCCTTCCTAATTCTCGTCTCGTAAATGAAATTGAAAGTTCATAATTTTTTTCATATTAAAATGAATAATATTTTAAAATATGTGTTTACATCTAGTCAGACAGAAATTAAATTCATTGGAATATCTACTACAATTTATCATGTTCTAGGTACTTTTCAGTATCCTCCGAGTGGCTTCTAAGCATTGATATTTCTTTTGAGCATTAACATAGGAAATAAAATTATGTTATGACAAATTTTAATTTAGTACAATTAAAGTATAAAATGTAATTAACTTCTTTTTTATATAATGAAAAAATTACACAAATGCTTCAAAATTTCAGAAATTTTGTTATTATTGAACGTTATTTTAAAATAGCGCTTTTGTCTCTTATACAAATTTTTAATTTCACAATGAACTATGATAAGTATCCAAAAATATTTTTGAAAATCACATATGAAATATTTGCAAATATAATATTTTGTTCCTTTTTTATTATAGATCCGCCAAAGGTCAAACAATTTCGATTCGACGACAATATCAAAGAAGGTGATGTAGCTTCGGTCATGTGTTTGGTGACTTCCGGGTCAAAACCTGTGAAATTTCAATGGAACAAAAACGGAAGCCCTGTTTCTGTTAGTAATAGTGATGTCAGAATCGATGACGGGGCCATTCATTCAGTTCTTGTGTTCGATTCCGTTAAACTGTCTGATGATGCAAATTATACTTGTGTTGCAATGAATTCTGAAGGGCAAGACTCTTTCACAGCTGAACTCAATGTTAAAGGTAAAATGGTCTTTCACTATTATTAATAATTAGAAACATATTCTAAAAGAATTCACGAAAATTTGATTTTTAAAATAATTTTTTTCTAAGCATTATTGGGTGTTAAAAGGGATTTTAATGGATACTTTTTAATTATTAACAAATGAGTTGAAACTGGTGAGTTTCCTCTCGATGCACAAAAATCGCAAGTTTCTATTTAAGCGCGTCAAATTTTAATAACTTTATGGCAAACAGTATTATAATATCAAATTACATTTAATTTTATCTTGTCTTAATTAATTTTAAAAGATATTCGAACTTATTAACATTATTTTAAGCCCGATCTATCCTAGTGTGGGGAAACTTTAGGGAGCCAAATGAGTCGATGTTAGTGGAAAAATCTACTTATTTCAAACTACGAGTTCTGTCCTCGCTGATATTTTCATATGTCCCCATCCATAGAAGTTTATTCCTTATTTTCAACGCAAATGTGGATAAATTTCATCGAAAGCTGGTTTGCTTGGTTTCTTGAATTGTCCAGATTGTTGTCAGTACATTTTGAAGTAACGTCACTCTTTTTCATTCATATTCGGAAATCTATTCTTCTTTTCGATGGGCATGATAAAAAAATAAGCTTTTATCATATTTAGTTACTCAAAATTTTCGGAAATATAATTAAATTTAGCCTAATTAATACACATAAAGAAATAATGCCATATTATACAATGAGTATTAAATATCAAATTTGTAAATTCACATTCTGCGCAATATTGTACAGATTCTTTTGCAAAAATAATCTTCCTATTTTTATAAAAATGAATATGTTACCAATATTCAATCATATATTTGATACTTGATTTTTTTAGCTTATAATTTTTTCATGTTTACTCATTCTTAGCTTCTCCGAAATGGAAAGAGGAGCCAAAAAGTGTGACCACTTGGGTTGGTGCATCTATAAAAGTCAATTGTCTTGCTTTTGGTTCTCCTCGACCGTCTATAAAGTGGAAAAAAATATCAAGCAAGTATACATTCTACATTTTCATTGAATTTACTCTCTACAGTGAATTATTTTAACAACTAATTGTTCATTTAATCAATTTTTAATAATTGGAATGTTCAAATTTACTGAAAACGAGAAAAATATTACTTTTAAAAGTTAAGGAGAAAACAATGTTGAAATGAGCTAAATAGTTTGAGAATATACTCGTAGTTGTTTTACATTGTTTCTGTAAAATATTTACAAGTTGTTGATATTATGTTTAACGTGCGCTCAAAATTCTGAGTTTGTTGATGCATTTGTTTACCGATGTTTAAATCGTATTTCAGATTTTAAATGAATTTTGTTAAAAGAATATTTAGCGTGTGCGTGTGTGTAAAAATTGAATTTCCTGTTGTTAAAATGAGTTTTAAACATATTTTAATATATATAAAAGAAATATTTTTAAAATTGCCATCTAGATTCAATATTAATGCGTTTAATACAAATTTTAAAATATGCTATTCTTTAATTAACCTTAGAAGCAAAATTATTCATCATTTGATTGAAACAACAGAATCAAGAAAAGTCGGAAATGTGTAGCATGTAAAATTAAATTTAAACAATATTTGGAAAACAAGGTAAGATTGATTTCTTAACTTGATAGAATTTATGCCATTTTTGCATAAAAAACGCTAAACTTATAAAGCATATTCAAAGTTAAACAAAATTTTTTTATTCGAATAATTTTTCTGTGATTCAATATGCTCCAAAACAATAAGATTTTACCTTTAAAAGTTCTAACAAGATTTCAACCAGATTGAATTTCTATTTTAGGATTTTCTTCAATTCAACTTATTGAAATATATGTATTTAAAATAATCATTCATGCTAATCTCTTTATTCGATAAAAAAAACTTTTAATTCCAGTAATTTTTTTTCTATTTTTAACTTCCATTATTGCGTACCACAAGTATCATCTTATATTACATATTGAATGAATTACATTCTTTTTTTTATCGTTATTCATAGTTCCATTAAAAAGTTATTATTTTATCACTTTAGAAATATTATGAAAAATGATAAATTAAACAAATAATAAAAAAGGTAAATGATAATTTTTTTCTTTTTGTATGCTTTATTAATTTTGCCTAAATTTGAGATATTTTTTATTCATATATCTAAATGCAAAAATCTGTTTATTAAACTGCAAAGGAATAGTTCAAAACGTCTGATAATAGTCATCCTAATCGACATTATTACAAAACGAAGATGGCTCTTAGCATTAAAAGAACTTGTGAATGTTGCTTTTTCCATCTTTCACTAGAACACTTTTGAAAAAATTTCAAAATACAGGGTGTATGAGGAAGATCTTTAATATTCTAAATATTAATACCAAAAATATGAAAAGTTGAAGTGAAATTCAGTTAACGGCAAAATAATGAAAAAATGAAGCATTTGTTTTCACAGTACATTCAGTGTAGTTCTACGTTAGATCCTTTAGCAGCATGAAGAATGCCCAGTTCGTACTCAATTTCCTGTCAAGAGTTTTTTAACATTTCCTGTGTCTGTAAGCTTTTGCATACATGGATAAATTGAAAACACATTTGGTGGATTTCTATGGAACATCAGGCGAAAATTTCTTAGTACAGTTTTCGATGATTTTGTTTCCGCTAACCACAATACACACTGCGCTTTCTTCTGAGAGGTAGCCATTTTCATTTCTTATTACAACTGCAAGTAATTAGCGCCATCTACTTCAGACTACTGATACTAGAATAGAAATGTTAGATTTCTTCATTCTTTTGTCACAAACTGCATTTCATTTCACCTTTTCGTATTTTAGTTATTAATTTTCAAAATAATAAAGATCTTTTTCGGGCACCCTGTATATCACCTGATTGTTTGTAGTAAAATGAGATAAATTTTTATGGTTTAGAATTTTAGTTCTTTGATATCCAATTTCAATAAAAAATTTTCTTTTTCTACAGCAGATGGAAACGAATTCATAGATGTGAAGCCACCACCTGGGAGTGAAAAAGATTTCAATTCTGGAGTATTCAGTTTACCTTCCGTTTCAGAATCTGATTCTGGATTCTACGAATGCATTGCAAATAATGGAATTGAACCAAGCGTCAAGAGCAATTTTTCGATCGTGATTCATGGTATGGATATATAATAATATTAATGAAATCAAATCAGTTCATTTTAAAATAAAAAAATGTATCATGATAAGACACCCATAATGTCTTTGGAAGTTCCCGACACAGGATAAGAATTTTAATTTCAACAATTGATTACACCATTGCATTTTCTTATTCACAATTTTTATGTAGATTTTTTTAAAAAAACACTTGCAATTATCAGTTTACATTGTAAATGCAAGCCCAATTTCTCTCTTTATTTTCTTATATATAAAATGTACGCAGAGGAAGTATTTTAATCACCCATAGATATTCGCTATCCAGATTTTGATGAATTTTGACGTTTTACCTCTTGTATTCCTAAAAGACATTTTTTAGGAATGCGTATTTTTTGTCTGTCAGTATGTATGTGAACACGGTAAATCAAAAAGCGAAATAAGCCAGATAAATAAAATCTGGCATGTTGTTCTTGCACCCAATCTGCAAGTTTTTATTAAAATTGGAATAATGTTCATCAACGGAAAAAGGTACTTTTTCTAAACACGTGCTATATTCTCTTTATTATTTTATGAAACTAAAAACATGGTACCGTATTTACATCCACATGTATTATTCGCATTGCCATTCGTACAGTGAAAATGCAAGATACCTTTATTGCGTGCCATTTTCAGAAGCCATAGTTAAAATTCAAAAATATGTAGAGAAAATCAGAAGAAAAAAACCCACGTCAATGAAAGTGGCGTTATTGAGAATATGAGTTTTACGAAATTTGAAAGGACGTAAAAATCACTGCCTTTAAACAATTTTATTTTAAAATTATCGCCGAAAAGAAGAAAAGTACAAAATTAAGAAATCATTAAAGATAAACCGTTAACTGAAGAGGTAATAATTTTGTATTTTTTGATGGTTTGTATTGATTCCAGTTAAGAAAGTTCGGCTGCATAACATAAGAGTACTAATTTTAGACCAGTCGTTATAATAGACATCCTTACACGGGGCATATAAAAGAAACTCAAGAGAAAAGTACTCATTTTTTCGATATTTATAACCAAATCACAAATTCAGAGTACTCGGGTAAATAACAGATTTCTTTATTTAGCATTATATTATCATTTAAGGAGGCAGTAGTCAACGAAAATTTTATGGTGCGAGAATATTACCACATTCGTCGAGCTTAAATGTAGTATTCCGTAGTAGGACTGCGTATCGAATTCTCGGAGGTGAGTCATCACATATGTGCATTGAGCAATTAGCATGATTACTGACATTTTTATATTACGTGATGTAACTACTACGGTTATAGCATGGTTTGAATATTACGTTTGAGGTCTCTGCCATAGCTTGGACTACTTACGTGTATCAAGTAAAAACGCACTTTTCCATTAAATTGCGAAACGTTTTATTATATCTCTACTAATAACAAAGGAGATTGTGTGTGTGTGTTGACGCTCTACAAACCAGACCGCTGGACCCAGAGCAACGAAATTTGGCACAAACATAATTTGGAGGGTGGGAATGTGCACCTCGGAGCCCTTTTTTGAAATTTTAATTAGAATTTTAATTAATCAAAAGTTAAGCAAACGTTTGGTGTTTTTCCTTAATAACTTTCGGAAATATTGCAACACAAAAATCATTTTTACACCATCTGAAAGCGCAATAAATTACCTTTTCAATGATATCAATTAAGTTGCCGTACAATTTTTTCGCTAATTTTAATAAATTAAAAAAAATATTTATTGGCATAATTTACAAGAATACTTTTCATTGCTGCTACGCAATTCAAACCGTTTTCATTGTTTAAACAAATATTTATTTGCTTGCGTGTTTCTATTCCATTGTTGAAAGCTAAGGTAATAATTTAATTATATGTTTTAGTCAACATATTTTCATCCAGATAACATGCTGCTGGAAGTAAAAGGTACCGCGCCATTTTAAAGTTAAATTCAAATGCATATTTTCAAGAGGAATAAGAGAGTGAAGATGATGCCATTATATGATGCATGACACGTACATTTACTCGACTGAATTAAGGATATTCATGCAGACAACGAATAGAGTAGGTGTAAGCCTACTGAAAGAACATGGGTTAAATTTCTATCACGATTTGGAATTTAAAATTATTTGGTTCGAATATCAAGTTATACACAAGATATTCAATTGAAATTATATTCCCGGCGAACAAGCTGGTTGCCGATGGTTTGAACATTGCGTTTGAGGTCGCTACCATAGCTTGGCTCACTTACTTATATCAAGTAATAACGTACTTTTCCCTTAAATTGTGAAGCGTATTATTACATCATCAATAGCTATAGCATGGTTTGAATATTGCGTTTGAAGTCGCTGCCATAGCTTGGACTACTTACTTATATCAAGTAATAACGTACTTTTCCATTAAATCGTGTAAAGTTATATCTTATTATCTTTTTTGCCTGACTTAACGGTTTGCACCAAGGCTTTATAGTTGATTCGTACAATAACGATCGCATGTGAACAAATATATTTTCTAATCAAAGAAAACTGGATGGATGATGGTTATTTAAGGTGTACTCTTTTGTTATTGAGTTTAATAAAATGTTGTATTTCATTCGAAATTTTTCGTCGAAAATATAATTAAATACTTAAGATATGTGATTATAGTACATTATAAGTAACATTGCATGGTATATTTTATATTTCAAAATAAGCTTCTTTGTAAATGCTTGTTTTGCTGTACTTAATATGAAGTTTTTAGGCAAATAAAATTGCATCATTATTACTTTCTCTTAAGACGCATTGAATCAATCTCGAAGTAAAATTCATGTAGCAATATATGCTGCCTTCTGATGTTTATACGCGTTAATTATATTATATATGCCAATATTCACCGTTTAGTATCAGAAAAAATATTATTTATAATATTTAAACTATCTATAATAAATATAGATATCGTTACAGTGTCTATTCAGCCACACACACACATCACACTGAATAAATACAAATACCATTCCAATGTCTATTTAGACATCACAAACTGAATAATTACAAATTTTACTCCAGTGCCTGTTCATATTAATTCTTTTAGCTATTTATAACATTTTTCAGTGTACAATCATTTCCCTTACAGGCTGTGAACAGGAGAATATAAATAGCCAAGTACAATAAAAACAAATTGGATAAGGTCATTGACAGAATGCAATTTTACCTCGTTCTAATGTTTTTAAACTGTAAAAACATATACCACCATCAAAATTTAGGTAGCGCAGATTATTTTGCGTATGTAATATTTATTTAAAATACATTTCCTTTAACATCAATATATAAATTTTAGTTGTGATCAACGCCAAAGTGTGGCGCTGCGCATCTGATTTTGTGTCATGAATGTTTTGCTTGTTACACGCCATCTTCAAAGCGTTTTGTTCGATGTGAACATCAAAAAGCGTTTACACAAGTCAATTATTGCATGTTTGATAAATTTAAACTTTTTTCGAAGATGAATATGTGAATTTAGATATTTGTTGAACCTCATCACCTCCTCAGTATGAAGCTCTACCATTCATGTCTTCACAGCGCATTTTTCTCTGCATTAATTGGAAATCTGCTTCTACTTCAAACTTCGATTGTTCATTCTAAAGGTAAGTAAAGATTTGATATACTTATTATTGAAATTTACTATTTCTTATTTATCATTTTTATAAATTATTTTTAATGGTGAATGCTTATTTACAGAACCATGAATAAATCATTCAAAAATTTGTAGCCATTCGTAATGAGACGAACTTAATATCCAAAATTAAGAGGATCGTATTTCGGATGCTCAAGCATACCATTCGTACTTGTATATTTATTTATCTCATGATACACAGAAAAATTCAGTAAAATGTTTACTTCTTATCTAATAATCATTCATTTTCGGTTACAAAAATAGCCCCTGTTTTTTCAAAATCATGTATCTGTGTTTTACAAAAATATTCTCCTATCCGCTGTTTGTTTCCTGTTCTCCCATCGAGAAGCAAGGAAACTTTGAAGTATTTAAGGCCGAGCACATTTATTTAAAAATTGATTTAAAATCAAAAGAGATTCATGTTTGTATTTTAATTACTATGGGATATTTATTTAACAGCTGAAATGTGTCTGCATATGTATCTGCAGAAATAGAAAAAAAAACTATCACTTTAACTTTACTATTGCATGTTAAAAACTCAATTTAATAAAAATATATTCTATACAGATCTAATTTCTTATTTATAAATGAAATTCTGAGTCAAAAATAGAAAATTATCTTTTGAATTTCTTTAAATATCTTACAAGCATACACGAAGTAATGAATTCGCGCAGTAACCTACATTTACATATGTTTAAGGACGATTTTCTATTAAATTATGGTATTACAGTGTTGTATATTTTTTATTAATTGTATATACATTTATTTTTAATTTTAGATATTCCCAACATTCAGGCATTTTCCTTTCCTGAAAGTGTTATTGAAGGAAACATGGTGTCTGTGCTTTGTGTGGCTGCAACCAAAGTTAAACCTATCACTTTTCAGTGGTTAAAAAATAATAAAGAAATAAGTGCCTTAGAAGAAAATATTAGAATTACCTCCGCTAACGATGTTTCTGTGCTCATAGTTGATCCTGTTACTCTTGAGCACAGTGGAAACTATACTTGTTCAGCTACAAATTCGGAAGGATCTGACAGATTCACAGCTGCATTAAATGTTAAAGGTAAGAAAGATCTCTCTTAGTGTACTTGTTTATTAAAGAAATGTTGAACAGCATTTAAAAATATTTAATAGATGAGTTATGAACAAATTAACTTAAACTAAGGTAAAATAAACATGAAAAAACTAAGATATTCAGGTTTTGTAAAAGACTTGTTTCCTTATACGACTGTTACCGAATTCTCCCTAGACAGGAAAATTTGACAAATGAAATTAGGATTCATATGTGATTGGTATCTTATGTTTCCAGGTTGTATTGCAATGCCTTCACAACAAATATGAAGAAAAATTAACTGCGCATAAATGTATTAAAAGGATATTTTTATTTGCGACATCGATGAAGAATTTATATCTTAAATGCTTTTTTTAATATTTTAAATTGGTATATTTAAATTAACTAGATTAATATTCTTTCTTTCAATAAATATCATATAATAATAATCACTATTTATTGATACTTAGGATATGTTTTTGTTCAGTATTGTTAATGAAGATTTGATAAATTTTATAACTTTCGTATTAATGTGTGATCAACCTGTCAGCTATTTCCTCCTTAATTCAGTATTGATTTCGTTTGTACAATCCTTTGAGGTTATCGTACTTTTTATGCAAAAAGTGTTTTGTCATGTAATTGACTTGTACCAATTTTGAATCCAATTAAGTCTGAGATCTTTAAGTTTCGAAGTATAGTGTCAAGAATTGTATATTAAAATCATAATAGTCCTTATGAAGATAAATTATATTTAACTACAAATATTTTTGGAAGACAATTTAACTCTTGTTTTCGTTACAGCTAGTCCAAAATGGTTAGAACAGCCTACTGATGTGATAACCACAGTCGGAGCTCCTGTTCATGTTCGTTGCTTGGCATCCGGTTCGCCGGAACCAATAATTCAATGGATTAAGAAGGATGGTAAATATCCTTGTTTTCTATGAATTGCTAGCAGGAAGGTATTAAGTCCAAAACACAAAACCTTTTTTAAAGGAGGATGGTTATGCTTTTAATCAAACACTTACATGAAATGTGTATTAGAAGACAGCCTAACAATTTTTTAAAAATATGAATTATATTTTGCTTCGCCAGGAACGTTAATAAATAGATTTTTTAAAAGTTTCCTGTAAAATCAGTATTTGTGACTTTTCCCTTTCTGAATTTAGTAATTCAAATTTGATCAATATTATTTTTAACTCAGAACTGTTCAGCACACTGAAAATTGCTTACATAAACACTCAAAATTTATTTAAATTGGATATTTTAGTGTAAGTACCTTCTTAGTTTAAATTAATTACTAGTTAGTAGTATGTCTTTTTTTACATTTGTTAGTGTTTATTTTTATATACATTTTCAGTAATAAATCTTATATATATATGACAGGTATGTTTTCATAAAAATATAATAACGAGAATTTATAACGAGAATTCAATGGCAAATAAAGTGAATATTCAAATTACTTCGTAAAAATATTTAAATGTATATTTAATGTCGAAATTTATTTTCGCATAAAATTGTTTTTATTT
The DNA here is from genome assembly GCA_013235015.1 of Araneus ventricosus. Lineage (NCBI taxonomy): Eukaryota > Metazoa > Arthropoda > Arachnida > Araneae > Araneidae > Araneus > Araneus ventricosus. The sequence goes on along the minus strand of BGPR01000010.1, from coordinate 1,534,342 downwards.
ATTTTATAAACCGGTTTTCTCTTCAACATCTAGATTGCATTAACAGAAAAATCCCAATCGAAGATTTTTTAAAATACGGAACAAATTCATTTTTATGCATTAATTTGATGCTCTTTTCTGTATATGCTTTGTCAACGCTTATCTAGGAACCGTTAGAACTTAGATTGCATTTTTGAGCTATATAATGAAAAAATCTATTACGTTTCTCTGTATTATGAAATTTTTTAACATAGAAATGTTGCAAAAAATATATATTAGCCCTCCATTTAGATTTGCATTCGTACCTTAAGCTTATAGTTTATGTTGTTTAGATCATGATTGACCTATTGGGTCTTAGACATGTTCGGAAGACTGATGTGAAAAATTATATTTTTTATTTCGGTTATTATAAAACTTAGTTTAATATAACAATTTTAATTGTAAGGGAAAGATTAACATAAATCAAAAATTCATTTATATGTTTGAGTCTTTGATTTTTCTCCAACGAAATACGTATTTAGCAAACTATAACGACTATTTGTAAAAAACTGAAAAGAAATTACTATATGCATTTTTGTAACGACTATTAATTCAATTGAACTAGATTATCACCTTATGAAAACCTGATGATCAAACTTCTGATTTTTATTCAACAACTTACACTAAACATTGAGCTTTTAATAATAAGTATTTCATTTTGCAAATGAACACGATTTTTTTTAGTGTTGTTACATATTTTATTTCAACAACAACTAAACTTAATGTAATCATACTACCTATTTGTTTATTTCAGGTTCTAAAATTGTTAATTCGAATATAGAAGCTTCAAAAGATACCAAGAATTCAAGCATTTTAAGAATTCCTCATGTGTCATATGAGGATGCAGGTGTTTATGAATGCATCGCTGATAATGGTATTCCTCTTGCAATAACGAGTAATTTCACACTTACAATCAGGGGTAGGAATTTTTTCAAATGTTTTGAAATATAAAGTTCTCTGGAATAAATGTTTTATTGCATATCTTTTGACTATTTCATGTTCAACGCTTTCAAATATACCTTTTCATTATTTTGCATATACATTCTGTTTGCATGTTGTGATTTGTTAATGATAGTCTTCTAACTGTATTCAACAAGTCATTCAAAGCTTTTGAACGAATTTGTGCAGAACTAATGTTATTTTTATTGAAAGAAGTGATATTTCAGTAGTTGACAAAATTGCGCATTAATTAACGTCAGTAAGCCGAGTTGAAAGATTTAAACAGTGCGAATATGAAAACCTCTAAGTAAAATTTGAAACTCTTCAATGGTTTAATTTAATTTTTGTTAGTTATGTTTTGTTTTCTTAATGGCGAAAAGCTGTTTTATATTTTAATTTCTTAGTAAAAACAAAAATTAGTTCAATGTAGTGCAATGCAATATTTTCGGTCTATTTCTGTTTTTTAAATAATTGGTATAGCAATTTCAACAACCCGACAAAGTATTTTCATTTGTCAAACAAATATTACGTGAACTGAAGGTTAAAGCAGAATAAAATATTACATGTTAGCAATATTTTGCAATGCAACTACAAGAACAAGTCTTATGCGCTTTTGTTTACAATATTTATATTGAATTACACATCTTAAATTCCATTTAGTTCCAAAATCTGTCAAAGTGTGGCGCTCTATTTCTATAAACTTCATATTTACACTTTCACAATTGCAAACGCCATGTTTCAGTCATACCGTCTCATCATCAAGAAAGAACATCGCACAATCTTTCTCATCTCGCATAAGCTAAATATACATTATCTGATTAAATATATGACATAACCTCAATTTAAACAAGAATCTACAGAGGAATTTCTATAATATTTCACCAAGTTGAATTTTTCCAAGCGTCCGAAAATGCTGATTTCTCATGTCTGGAAATGCTGGTTTCGATTTTTTCTGAAGATTTCTGTGTTTGCCGCAAGTACTTTGGAATTCATTTTAGCAGGTTAGTAAAATCTTTTTTTACTTATTCTAACATTATTTTATTTACTGTTTAACTGTGCAATGGTCGTAGAACACATGCTAAATATAAAGAAGTAGTAAAATCAATTCTATCGTTTCAAAAGAAAGAATACATCTTTACCTATTTAATGAACTAAATACATAGAAATGCTGTAGTGTTCTGGCATAGATGAGAAACTTACCATTTTTACAATTTACAGATGCACCTGAAATCCAGAAGTTTTCTTTCCAAGATGATATTTTGGAAGGAAAGAGAGTCTCTGTAACATGTCTTGTTGCGTCGAATTCAAAAGCTGTTAGCTTTAATTGGTATAAGAATGGAAAAGAAATTTCTTCATCTGAGACGAATCTGAAGATTACAAATGGCAATGAATTTTCGCTGTTGATACTAGATCCAGTCAGTTTAGAAGATAATGCCAATTATACCTGCAAAGCTACGAACGTTCATGGAAGTGACAAGCACACAGCTTTTTTAAATGTTAAAGGTATTGTACATTTACGAGTATTTTAAAGTAATTGTTACTATAAAAGTGCTTTATATTTTTCATAATTGAGTAAATAAAAATTACAGAAAATTTAAAGATAAATATGCCGTATATATTAAGTGTGCAATTTTTGCTAAAAATGATGTCAAAAGCTCAAAATTTGTATCAGTATCTAACTCTGCTTTGATGACTATTATGCAATTTCAAGGTTAGTTAAAGAAGAATTTCATTTTATGTTAAAATGTTGATCAATGATTACACTAGTTTTGCCATTGTATAATGTATAACAATTTAATGATTTTTGTTGCTTTGATTAGCAACAAAATTTGTAAAGGAAATAAATATTTTTAACAAAAATAAATAAATATAAATTATTAATAACTTGCATAAATATTCAATCATCTTCTTAAATTTTATATTTTATTAGTTTGCATATGGTATGCAAATTTCCAAAGCTAAATTAATATACTTTTTACTCAATACCACAATTATTATGTATAACTCAGCAAAAAATAACATCATTCATGTTTTACATTTATGCAAATAAAAATAAATATTTAAAGAGTTTACTTTTTGCTGAATTGAAGTTGTTTGAATTTGTAACATAAATTCGATCGAGTAAAAAAAATTTTGAATACCGAGTTCATGGCTCCAATGATAAAGTTGCCGTAATTCCATACAATCAAAAATACCGCACTTCCATTTGTAATTTTTCAATTAAGTTTTATGTAGTCAAAATTGATTTATTACTGTATAAATTTAAGAAACTAAAAAGATTATTTTAACAAATATACACATATTTTAACTACATGTCAAAGATAAGAATTGAAATGCCTTGATTCATTTCAACTTTCAACAAGAAATATTATTTTGAGCTCATGCTTTTATACACCACTGACATTCCTGAATTTCTGTTTAATTTTAGACAGTTTCTAAACCCCCAATCATAATTTTCTTGCAATAATAAAATTCCTAACTAAATCTTTACGAATGATATATAATTTTTGGATTTCAGCTCCTCCAAAATGGTTGGAAACACCAAAGGACGTCATTGCTACCATTGGCGATTCAGTAATAATTACATGTGATGCTTCTGGTTCACCGAGGCCTCGAATTTATTGGAAAAAATTACTGGGTAAATCATTTAATATTTATTTGTATTCTAATAAATTTTACGAATTTAGTGGAAAAATTACTGGATAAATCAGTTAATATTTATTTGTATTCTAATAAATTTTACGAATTTATTTGAAAAAATTACTAGATAGATCATTTAATATTTTTTGTATTCTAACAAATTTTACTAAATAAACACTTAAGTCTATAAAAGGTTTTAGCGTAAATCGCAAACAGACATTTAATTGCTCTTGCAGTTTCTAATTCTGTAATCAAGATTTTTTAGATTTTTCTGAACAGTAGCAGAAATTTAAATATATTATAATATTTTATATTAACTTTTTAATAATTAAAGAAATATAAAAGCTTGAACAAGGCGTTATTACTTTGAAATAACGTTCTGTAATTCCGTTAATTCTGATATTCCACTAATTTTTTTCTTTCCTTGTAGACAAAAGAAATGCTTCCATTCAGACGTCATTAAGGGAACATGCATCAAATGAAAGTGCTAATCAATTGAAATTACCATCAATATCCTACGAAGATGCTGGTGTTTATGAGTGCATTGCTGATAATGGAATTTCGAATAAAATCCGGAGCAATTTCTCCGTGATTGTTCGTGGTATAAAGCATTTATTACTACAAAAATAATTTAAAATAATTTATATCTGTAATGACTTTTCAAATCTCAGTAAAATTGTATTTTATATGAATGATTTGTGATTGATATCTATGATCACATAGTTTTGTTCCGATTTTAATAGATCTATTCACATAGTTTTATTAATTTTACTACAGCTCACTATTAGCATTTAAATTTTGATTGCAAAAAGGCAGATATCATTTATTCTTGTCATTCGTAAATGTTAACCATAATTATTTATCTTCTATGTTTAGTTGCATACAGCGTCGATATGTGGCGCTGCATTTCTAAAAACTTCATTTTTTGGATTAATACAGAGGAACGCCATGTTATATTGTTGTATATTTTCACATCGGTTTCTGTGTAAATTTCTCAGATTGTTTATATTACTGGATACAGTTTGCTTCACATTCAGCTCATGTTTATTACTATCACGTTAAAACAAACAAAAAATGCTCCGTACATGTAAGACTAGGCGACGAACTTTCGTGACGATATGCATATACCTTTCTGCCTTTAAATGGATTTCCCTGCTTGTTGATGCTTCAGAAGGTAAGAATACACAATGTTTACATATCTTATATTTCATGTAAAATAATTAATTGCAATGTTCAGATTGCAAATATTGTGATTAACTGTTATAAGCTGAATAAATCATAATTAAAAGTAATAAATGTAATCAGTAATAAATGTAAAATGTTATAATAAAAGTATAAATGTTAATCAGAGTAATAAATGTAAATGTCGTTTACTGTCTGTACATAAAATGATGAAATGAATAATGTTGAAAGAAAAGGATGTGGCAGATTTCTTTTAAATATTGTTTAAACAATTTTGTATGCCATAGAAATCTAAGATTGTATTGTAGCATTATATGCGCATAGTATTAATATGAAGCAATATCTTTCATGCAATAACGTTCGAAAGTCACCAAATTCGTATTTAAGATCTTAAACGTTTACTTTGTGTCAGCACTGCATTGATAAGTTTATCTAAAGTTAAACAAATAAAAACATTTATAAATGAATTTATTAATTAAGACGAACTTTCTTTTAGCAAGAGAACAAAGGCATGTTTTTGTTATGAAATAAATGCGTTCTGTTAAATGTGCTGGAATATTTTTAAAAAATAGGCATCTTTTCATAATTAAATAATAGTTTCGATCTTGGGATTTTTTAATATTTTCATTAAATAACTTATTGTGATAAAAATAATATTATCTAATAAAAAATATAATACTAACTAACAAATGCACATTTTTCTATCTATCTTTAATTGCTACCACTATTTTCTCCGATAAAATGTATAATTTATTTTAATTTTTCACAAATAGAGATGAATAAAGTAATTACAAATATTTTTTAATGCATACTTAGCTTATAAGTAAATTATTTTGTTTATAAGTAGATAGATTTCCAATATAAATTACGAAAATTTAAACGTTTCCTATATATAGCAGGCATAATTTTGTATTGTTAATTGAGTTACATGAGAAATAACTGCAATAATATTTTTATTCAAAATGTAGTTTTTAGCAAGTTCTTGCGTATAACTTAATCTTTTTGATTTTTTCTAGAACGGCCTATCATAGAAAGATTCCAGTTCAAAGATAATATTAAAGAAGGTGATTTCGTTTCCGTAGTCTGTCTAGTCAAATCCGGAACACAGCCTATCAACTTGATATGGTATAGAAATGGAGATGACATAAAAATTCTTAATAAAGGCATAAGTATTGAAAATAGCCCTGTTATATCGGCTCTAATCCTTAATTCTGTTTCATCTGATAACGATGGAAATTACACGTGTGTTGCAAAAAACAATTTTGGTAGCGATCATCATTCTGCACTTCTAAAAGTAAGAGGTAAGCAAATTACATTTAAAAAATATTGAAATTAGTAAATATCATTATATTTTAATTGAATTTGATTTAGTAAATTGTTTTATTACATAATAATTATTTGAAAATATTTCTTAACTTTGATAGAATTCGCAAACGTTTTCAAACTGTAAACATTCAAAAGGGATAGAAATCACTTGCTGATAACGAGTAACTAAATTGCTGAAAAAATAACTAACACAGGCTTTAGACATGTGCATAATAATCTTAAAAATAAATGCTGAATAAATAATTACCAAAATTATGGTAAGTTAGTTAAATAAAGAGTTTATTTAACTTACTATTTTGAGATAAGAAATATACTAAGAATGTAATGATGCTGTTGCAAGTAATTTTTCAAATTGTTGCAAGTAAATTAATAAGATTTCATTTTATCAAAAGCATTTTATTTATTTTAATTAAGCAGATTAGAAATAAAATTCTTAAATAACCTTTGCATTGAAAAAATAAAGTAAAGAATTTTACATTTCTAATCGAGTAGTATTTATTTTTTAATTAGTTTAAACCCGTTATTACTAGGTGATTGTTAATTTTCTTTCGTAATTTGTTAACAAATTATGTTTTCAGCATTTGTTTGCAAATATATTTAATTAGAAACCTTAAAATCCTGTTTAAGAAATATATATGATACTAATTTATTCCTTGATTTTTATAGCATCTCCAAAATGGATTGAACATCCTGAAAACGTCGTGGCAGTAATTGGGGATTCTATAAATGTTAAATGTATTGCTTCTGGATCGCCCCCACCAAATATCCAATGGAGAAAGCTTCCAGGTATATTTTTCTAGAGAGCATTCTAAAAGTAAACTATTACCTGGTTCTGGTTAAGGTTGTGTGTCGTTCTGATTTTCTGGAATTAAATATTCTTATGACCAACACTTAATATCTCCTTTGATACTTTAAGCTAAAAGTGCAAATACTAAACTTAATTACATAAATTATTGTTTGTTGATAAATTTTATATTTACAACATATTGCATAAACAATAATGTTAAAGTGAAGTTTCTTTGTATTCTGTTTGGTGAAACAAAGAGCCCTCTTAAGTATAAAATGCGAAAGTATTGCTTAAAGTTAACTGAAGTTAGTTTAACATTCATTAATGTTTGAATAATTCCTCTTTATGAAGTGAATTATAAAATGATACTTATACGAAAATCAACCAAATCAATCTTATATTTTTTTTCAGAAAATATTATTATTTACCACTTTAAAAATTAAAAATGCTTTCAACTAATATAAAAAATATTTCTTTTTTAGATTCAAGTATTCAAAGTTCATACAATTTTAGTTCAGCGCATTTCAACAATAACGACAGCACTTTAAAAATTTCAAGAATCTCTTATGATGACGCTGGAGTATATGAATGCATTGCTGATAACGGTATCACACCAAGCATCAAAACTAACTTCACTGTAATTATTCGTGGTATGGTTTCGTAGTTTTTCTATTTTATAATCCTAAACTAGTCTCATTAGTTTAATTTTGATACAGAAGATTTCTTTTTTGATATAAAGAATTTTAATGAAATATGTTATTATATTTTTATCATACAAATGCTTTTTAATTACGATTATCGACTCTTAACTTAGGTAATTTTCTTCAATTTATATATGACAACTAAAACAATATGTGTTGATGAATCACTTTCAGTTAAAAACGTGTGTACATAAAATTCCACTGCAAATAATATCATCATTTTAAAGTATAAATTCTTCAACTGTATCAAATAACTCAATGCTGCGTCTTAAAGTGATGAAATTTATTCATGTTTCAAAGATAGATTCGGAAAAATTGCATTCCACATAAAGCGATCATATGTATATGGTTATAAAATTGAACATGGAAAATATTTCCTCATATGGTTATTATGAAGAAAACGTAATATATTGCTCAATACTAGTTTTTAATTCGTTATTTGGATCATCAATAAACGGTTAAAATCTGGTGTAATTTTTCGCGTTATGCTCGTTATACTTTAAAATGTATCTTTCAGTTTCATATTTTATTTGTGGCGACTGCTATCTTATTTTGTAACAAGCTAAATGAAATATTTATTTCTATTGTATATATTTCACTTGTTTGTTCTGTAATGTTTATTGCTGAAAAACATGCCGAAATGTTTTGAATATTTGATTTTTATGCGATTTTAAACAACGACGTAATGTTTCCAAAATTTTCTGAAGTATTTATTCATAATGTTTATCGTAGAAAATGAGCCATTATAATCTATTTGACTGTTTATCATGCCGTCAATTTACAATCAACGGTTGTTTTACATCTATTTATTTATTATTTTTATACAAAAAATATATAACTTTTAGTTTCTTTTCCATATTTTTACAGAAGCACGGCATCAATGAATATTCTTTGTCGGTTTCGTGATTTTCAGAGGAACTCAAGTAAAAAACTTAACAATGGAATAAAATTAAAGACTTGGTTTTTTACTTTTTATTTTAAAAATATTTTAGATTCAAATGTTAATAGTTGCTGTTATCGTCAACGTGTGGCGCTGTGCGTCCATAAGTGAGAGCTGAAGCCACACTAGATGTGTTCTTAACTCATGAACGCCATATTATAAGTCTTTATGTTAGCAACTACCACGCAGAGGACACAAGATTTCTGCAGGTTTCATGATCTGGCATATTTAATGTTTCCGGAAAATGCATTTCTTGAGATGTGTACATTTAAAACATCAGAATTCCAGGATTATCGTTTCAGTTTTCTTCGTAGCAATGATGGCGAAAGTTTTTACGGCAGGTATGTATCATTTTATGCAACTCTTACTATCTTTTTACAATTTTTAGTTCAATATTTAATTGATGTATAATACATTTCAAAAATAAAGACACTCCGTATGATTCAAATATAATTGTGATAGAGTTAAAATTAAATTTTTGAATATATTCTAGATAATTATGAGCATTTTTCCACAAATTCTATGACAGAAGATTTAAGAATATTTCTCTTATTCATATATAAATTTTGAAATAAATTCATTCGTGAACTCTCCCAATTTAGAGATTAGATCTTATATATTAGATGCCAAATTTTGTAACTATTTTTGTATACTTGTCTAGATGAACACTTAATACTTGTATACTTGTCTTGATGTTGTTGTTGATTTTCAATATGATAAGTCAAAGAACGGAATTATAAGAAAGAAAATAATCTATATGGAAATGATAATGACTTTGATTTCTTCTTTTATTACTTATTATCATTACTTTTACTTTTTCAAAATAGAGTTTTTATTCCATATACAATATTGAACTTCGTAAAATCAATCCACACTTCTTTTTGATGTTTGCTTTTTAAATAAAACATTTGAGAAAGGATACTTAAGTAAAATCTTTATTTCTAAATATATTTATTCTATAATTATTTGAAAAAATTTAAATTTAATTCCTTTTAGAGTCTCCTGTCATCAAGAAATTTCAATTTGAAGAAAACGTAAAGGAAGGAGATTTTGTATCCGTAGTTTGCCTGGTAAAATCTGGAACTCAACCTATAACTTTTATGTGGTACAAAAATGGTGAAGAATTCAAAACTTCAAATAAAGATGGGAGCATTGAGAACAGTCCTATCACTTCAGCTCTTGTTTTGAACTCAGTAACATCTCAAAGTGATGGCAATTATACTTGCACTGCTAAGAATAAGTTCGGAAGCGATAGCCATTCTACTACATTGAAGGTGAAAGGCAAGTTGCATTCGTTTCTTAAGTGAAAAGTCATTTTAATATATTTATGTATACTAGTAGTTACATTCTATACATATATATCGGTTTATGTTTTGTCAGTAAAAATGTCCAAGCTTCCAAATAACGCGTAACTTGTAAAATAAGAATATCTTATTAAAGTAAACAGATATCGAAAGAAAATCTAATGTTTAAATACATGATGAGAGTTAACTATTATCTTACTTAAAATTACTGCTTACTTATTTCGAGAGGTTTAAAAACATAGTTTGAAGGAAAGAGAAAAAAAGAATATACAAGTTATAAGCGTTTAATTTAGGTTATTAATCAGTAATTTCTTCATAGTACACCTGATCCTATATGATTCAAATTAAGTTGCCATCTGTAGCAAAGAGCTTTCTTCCATTTTATACTATTTCTCATCATGATGCTCAGTGTTACAGAACGAATAAGTTTTAAAAGCTTCATTTATTCTCTAAATACAATCAATAGTGATTTAATTATTAAATTTCGTTGTCATTTCTTTGTGAAGGGATATAACATTTTTTACTTCAGCTATATCCTATCCTTAAAAATCTCATGAGAGTAATTACAATATCTTTCGGCAAAATGAAAGCACTGAAAGAATAATCATTCAAGGTTTTAAATGTCAACACAATACTGATTTGAAACGTAATAAAAAACGCATTAAAACTCAATTTTTACTTCCTTAAAATGATGCATATAGTTTCCTTAGTGTGAATAAAAAGTAACAGGAAATAATTTTAGGAATAAATTCAACATATTTAGTCTTGAACCACTTTAAAACGAGAAAATATACACAGAAAACTCTCAAGAAAAAATTTGTCCTTTGTCACTAATGCAGATGAATATACAAATAAAGGAATATAAAGTTCACAGTTTTGGTTACTGCTATTTTTATAGTTAATGTTAAAAATTTCTACCGATTTCCAAATTTACTAAAAATAACTAAACATTTTTACAGCATCCCCGAAATGGATACAGAAGCCTTCAGATGTTGTAACTGTGATGGGAGATTCAATAAGTGTTCAGTGCTTAGCGGCAGGATCTCCACTGCCTCATATTTCTTGGAAAAGGTATTCAGGTAAAACTATTTTCACTTAAAGTTTGCTTTGTTAATACTGAAACCATTTAAAGCTTATTTTTCGTATTTATATTTTTATTTCAAAAATTTTACATAGACTTTTATGAATAAGTGTTTTGATGACATTTGAAACCGTTTAAAATTTAGAATTAGTTGCTACATAACTTTTTACAAATGGGGAAATTATAATATAGTAGCTCTTACTAAAATCAGAATGGCTTTAAGTCTCTTATTATGCGATTTTTGGAAAGGAAAACGAATTATTTAATTATAAACTTACTTTAATAAATTAAATTATTTATGGACATGTACGCCAGATTCATTGAGACATCAATTTATACATTTTAACAATGAATTTTTAACGAAGTAATTTATCTTATAATACACAAATGACATTCATTGTATTCAAAATAAAGAGGAGACATATCTCATTTATATTTCAATGTCAACTATAAACAAATATGAATTTGAAAGGGTGTTTCAAATTATTTATTAAAATATTTGCTAATTAGAATGTAAAATAAAAAGTCATGATTGATAACTCTTTTTTATCCAGCTGATCTTTAAAATATGATGACTCTGTTTTTTGTTATCAGGCACTCAGAAAAAAGCCTAGTTGTAAAATTGTGCTTATAGAAATATTAAAAAAAAGATGCTATATGTATCATCTCAGTTCCAAATCAATATCATTTCTACTATATATTCTGTAGTAAAACAATCCTTAGTTAAAAAGAATTACATTAACTGGGAAGTAATGTAGCAGTGGAATTATATAAGAATATGTGAACGTGGCCTAAGCGAATCTTAAATAATTTTCCATATACCTAATTAAAAAAATAATACCAAACAATAATAGTCTTAAATTCTTGTTCTTTTGCAAAAGCGGAAAGTAAGGGCAAAACATTCATTTTATGAGAACTTATAGTTTAATCATTACAAAAATTCTCTGAAGTTTATTTTAGAACTTAAAGTGCTAATAAATGTCATTATTTAGTTTTTTGGCTATAGTAATAATATTGGTTTTGAATATATATTTTTCTAATAAATTATTCTTACGTACACTTAAAATAATTTATAGTTATAATTTTTTATTTAAATTTGAAACATTTTAAATAAAATTATTTTAATGGATTTTTAAATGTATCATTGTAATTTGATTTACATTTATGTATTTTATATTTACAGATGCGGGAATTCTTCTGGTTCCGCTAAACCTGAATTCATCTGTTTCAACTAGCAACGGAAATACTTTAAAAATTTCCAGAGTTTCATACGATGATGCTGGAACATACGAGTGTTTAGCCGATAACGGAATACCACCAATAATTAAAACTAATTTTTCCATTACTATACGTGGTAGGAATTATTGAATGTTTTTAATTCAATATTTATTCATGGAACTTCCAAATCATAAACATGATATCATTATGATCCTTATTTGCTTTTCTGTAGTCGTAATAATTTTTAATTTCTAGAATTTGTAACTAGAAAATTTCGAATCTACCGAAGTATGAAAAAAATCTTTGTTGTTTCAAAAATATATAATTTTATGATATCAAAGAAAGGAAGTATATTGTAGAAAATCTACTTCATACTGTTTCTATAAAATGTAGTAAATATATCCAATCAAGAAATTCCAATATTGTGTCATTCATATCCTTGACAAGATTATTTTTTGTAATAACTAACATTCCACTAACTTGCGGATTGTTTTCTCCCCTCGTTTTCAGCATATTTAAATATAATTTTCGACAGGTATTTTTGAATTTGAAACAATCATAACGCATGCAACAGTTTTCTCATAGTTATTGAATGTTATTATAAGAATTTTTTAATTGTTTTCACATTTTTATACTGGGAACACTCAAAATTGCATTGTAATTTTCTGATAAAACAAATGGGCAAAACAAATTATGACTTGTTCGCAAATGTTTATATAGGTATGTACAAAATTTCATGATATATTTGGAGTAAAAATATAAAACCCTCTTAATGAAATTCAAAAAACGCTTATTATATAATTTTAGTTCAAATTTGTGTGTTAATTTTCCTCAATTTAAATATATCGCTCAGTCTTTAAACTAATACTTTAAGACATAAAATCATCATCGCTTGTTATTTTTCAATGTCTGGTAAAATAATGTTATTTCATGTTTTATTTTCTGAAAATGTTTTACCCTTTTTAAACGAGAGTGACATTTAACTCCATTGATGAAACTCAAAATCTATGGATGCGTAACTTCGAATGAAACTAAACTGAATAATTAATAAACCGTAAATTTATTACATTCGGAACTTGAATCGACTTTATATTGAAAGATAAAACTCATATTAATATTTGTTGGAGTTTCATATTTGTGTTTGTAACCAGCATATTTTGTATGTTTTTAGAGAAACTTAATAAGATATTTCATATTTCAGTCTTTAAATCTGAAATTTTCTCTATGCAGTTTTATGTAGTGTTGTATATTTTGAAAATAAAATTAGTTGACATAATCGACAACATGCGGCGCTGTGCGTCCAGTACTTACAGAATGCTCGGTTTGTGTAACTTTATTGTAGAGCGCCATATTAAAGAACATGCGTCAGATGGATAGTGAAGGTGTTTGCCAAGCTGAATTTGGGAAATTTAGTTAAAACGAGAAGATAACTGCACGTGATATCCTAGAAAATGAAATTTAAACATGATTCTATGAATTTTCTCCGGAATATAGCTGTCTGCAATTTCGTCATCTTCATAGTCTCGTTTACAGTAGAGTGTTCCGGTGAGTATGGCTTTCATTCTCTTGTTTAACGTTATCATTTATTTGTGAACATTTTATCTATACGAATTGTTAATGTATATTATGAAAAAATTAAATTTCAAACGAAAAATAAGAAAATAATTTATTTTGCATAAATGAATACGTTTCATTGCTTTAAACGCACCTTTCATTGTTTATTATTTTTCACTCAGGAAATCATTATTTAGTTGCTTACTTTAAAATGCAAGTTTTTTGAAAATACAAGAAAAGATTATCAATTTATTATACTTATTGTATACAAACATAATCAATTGTGTTTCTAATAAGAGTTTTCAACTTTCACATTTTATATTCAATTTCCTCTTTTTATAGACATTCCAAAGATAAAGAAATTTTCTTTCGAAGACAACGTCCAAGAAGGAGATTTAGCATCTGTTACATGCATAGCTGTTTCTTCTCAAAAACCTTTGTTATTCTCTTGGTCTAAAAATGGGCAAACAATAGATCTAGCGACATCGAATGTAAGAATCGACAACAGTGGAGAATACTCTATCTTAATTTTGGATAATGTTTCTTTAAAAAGTGCTGGTAACTATACTTGCAGTGTTTCTAATCCAGTCGGCAGCAGTACCCACACGGCAAAATTGCTCGTCAAAGGTAAATATCTTTTAAATAAGCAATTTTAACAATGTTTTCTTATATTCAATTTTTTATCGCTTAGAAAGATATATTATATCAAGTTTTGTTATTATCTGATATCAGAAAAGGTCACTATTAAAATTAAGATATAATAGTATTATTAATATAACTTCATGTATCATAAAATAGGAAAATATGTGCTTTTAAAACTATAAAATATTTAATGGTTACTTTTGTAAAATGCTTAACAAATGATATATAAATGCCGCCAGAGATTAAATTAAATATTACGAAAATACGGTTTTACCGAGATGCGGAGTGGAAATTTTGAAGTGAATAACTTGGTCAAATTATTTATTTCCAATTAGTATGAAATTTGCTTGCGTATGAGCCATGTTAAACTTCCTTTAATAATTTGTTTGATTTATATTGTTTATTTCTTTCCGAACTTTTATATATTTACTTGTTTGTATGGTATCTAAAACGAATCGAAGATATATTTATTTAGTTTCTATTAGTAAAAATTAAGCAATAAGTCTAAAATTTGATATTATGCCTCTTCTTTTCCGTTTCAGCTATCTTTTCCCAATATGCTTTACATATAATGCATTTTGATAAGATTAATTTAAAATATTGATTAAAGAATGAAACTTTTACTCCATTTTGTTTTTTATATTGTTTTAATTATGAGTTTATTTTATCGCAGCACATCCAAAATGGGTTGAGAAACCTAATAGCCTTGTCACAACTATTGGAAGTTCGATAAATATTCGTTGCTCTGCTTCGGGATCTCCTCGCCCAAATCTGAAATGGATAAAAATAATAGGTATTATTTATATTTAAATATTTTTGTGCATATTATATACTTACTTTAATTATAAGCCAAATTTAAGAGTATTTCTTTCTGCAGCATAAAGAGAACAAAAAATTCTTTCAAAAACAAAGTTTTCTTTTTTTACCATTATTTTATTTAAGAAAGCAATTAGGTTAATATAAAAAATTTCGCATTATGTGTGCATTAATCAAAATAAACTCATTCTTAGAACAGTTTTCAATGGAGAATTGTAAAGTAATGGAGCCAATTCAAGTGAAGTCACTTTCAAAACATTCATATGCATGTCATTTTGACATCGAACTACACGTTGTCCTATGCTGCGTTCTGACATCACAGTGTTTTTCATCTCATTAGATGAAAAAAGGTTGAGAATGACTTTGATACATATTTAAGTACTTTCAAATATTAAGTACTTTTATTATTATAAAACATTTTTAAGGTTACATACCATTAGAATTTTACAGGAACCCAATTAATCTATTATTATCAAAGTAAGATAATTCCACAACTGATCAGTTCGATAGTACAATATATCTTCATTTAGTTTAAACTTTAATCTCGAGATTTAAATAAACATTAATAGAAGAGATATTTTAAATTTCTAGATAAATGAAGTACAGCAAAACTTCGATTAACCGTCCCCGTCCGGACCAGGGCTACGACGGATAACAGAAATCTCTTAATGCATATGTACAGTAACGTGATTTCATTGCTGGCTTGGAAGGAAAATGAAAATAAAATCCTTTAAAAGTGAATAATACATAAATATTGTAATTAATTTTACAAAACTATCGATATAAACTTCAATGTAAGAGTAGTAGTGTACCAAAGTGTATTGTAATACTATAAACCTAAGTTACTTTAAAATAAAATGATCTGTGATCTCCTTCTGTGTCTTTGAGTCGACTGTTAGTCACTTCCGCCGTCGTACAGAACAGTCACTTCCAGCTTTATACAATAGGGTGTAAAAGTAATCGCGGATAATCTTAAATATGTTTATTTGTTTGAGTCGATGACGGATAACAAAAACTGACGATTAATCGAAATTTATTTTATTATTAATTCTTTCATGTTCATATTAAGCTGAAATCGTTTACTCTATGAAAATTAGTATAATATTCAATTTAGTGTGGCATGTTAAATTTTGATCTCAATCTGAAATAATATATCATATTTCAGACACCGTATTTCAGTTCTTAAGAACAAAATATTTGCATTATACTTATAAATTTTTGTTTTGTTTTGTTTTCTTCGCACTGATTTAGTTTTACGTTTTCTACGGATGTACTAGGCAAGACGGTGGAAATGTAAGTCACAACATGTAACGAAGTCTCATAGACTAATTTTGGAATTACGAAAATTTACAATTCATATTCTCAATGTCTGTCAGATTCTTCGATATTTGTAAGCATAAATAATGAAAAATAACTTGATTTAAAAGAATTAATTAAGATATTGAATAAATAGCTGTATGAAATCAAAATCGCGTTTTATTTATTAATAATCTTACTAAATTTATTATTTTTTCATGCAATGGAGTTTTGTAAATCTATAAAGTTTTTACAGTTGCTACTGAATCACGTCGTAGCTACTCTTTTGAATGCCGAAAAAATTTTTAACATCCAATTTTCATCCTAACAATTTTGTCACGACCCCAAAATTGAAAAATGAGCAGGCAAACGAGGCATTAATTAGCTATAATTAAAAAGAAATTCAATTTCAAATAATTACTCAGCAACTTCTTATCAAATATTTTATGTCAAGATTATTTTGGAAACAAATATTGAAGAATCCGGAAGAATAAAGTTGCCGGGAAAGTTTTCGCAACAGCAGTATTATCCTGTTCGCGGCTTCTTAAACTGTGAAGAGCAATCTCACTTCGAGTCACATTTCTCAGATTTGAAAATATCCTGCTCTATACCATCGACAATTTTCTTGTTCTTTAAGATTGTTCTTTCTTTTCACAGGTTCAAACTTCTCAGAAATTAAGACAGCTGAAACAAAGGAAGGAGAATTTGGAAATGTCAGTCTATCTCATCTTATAATTCCTGCTGTTTCTTATAAAGACGATGGTCATTACGAATGTACTGCAGAAAACGGAATGTCTCCTGCTATTAAGACGAATTTTTCTATCACAATTCGTGGTAGGATAAGTTTTCATGCACAGAAATTACATATTTCTTTCCAATTTTTTATTTATGTTTTTGCTTGAATAGTTTTCTGTTCTTCTGAGTTTTATTTGTATCGTTTGTTGTTTTCTGCAATTCATGCCTCCATTCAATTATTTGACACGTAAGGGAAATAATTCACTTTTATTGCTTAATTAATCCATAAAATAAATTTTATTATTACACTTTTGCTTTATGCAATTTTCATGGAAAAATGTGTATTCAGTTGAAATGTGTTCCTAATCCGATGTTGATTATTTCCTAATAGCCGAAATATCGCTATTCATATGAATTTACTTATTTTTCAAGTTTTTATTGTTTTTAATGCACGCATATACATTTTTATTGAATTTTATAAAATAATTAGACTGAATATTGATATTATTCTTATTGTCTACATCATAATTTATTTTTCTTCGTACAGTCGTGCTTTTAGTTCTTCAAATACATAAGTGATTAATACATATTTTTATACTATGAAAATTTTTGCAATTGAAAATAAAAAAAGGCATTTGTAGTTAACAATCATGTCAAAGTGTGGCGCTGCATATCCATTCACTAGAAATGTTATAAGCGTTGTGATGTAGCACTTTAGAAATCAAATGATTTCGCATGTTTACCAAGTACAACGTTTCGTTTCGTTCAGAATCACACAATATTCCTCTGAATATCCTATCCTATTGGTGCTTAAATGATTTAGTGTTAAAATAATGGAGATGGACATCCGAATAGTCCTACATCCGAAATCTCTACTGAAGATCTTTTGTATACAAGCCTTTTTGATGGCGATCGCTGTGTTCTCTGAGCACACTTCTGCAGGTAAGATATTCCAATGTTATTACATATAATTGCTTAAATTGTTGAGTTAATACATTTTTCCTATTGAAAAATTGTGTCTGTTTCAGAATATTTTCTGTCTATTTTAGACATTTATTCTCAAACTTAAAATGTTAATAATATTTCATTACCATGAGCGCTGTAAATGTAAAATAAGAACTACTGATTTAATTCAGAAGAAATTATATTTATATGCTTTCTTTCCATTAACTCGTTGTCGTAAAGGAATATATAAATTTTGGTAATTATTTACGACTATAAATCAGGCATAAGCAACTCAATACTAAATCGAATAAATACTTGCCAATGTAAGTAAAAATAAATTTAAAAATTATTTTTCCAGATGAACATCATTTTGCCAAAACCTTTATATAAGCGGCTTTTTTTTTATTTTTAAATCCCTTGCTTATAATTTCGACCTAAGATTCTTTTCTAATGCGGAAGGAGTGCTTTTGACAGTTAATAGAACTAAATTATTGATCTTTAAAACTATTTTATTGGTATAACATTTCAGTTACTCCGTATAGAATGTTCCAAAATATCATTTCACTATTTCTATTAAGTTATGATTATAAAAAAGTCATTGTCAGTTGTAAATTTATTTGTCAGTGAGTATGGATCACTTGCAAACTTTCACATTCTGGCGAATTTGTAAGAATCACAAACATTTATCAATGATTTGTAATGAATCCACTAAGAGATGAAAAGAGCACACTTAACTAATCTGAGTCGTATTGTTGATAAAGTCGAAATTCCTTACCTTTAAATTCCTTATTGAAAAGAAATTCAGATAACTGAAATATTTGTCACTAAATTATTGATCATATTTATTTATTATGTCTCAAATATCAGAAGTAGAGTTATTTAGTTTTATCTGCTAACAAAATTTCAACCATAAGTAATATTCTTCATCTTAAATCGAAGTGAATTACATCAAAACCTTCATACATAGACGCTTTTTCTCATTATGTAATGTAGAAATACAACATTTTATCTGAAGCAAACACCATTTCGAAATGTATTTGTTATTATAAGAAAAATATCTGTTATGATAAGACAAATATATGTTATTAAAAGAAAGTGATTAAAAGTTATTTCAGTGTCCACAGATTCTATTATTATCTGATTTCACGTTGATAGAAACGATTATGAGACTTTATTATGACTTCAGTTTATAACTAAAGATTTCAGATTACAGATTTTAATATTATAAATAGTTAAGAAAATACATTAATTTAAGTAATATTTATAATTTTTTTGTAAAGTATAAAAATGTTCAATATATTTAACAATTTATGTTTGTTTCAGATGTTCCTGAAATACAGAAATTCTCTTTTCAAGATAATGTTATTCAAGGCAAAGTAGTTTCCGTAACATGCCTAGCGATATCAGAAACTAAGCCTCTGCAATTTCAATGGACAAAAGATGGTAAAGTTTTAAGTAGCGATAAACAAAACGTTCGAATAGAAGACAGCAATGAATATTCTATATTAATACTAAATGGTGTTAATTCGGAAAACGAAGGCAACTACACTTGTACAGCAACAAATGTTCGTGGCAGTGCCAGACACTCAGCCTATTTAAGTGTGAAAGGTAAATTTTTCATCAATTTCTGAGAAAGATTTTTAAAAGATTATTCTGTATACCATAATTTAAATGAATATAATCAATCTATCAATATTATTTTTTAAATTATATTAATAACTACAAATTTAATTTAATATTAATTTTTAAGAAGTGTACTAATGTTAATTTTTAAGAAGCCTAAGTTTTCATCCTAGTCTTATTTTGTATGGCGATTATTTTTCAATGCGTTTTGTATAATTTTTTAAAATCAGTATTTAATTTGGATTATACATATTACTTTAATTCATTTATTACTAATTTCACTTTGGTGAATGTTATAAACTTCCATACATCATGTATATTGATCCTTGTATTTTGATTTGAAATTTGAGGAATGTTATTTATATACATACACTGATATATAAACTACCTACACTCATGCAATGCCGTAATAAATACGTTAATATATCATATTAAGATAATTATTAATAAGAAGTAAAACTGTCTTTTATAACAACGAAATTTATATGTTTAAATTTATTTTTCAGCCCCTCCGAAGTGGCTTGAGACACCAGAAGATGTGATTAAGGCAATTGGAGATTCAGTCATGTTTACTTGTTCAGCGTCGGGATCACCAAAACCACAGATAATTTGGAAAAAATATCCAGGTAAGTTTATATATTTAATTCTTTACAATAAATCAGTATTAATATCAGTATTAATTATAGAAATGCGCAATTTTCGGAAAGAAACTTAATGTTTTTGTAGCATGTAAACCCAATCTTTTGTTAATGCTGAATTTAATATGAAACCTACTTACCTACTATACCTACGAAATTTAGATTTTGAAGACTTAATCATATTAAATATTTTTTTTGGTAAGCCACAGTATGGATTTTGAACCCCATGCCAATGAAGCTAATAAAACATTATTAGAGTTCTTACTACACTAAAAAGTATACTTAATATTCCAAGTGTATATTTAGTTTAGCACAGTTAATTTTGTAAATCATACTTTCCATAGAAAGGAAGTGCAATTTTTAAGGCTCAAGGAACAAGTAAATCTCTATAACGATAATTAATTTATAATTAAGAAACAAATAAAAGTTGCATATCCTTTTTATTAAACAAATAAAATAATTTCGCAGTAATATAATGAATCTCAGTGTTTAAAATATATTTTGTAAATAATACATTATAAACAATTAAAAAATAGTTTGTGGTTTGAAATAGCGTTTTTAATGAATTTTTATATTTTAGGAAACGGGAAAGGATGGATGATTCTACAAAATAATCAAGAAATCACTATCGAAGACAACAAAAATTCTCTAAAAATTAAAGCTCTATCATATGAAGATTCTGGATTGTTTGAATGCACCGCAAGCAATGGAGTTAAACCAAATATAAGTTCTAATTTTACTATTACGATACGTGGTAGGTTAACAAAATTGGAATAAAATATTTACCATCCATTTATGACTGCTTTACATTGAAAATTAGTCGTTGTTTATTCCTAGGTAAAAACAATTTTACTACTTTCGTCACTTACATTTTCCAAATTGTGTATGTTTTATTGGTTAATTCTTGAATGATACAATATCAGCAAATATATTTTGTAATTTCAAAACTTCGCCTTGAAAAGTTCCAATTTTCGTCATTGTGTGGCGCTGCTATACCACAAATGAACATTTATGTATTTTCAGCCATGTTGTGCATAAGTACTGTTAGCAGTGCTTTTGGTTTGTTTAGCTCTCATTCTTCTTCAATGTATACTTGGACAACAGTGCGGTGACCATATTCGCAAAATTTGCCGATGTTTCTTTTATTCATATTATAAAATGAATTCTTTGGCGGCTTTGTGCATCTTTGTCGTCTACTGTGCAGTACCAAGCTCTTCCGAAGGTAAGTTAACTCCATTATGTTTGTTATTATTGTTCTTATATGACTTCCTTAAAATTTTAACTCTGCTGATGAATATTTTTAGTCAATTCACAAAATTCAACTGAAATAAAATTATATTTATTTTTGCGAAACACAAATTCATCTATTTAATTAAATTCAGCGCAAAAAACATGTGCAGTAGTTTATAAACTAAATAAATATACTTAAATGTATAAGAAAAAATTTCAACGCATAGTTCATAATTTTTCAGAGTAAAACTCCAAAAATTAGCATTATTACGACTTTAGTGAATGACAATTTCAATCACATATAAGTTTGTTTAAGAGTAATTGAGCAATTTCCCAATGACTTGCTGTTTTTTTCTAAAATTGAAAAAAAAATATTATTTCCTTGCAAAACTGTTTTAGCATTATATAGCAATTTTCTTCCGTTACGTTTATTTTAGCATGTATTTCCAGTTCATTTATACAGATTTATATTGCTGATTATAAAGCTGATTTATATTGCTTATATGATTAATTCTTTTATAGTGAAAATCGAGCCCTTTAATTTCTTACGAAGATTCAATGTTGGAGAAAAGGCTCAAACAACTTGTTTCGCAGTATCAGAATCTGAGGACATCAAGTTCCAATGGTTTAAAGACAGACTGGCGTTGAAAGAGTCAGATAACGTACGTTTCAAAAGCAGCAATGAATTTTCCATAATTATCATAGATCATGTTGATCTATCAAGTGAAGGAAATTACACTTGTAAAGTCACAGATGGTAAAAGTGCTGCCGAATATTCTGCTATACTGCAAGTACAAGGTAACTAATAATTTCTTATTGTTCTGAATCACCTAAGACATACGCGCTTACCTAAGAAATTAATAAATTAAATGTTTTCTTTATATTTACTTTCAAATTAAATTTAAACTTAATAAAATGGTATTAAGATATGAGACCATATATATAAATATAATATTTATAATAATAATAAACAATAGCATCATATAATATCGGTTCGCGAATCAGACACAGCTGTGTTCTATCAATAGAATAATATGAATATCTATCAACTCGTGTGATTTTTTGTTTTTTTAACTCAAAATTACAAATTTTTCAATAAAACATTTTTTTCCAATTAAATGAAAAACGTCTTACGAAATGAAAGCTGAACTGCCACGTTTAAATCTTTAAGTATATTGCTGAATTATTTTTTTATTTCTTTTATAATACTTTATATCCGACTATGAAATCACAACATATCAGTATTTAGAAAAGATTCTTTACTTCGTCTATTCTTAATTTCATTTTCTATAAAAATGTGATTATTCAATGCCATGCTCGTGTTCTTTTAATAGTTTTTACAAAACTCCGTCATTCATTGTTGAATTTCAATATAATAAATAACCGTAAATGAGAAGTTTAGACTGCAATTTAATCTTTCCAAAAGACATAAATAATATTTTTTATGAGTATGCATCTCTGCAGTCATGCATGGCAAATGTTATATATAAAAGAATTTTTTTAATATAATTCAGAAATTCGGATTTATTTTTCTTTGAAATAGCCCTTAATGTTTGAAAAGTGACGTCGATCATATAGTTCTTCCTATAAATAACTGTATTCTGCTGCAGATACATTTCAGGAAATGTTATGCAGGTAAAGGCAAAATTTCATGTGATATGTAATTGATTATAATATTTGTTACTGGAAATTAACTTCTTACATTTCATGTAATTATATTATTTAACATATTAAAGCCCGTTTTTTGTTTAATCTGCTTAAACCGTAGTAGTCCTGGAATTATTTTTTGGTAGACAAACTAATAAAGACAGGAATGCTGACAAAGCATATAAAGAAAACAATTTGAAATATACATATTGTAAGAAAAACGAAAATTTAATGTGAATAAATGCAAACAAAAACTATGAAGTAAATGTTAATATTTCCGATTCTAAAAAATGCGAAATTCTTATGGAAAGGTATTGATCCATATTCCATTCCATCCATATTCGGGACAACATTGTTTCAATGAAATATTCAAAAATGAGTTCAGTAAATGTGTTCATGTGAATTAAAAATGCATTAACTTATTTATTTTTGTATTTAATTTTCATAAATCTATATTTTCTTGTTCTAGCTGCACCAACTTGGTTAGACGAAACAAAAGATCTAACCGTAGCAATGGGGACCACAATAAATATTCACTGCAGAGCTCAAGGCTCTCCTAAGCCTCAAGTTAAATTGAGAAAATCTGCGGGTATGAAATTCTGTGACATCTTTTCAGTGTGTATTAAGAACTATTCAAGGTTGAAGAATAAATTATTTTTTATATAAAATGTCGCCATTCATTCTAATTTCTTAACACTTAATATTTTATGTTTTAATTCAGGCTATTTTGAAGTTTCGTCCAGCAATGGTTCTTTTGTTATTGAATCAGTAACAGCCGATCATTCTGGGATGTACATTTGTGAAGCAAGTAACAGTGTTGGTAGTGTAATCAGCAAAAACTTTTCCATTGCCGTGGAAGGTAAAACGTACGATTATTATTAGCATGTAAATGTTCGAATGCTATACACTAATTTTCTTCATAAAAATAAATATACAATTCGAAATTTTTTATCATTTTGTTATTGATTGATTGTGACAATTGAAACAAATGTCCTAGATTAGTTATGGTTTAAGAATCTTTTTCATAAACTCATTTTTGGTATTTCAAAACTTTCAGTACAAAATTTTTCACTTTTCTGGTCATCAAGAATTTTAACTCGTTTTACTTAATAAAAACATTGTTATAACATGAAAGTATATAATTTTTTGTTCATTTCAAACTTAATATATTTCAGTGTTTTACTATATTACTTATTTATAATTTAGCTTTATTGTCAATGATTTAATTTACAAAATGATGCAAAACCTTGGTGTGATTGTATTCATGGCACTTCTCAAAACACATGGTTTACATAAGTGCCTCTATCGCTTGTTTTGTTTTTATTATCCTATTACTGAAAGATCTCAGATACTTTTAATTCAAAAATATGCCAATATGGGGCGCTGTGTGTTTCATGAACTACATTATTGTATACGACGCCATGATATTAAAAAGCATGCTGTGGAAACTTGAAAAGGAGCAATGTATCTCTTTGGATTACAAAACTCGTTTCAGTCTACAATTCTAGCAATTTCGTCATTATAAAGTGACCTACAGGCGATTGAAAAATGACAGGCATCAAATTAGCTGTCCTGTGTTTAAAAGAAGCAATCATCATACTATTCACACTGAAAGAATTCTTCTGTGCCGAAGGTAAGTTATTTTCTGCATATTCTAATAATTGTATTTTTTTCTCAAAAATTAAATATTTCAATATACTTTGTTCAAATATTAATTAATAATATTTTATTGATAAGATGTCATGCGAAGTTTTTTTTCATTATGTCCTTGAATCTCGTACTTATTGAAATTTCAGACGAGGATTTTGTAAGCAAAATATAAAAATATAGACAATTGTAGTAGATTTTCAGGTACATTCTGTAAGCTTGGCTCATTAAGCTTTTATTCCTAATAACGAAAGTCAATTAACACAATTTCATTGAAATTCTGTAACAAAGAATAGTGATGGTGAAAGATTTATACTATAAAAATCTGCAATATGGTGCATTTTTAAAGATAATAATAATTTTAGAATAAATAAAAATGTAAAATCTGCAGTAGGATAGTTGTATAGAGAAACATAATTTTGAAATAAGTAAAAATGAAAATATTTAAGTATTTTTTATTTACAAAAATCGTTGGTGCTCTTAGAGAATAGTATATAAAATAAATATCGTTAATTGACTTCTTAACGTATGATTTTTCTATTCTTGCGAATTAGATAATGTATTCTATTATGAAAATATATTCCATCTGGAAAATATCTTCCATTTTTCAACCCATTTAAAGACTTCTATAACACTAAAAATACTACAGTTTTCCTCACGAGTTTTCTTTCTGGTGTTGATTATTAATACTGATTTCGTGACTTATTTCAAATTTTAAAATTCTATCATTAATGAAAGTATCCTACAAGACAAGGTACATTAAGTGGCACTTCTTAAACGTAAAGTATATTTCAATTTCAATTGCGGGAATAAGAAACTCTTATTCAATTAAATGTTTTATTAAATTTATTATCACTATTTATTGTTAAGATTAAAATGTAAACAATATCTAATATCAGAAAATATTAGAATTTCTTAAAATTATACAAATCCGAAAGAATATTATATTCTTGACCCGTTATTTACCGACTTCTGTCTTGAATGATCATTTTCGATACAAAAGACGGCAGTAATTTTTTGTGTAGAAATTTCAACTGTTATCGCATTTGTTTCATAACAAAAAATTTTAATTTAGCTAAACTTATATATATTTGTGGATTGTATATTATTCCTTCATTAATTAAACTGATTTTGCTTATTTATATTTTCAGATTTTCCCAAGATTCAGTCATTTCACTTTCCCACAAATGTTAAAGTGGGTAGCAGAGTAACAGTTATTTGTTCAGTGGAATCGGCATCTGAAACATTAACTTTCCGCTGGTTGAAAAACAATGAAGAGATACCAACTAAGTCATCAGAAGTCAGAATTAAAAACGATGCTGACTTTTCAGTGCTGCTCATTGAACCAGTTCATACTAATAGTACAGGAAATTATTCTTGTTTAGTTCGTAACAGTTTTGGAGAAGATAGATTCTCTGCATTTCTTCAAGTGGAAGGTAAAGTATGTTGCTACATATTCCGTTTTTATATCATTATTCACACTGTAGATGTTCATAACGTACAAAATGTGCTAACAGCATTATTTCGGGCTGTCTAAAATTCCAGAATTAAAAATTTCTTTCTTCTAAGGCCGTGAGAATATACTTCCCAACAAATTCATCAATTTTAAATGCATTTTGTAAGGTTGGCGTAAGTTCTCGCCAAATTTTTCGATGAAACAAAAATCCTCGATGTTCCAATTTCTTATCTCAAACCATACCGAAGTTCCTTGACTTGCTAATTAATTAACAAAAAAATGTTATCCAATAAGCTAAATGAATTTCTTTTCTTAAATTAATCTCAATACCAAAGTTATTTTATTATACCACTACCAGAAAAAAATGGCCTTAAAAAGGTTAAGATATATATTTTTTAAAATAAGAATACTACTAAAATTATTTTTAGAACGCGTCTTCACTAACTTACATTACAAGCCTTTAAATAATTATAGGTCCTCCAAAATGGGTACGAGAGCCTTTAGATGTGTCCCTTCATGTTGGTGAAAAGCTTTTATTGAAATGTGAAGCATCGGGATTTCCAAAACCTCAAATATCATGGTTCAAAGTAAAAGGTAAGGTTAATAATTTTTGATTACTTGATCAGCAGTTACTTATCCTTAAAGGCTTTTGTTAGTTTCCTTTCTTTCATACATGTTTCACATTATGCACTTAGCCAGTTTTATTCACACAATTGAATACAGAAAATTAATCGCATACATTAATTTAATACTATGTTCGCAAATTTGGAAAAATTTAAGGAGCGTAATCATAAATCCAAGTCAAAAATTAAACAATTTATACTATAATTTTTTAAATTTTTCTATAAATTACCACTTGACTAAATGTGACATAGTTATCGAGATATTCTTGGACTTTTCGCGTTAATGCTGTAAAAGCCAAATAAGTTCTTTAATTTCTATATAATATCTTTTTTATTGTCATAAAATATAGAATTTGGTGAGGAGTTGGGAAATAGCAGTTCGTACTTAATAAAATATTGAAATCTTCTAACCAAGATATTAAAAAAATAAAGTGGTACTGTGTGTAAACATAATTTGCATTATCTTTTTTTTCAAAGATTCATATGCTAAGCGGTATATCCAAGAAGTTTTGTGTTCATTCAGTTTCCAAAATTTTTTATTCACTCAACATTTTGACCATTTGAACAAAGCATATTCATTAAATGAAAAATGCAATTTGAAGCTTTGGAAACTGCCTTGTTTTCGGTTATCTAACATATTTTTCTAAAATTTTTAATATTTATTAGACTGTTATATGTACGCTTGAAGATGAAAAATAGATTTCAAACAATTTTTACGCATTATTCTTTTTCTTTCAGAACTTTTTAATGAAGTTGAAACTACTCCTGTTGATTCAAATACCTGGAACGACACACTTTTGATAATTCCTGAAGCTGATATAGAACATTCTGGTTTATATCTATGCATAGCAGATAATAAAATTCCACCAAAGTTAAAAGCAAAAGCTCTTGTTAGGGTGATTGGTAAGGTGCATTAATAATAAAGTTTCCTACATTTCCGGAATATTAATCACTTTTTGTTGAGAATCATATTAGTTTTTCATTTTATTTGAGCAAAAATTTCTTTCTAACACCAAGCGTATGGTTCGAATTTTACAGAAATTTAACACATCTTTTGTAGTATTCCATCATAGTGAAAAATAGTTTCATTTCTTGTCAATATGTGGCGCTATATTACCACGAACCATCCTAAATACTGGTATCCATGTTTTCGTATATTATCTGAATGGATGTACACAAACAGGACAATGCGCTACTAAACTTTAAAATCCAAGTAAGGATCTTCGAAATTTTTGGAATAAATAAATTTCATACAACATTTTAAAACATAAGTGACGGTCCTGGCGATTTCATTGCGGTTTTTAGATATATGTTTCAAACTATGAATCTACAAATCTTCATATACCGGAACGCTGTACTAGCTGTGGCATGTATGCTGTTTCTCTTGCAAAGCACTATGCAAGGTAAGTTATTTTTCTTTCGTACATAAGTTAACATTTCATCAGATTCTCGAATAATATTTTTATGATAATTTTTTCATAAAACTGTTAATCTACCCATTACGACTTCACTCTTATTATGGAAATATGTGTCCAAATATTAAAATAATGTTCAATTTTCTTCATGGCAAAATCTTTGATTTATCTTATTATCATACTAACTTTAATGTTTACTCTATATCAAATTGTTTAGTGCTAATTTTTTTTATTCTGCTCTTAATTCATATTTTGAACTTTGAATAAGTATGTCCTCAAATATCTAGTTCTCTTCTGTAGGCAGGCATTATGATAAATATTGTATTAATATTTCAATCTTTTTTTAAATACAGTATACTTAATTTGGTGTTATTTGTGGTTAAATCGTAATTCAAATACAACGTTTAAAATTAATTTTTCAGAGACTCCAAAAATTCAACCTTTTTATTTTAAGAAAGGCGCCAGGGCAGGAGACAAAACATCAGCTACGTGCCTGGCAGAATCCAAATCTCCTTTATCATATTTATGGAAAAAGGATGGAGAATTACTCACAGAGCAAGACGAATTAAGATTCAAAACAGATGAAGAATTTTCAATTTTAATTATAGAGCCAGTGAAAATTGAAAATTCAGGAAATTATACATGTATTGCTCAGAATAAACATGGATCAAGTAGCTACACAGCTGAACTTTTAGTCGAAGGTAAAATATTTTTCTTAAAAAATTTTTAATGTTTTACTTTATCAGTTCTCAAAATGACAATTTTTCATTAACTTTATAATAAAAAAGTTTGTTGTAAGTAAACGTAAAAGCATAAAAAATTCTCCATCTTTCATATATTTTCTACGAATAGTTGTGCAAACATTAGAGTATTTAATGTTGAAAGAGCTTTACACAAGTATTGCTTTTCATTGCATCTATATAAAAATTTGATCATGGGAAATATTTCCGGTTGACAAACGTTTTATCCATACAAATACCCATGATTTAGTCGAAATAAAAAATATTAAATATTTTGCTGTATCTTTCCAGTTTTTAATTGAGCATAATTCATGGTATTTCCGAAAGCAGGGTTTCAATTGGATTGAATCATGCTTATGAAGACGGAAGCAAAGTTATTGCATTTAATTAATTCTATTTGTGAATATTTTAGACCGAAACAAATTTCTGAAGACAGTTCTACAATGCAATGAAGTAAAGAAACCTACCTAAAAATTCCTTCCTAAGACCTTCGATTATTTTAAATAATTTCGAAATAATACAAAAAATTGAAATATCAAGAAAAAAAATATTGCTTAAATTCTTTGAGTAAAAACTTGCATAAGCAACATTTTTATAATCTTGCGTTATAAAAGCATCCACAATAAAAAGAATAAAGATCCTTCTAATAATCGTATTTATTATTTTTAATGTCTTGCAAGAAAAGTTAAGAAGTATTATAAATACAAATGATGGATTTGCATGACGTATGTCAGAAGTGTTTCTAAACATATCTTTAATAACCTTGTTTCGGGATGGCAATGTATGTAAAACGAAAGACACTAAAGTGAGCATAGTCATAATCGTCCTGATCTTTCGATTTGGCATGAAATTAATATAAATATTTACGTATAACATCAGATGAATATTTCGTTCCAAGAAACAAAAGGCTTAAATCATCTGTGCAGTATTGTAATTTTGAAAAGCTGTGTACAAATTCAATTTCTTTTAAAATTATTCTCTATGCCTTTTTTCAGCTCCTCCTGTTTGGTTAGTTGAACCCGAAAATGTCACATCTATACCAGGAACAAAACACACTTTTAGATGTTTGGCTGCTGGTTCACCCAAACCAACGATTATTTGGAGAAAGTTACCAGGTGAGATCTGCAGTTACTTTGGTTATCAATTTATAAAGTGCAAGAGTGCGTTTCAAAATTTCCGTGCATTAGGAGATTCATTATGACTCAGTAATATGGGAAGCTATAAAAGATAAAAGAAAACGTGTGTTGCTTTATATTGGTATACGTTTTATCGTAGAGTAATATTTGTAATTCATGTACTAGCCAAATGCATAAAAAGTAAAATTAATTATAAGATAACAATCAAATCACATCTCAAAAATTATGTAATAGACAATGTTGCCTTCCCGATGGTTTTAACAACTAAAATTGTTGGAAATATATTTACGATCTTTAAAATCAGGTTCTAATGAAAAACTTTATTTATATACATTTTTATTCTTATCTTATGACATCGTATTATATTGTATTATATTGAAATCCTTCTTTTGTATAAAATAGTCTTATCATGAATTTAGTGCATTAGAAACGACATAAAAAAGGATGAGTTGCTAATAAAAGAAAGATGATACGAAGATCGAGGATGAGTTGCTAATAAAAGAAAGATGATACGAAGATCATATAAGTTTGCTTGTATGAAAGTTAGTCATTTCAATAAGAAGTTTGAAAAATTAAATTGCAAAGCAATTTAAATTTGTTAGCCAGTACAAAAAAGCGTACACTAAAATGAGTTTCTCAATAATCAGATTAAGTCCTCACATTTTTGCATTAAATTATTTTACTTTCAGCTGTGCTTTAACATTCTACTTCTTCATCACCTATTCACTAGTACTTGCTTCCACTTGAATGAAATTTAATAAAAAACAAAATGCTTCCGATTTATTCCTTTTAAATACCAATATACAAACTATAATCTAAGTATAATTACGGAATTTCCGTTTTTTAAAATCCCTCTTATTTATGAAGGATTATTTTCATCAATAAAATTTTAAATGCTTTCTAATGCCTTTTTATCTTAATTTCAACTAGAAAAACCTTCATTTTTCTTAATAATTTTTGAAATTTTATATCATAAACATCCTTTATCCCAATACAAAAATATCTCTTTCAATTTCGCATATATCAAACGTTTTACAAATAAATATGGTTCCATCTCGCGGTTACGCTTTACAGATAAATAAAATGAAAATATTGAATATAAATAAATGTGGGGTTTCTTTGGCTTATAATACAGTGTGTACCTATCTTAAAAGTATTTAACTGTATTTTTTAAAATTAAAACACCACGTAGGAAAGAACCCGTGAAAATAGTTGAATTACGTATTACAACTACAAATTTCAGTTCATTTTTCAAAAATATGACGGTAAGAAAGCAGTGCTTGTAGTTCACAAAAGTTAAAATTCATCATTATTGAGGTTAATTATCTTATCTTTAATTTCCAAATTTGTTGCAAATATTCCTATTACAATCACTCAACATTATAACCCACGGATAATGATTTAAAATTGTATCTTGTAATGAAGATGTATGTGAAAATTTTTTTGTGGTATATATCGTCAACATAAACAATAAATTGATAATTATTTTTAATATAGCATTACATTTAAAAACCAACTTTCATTTTCAGATAATGCAGAAAATGGAGAGGTACCATTAACTGTTGGAAACGGAGAACTGCTTATCTTTGAATCTTTGAAAGCTACAGACGGAGGATTGTACGAGTGCGAAGCTCGTAATGGTGTAGAACCTACTATTAAAAAATTCGTAGTATTAGGGATTCGTGGTACGAGATGTATAAATACTTATTAACTAAAATTCTTTGTTTATAAGCTAATGATTTTCAAGTCTATTATGTTTCAGTACGTTCTGTATTTGAATAGAGGTTTTTAATTGCTCTTAATGTTTTTTCCTTGTAGAAATTTAACTAAAAGAGATTAAAGTTTTTAATTTGTCATTAATATGTGCGTTTCCGATAATAAAATTATGCATAAGATGACAGATTGAAAATAACAAATTATGTATTCAAGAACCTTTATCATAATTAATTTTCTTATGAATTTTTATTATAAATGTTTTATAAAAAATGTAATTAAGCTTAATTATTGCTACATTCTTCAATCCAATATTTATTTCGACTTTATAAAAAATTGTATTCATACAAGTAAAAAGTATACTCTACACAATCATTTTTAAATATGGTTTCTCCGAATTACTTGTTGGGAACATCGGAAAAGTAATATTTTTTTCCTTGCGATTCTTTTCATAGTTCTATATTTTAAGATTGCATAAACTTTAAACTCCAAGTTCTGTCACTGTGTGGCGCTACTATACTGTATACCTACATTGTACAATTCGATGAACACTGTGAAAATATAATGCCACAAACAACATGGCGTACTGCCTAGCAGAGAAGAAAGACACTATGCTTTTCTATTTCCATTTGGATTAGATTAGTACTCTTCTGTTTCGGAGACGTTGTACGCTTTATACCATGATTTATCTTTCTAGTATTGTTCTTTTCCTATCCACTATGCAATGCGTAAGAAGTACACAAGATCAATCAAAAGGTGAGTAATGTTATTTAACTTTTTACTAAGTTGAGATAAACTCGTTATTTAACAAATATATATCAAAATAATAATATATATTTACAAACATTAACAAAGTATTAACAAATAATAAACTGTTTTGCGGTTTTATGCCTTCATTTATTTGTAAAAGAACTTAAAAGTTGACTGAAGAAAAAAAATTATTACCCACATTCTTGTTGATGCTGAATGCAAATCAATTAATGCTTATTTTTGCAGATGCTCCGAAAATTCCTCCTTTATCTTTTCCTCCTAATGTACAGACTGGATTGTCTACTAAAGTTCTATGTACTGTTGATCGAGGAATCAAGCCACTTGAATTCAAATGGAAATACAATGGAAAGGATATATTAAACGACGATTCCGCTGTGCTGATTAATACATATGAAGATTTTTCTGTTTTGAATATTGATCCTGTTTCTTCCAAACACAGTGGAAATTATACCTGCACAGTTACAAATGCTCATGGAAAAGATAGTTATGCCACAGGACTTCTAGTACAAGGTACATATATGATTTCTCTACATGCTTTTTAAAGCACATTTATGCAAGTAGTTAACTTCACATTGCAAAATACAATTTTCATATTCTCAAAACAAACAAAAATAATTCTTTAAAGCTTGGTAAGTAAGAAAATCTATTATTTAAGTAATTTATAGCATAAATTTTATTTTAGTGCTAAAATGGAGAGAAAATATTTAATGTTGGAAAAAACTGTTGAAATTATTATTTGTTTAAAATCAGAATTCCGTTTGTTATTGTTTTAAGACTGTAGATATTATATAAAACTCGGGTATTTTAAAATTTAATAAGTGAGATTATTATTTCAATTTAAAAAGTATTTCTTGAAGGCTAATTTTGTGGGGGTGTTATTAAAAATTTTTTCTGGTATTTGAGTTCCCTCCTAAAAGTGGTTTTCACTGCAAGCACTGTCATCTAGCAAAGAAACATGATTGCAAGTAGCTAAGTATATTTTTATGAAAACAGATTCGTAATTTAAAATTCTGTGCTGTGATTTAACTTTAACTTTCCGTTTAATACATTTGCGTATAACATTTTAAAATTTAAACTTCTTTTAAAATGATATTTTATAAAGTGAAGTTTAAATTTTGCTCATATGAAACTGTGAGAATTCTTATTTCAGAAGGTAATTCTGTTGTTTGTTTCAAATTTACCCTGCATGTAAAATATTATTTACTGACTTTTTCACCTTTAACAATTATTGAATTAATTGAATTTCTCAAAAATAAGTTGTACTTAAATTTTAAGAAATATTAACATTGATTGTAGTTATTTTCATCTCCACAGTGTTTCAAAGTTCGTTCTTTTAGCAAATCAATATAAAAAAACTGTTCCGTACTTCTCAATTGCTTCTGTTTAAACTCTCAAAAACCATAGCATATACAAAATTTTTGAGGAGATGTTTACGGTAGTTAGTAGATGGTTCATACAGAGATAAATTTTCAAATAGAATTTTTTAACTTATTTGTGTTCGGTATATATCATATACTTTATAATCGTTTTATTTTTCTTGATATGCGTAATTTAGTACAAATACCTTTACAGACTTATTTCAAATCATTATTCCCTCTTGTAATGCTATATGGCATTGTAATTGTAAGACATAAAAAATTATCTACTTTTCGAAATTAAAGAAATTCCTCTCGCATACACTGGTTGGTTATTTGAAAAAAGACGTACTAATAAACTAAAATACGGTACCTTAAATTTTAATTTCTGTTAGCAGACCTTTTTATTCCTTCATAAAAGAAAGCTGTGGGTATTTTAGCACTTTAAATTAATTAAAATACATTTTAATTGAGATTTTGGATTAGTTTAACATATCCTTTGGTCCATTTTTTCAAACTCTGTTTCGGCTGCATTGCATATTCTCGAATCTAATATTGAAATATGTACTTTCTGTAACTTCTCGCTTAACTTCTTACTTTTCCATGTTTACTAATGTGACTCAAATAATATCATGCTAGTACAATATGCTCAATTTAATTATTTACTTGAAACTATTAATTTACAATAGTGTTTTTAAATTATGTACATTGTATTAGATATTTAAGGTCTTAAAGGTTTTTACGATATCAGTTCTCTGCTAAGTTTAATTCTCAGGATATCTTAAATTCTCAGGTATATCAATATCAGTTTGATGACGAAATATAAACAGGGAAAATATTAATACTATTAAAAGATATTTTAGTTAGCTCGTTAATCATATTTTGATTAAATCGTTTTTCATTAATTGCCAATAATCCAATTAATCCAATATTTAATAATCCAAAGTTATTATATTTAATGTTTTCATTTTTCTTATAGAACCCACATCGTGGGTAAAAGAACCCGAAGACAAAGAAGTCTTAGAAGGAGAACACGTTTACATTCATTGCATGGCTTCAGGGCTACCTAAACCAAACATCATATGGTACAAGTATAACAGTAAGAATTATTTCAATAAATCGCTGCTTTAATGTAAAAATATGTAGAAATATTAAAGTGTTTTTTTAATTAAATTTATTTAGAAAACCGGAACTTTCACCGTTCGAACGAATTTTACCACTCAGTATTTAAAATGAACAAAGGAAAAGATAATTTCCAGTTAGCAAAGACAGAAAATAACATGGATTTTTTTTTAAAAATACTATTGTGAGTTATTATAAAATAATTCTGATTCATTTCACTACAGCTGTGAATGATCTAATTTATACTGCTGTAAAGTATTTTATTTTCTTTCCATGATATTCTTTTGCATTGTTTTAAAATTCTAACGCAGATTTTAGAATTACAAACTTCAATATTAACGGCACTCTTCAAAATATTATTTATCATTACAGTTGAAATACATTCGCGTAGTATTTATTCCACAAATTAATATTTTTTTTTAAAAACTTGGGGATAAAATCTGTAAAACGGAAGCCCAATTTTATCATTGAGAATTTTAAAAAATTAAATTGATAAAAATGTATTTCTTCTTTGCAGATCCTGATGGTCCTTTTCCAAACGAAAACAAGTCTAAAATCGTTACTGCAAATAACAGTACTTTATCCATTCCAAAAGCTGAAATTACCCATGGTGGAAAGTACGAATGCTTAGCTGACAACGGTCTTGGTAGCCCACTAAGAAAACTAATTACAATAGAGGTTTTTGGTAAGATGAATCATTTGGCCGTATATGCACGGAAGGCATGAAAACCGCTATTAATTCAACGAAAGGAAGACAGTGTTGAATAAAATAATTTTCAAAACTTGTGTTCCATGTCTTTTTTCAACTCTATAAGACATGTAGCGCTAGCAGCACCACACATTATTATAATGTAGAATTATCTTTTTAAATACGATTCAATTAAGAACGGGGTATTGAATAAATTTTTTTCCAAAAAATATATTTTCTTTGATTTATATTTGCCTCCTATGTAACAAAATAGTGTGTGGAATAAAATATTACTTGTTCCTGTATTATCAGGCTCAAATGTTTGCTCACTTTTGTTATATGATTCATTTAAATGGATGTGACTGTGCTAATGATGCATTGAGATATATATTTTGTAAATAAAATCAACTGTTTTAGAAATTCTGAATTTGTTTAGCTTTATTGTATTGGTGTCATGCTAAACAAATAAAACGCATTACAAATAAACAGTAGAATTTTTTTTTATTTAACTGATAATATTTAAATGACGTTTTGTTCTTTTAGTTCCTGTAATAAATACGTGATTGATTCATCTTTTTGATATGCTCTTCTTGTCTTGGATCAGTATTTCAGAATATCTAATTTTATATTATTTTAAAAATATTTATTCTATTGTCTATATTTCAGAAAACCATATCCTTTTAAATATCTTCTTCTAATTTTATATTTATATTTTGATATTATGTGTAGTCTCTTTTTTTTGTTTCTATTCAAATTCCAGAAAATTTATTAGACACTCTAAGACCCAATTTGACCTTAACTGTTGCCTTAACTTTATATGGATAAATATTCTTGCTTTATGTATGTATATCGTACAAGAGTCCTTGTTTTGAAATCTTACATTTCTTATTTATAGTGCCTGCAAGATTTGAAGAAAAGTTTGCTGTAGTGAATGCTAAAAAAGGTGACAGTGCGAGACTGAAATGTGAAGCTCTTGGGGATCAACCGCTAGCTGTAACATGGCAAAGAGATGAAACAACGATAAGCAAAAGTGGCGATGACAGGTATGACCCTTGCGCGTTATTAAAAATTTTCTAAATTATTTTTATATTAATAAATATTAATTAGTATCTATACATGAAAACGAAATGTAGCTCAATTTTATAAAACAATTTTTCTCATTGAAGTTATTGAAACTGTTTATCAATAAAAATCAACATTCCTTCAAATATTCACTGTAAATATGACGAACTAACAAGTAACACCTTCAGTAAATATCACTCCAATATTTGATTATAGTAAATAAAAGTTATATATTAATTAATATCATTTTAATGCGTATTTTGTATATCAAAATAATTTCTTAAATTATTTTATTCTAGTTTGATTTCTTTACGATGAATTCATGAACTTGTTTTTATTTATCGTGAATAATTGTATCACGTAATTATTTTCACCGTAAAAACACAAATGAATTATTTTGTTTTCTTATTTCTTTATTTTATCTGTTTCCATTAAATGCAGAAATTAAATATCGTCAATTTTTTTTCTAAAGGAATTTTCAAAATTATTAATAAAGCATTACAGGAGCCAAAGATACACAATATAATATATCAGTAATTATATTAACTGTATATAATATATTATACAGTAATATATTACATTATACACAATATAATATATCAGTTAATATATTATAAGCAGTTATATTCTTTATTATAATTAATAACCATGATCAGAAACCACCAACCAACCTAGGCATGCGGAATGACTGAATGACCGGATCACCACAGACTGACTGCAAAATAGATCCCATTACGAGCATCCCATTCATAAAACTCTCACAAAGAGGTACGTCCCGTCATGAGTGAAGGGAGTCATTAACCAGCCACAGCATTATTATTATTCCTCTAGATATCCGAGAACCTGCATTGGCGAAATTTCTCATCCTCGTTCTCGAGGTCCCTTCCCACGGAAATATATTATCATTGATAAAGATAATTTGGATGAAAAACGTTTAGCACAGAAAATAGAAGAAATTCACTTGCCATTTTAAACTTTTTGAACTTGGTGATTTATAGCAAAATCATTAAGTTAGAAATACATTCAAAATTCATGATATTTTATTCAAACAACCAGTTTATAACATTTTATAGTGTTTAACATTATAATTATCTATCTCATATTATCTATCGTTACATTTTTCTAATGTAACACGCAATCTATTCAATAGACAATATGTACAAAATACATTTATACTGTTAAAGAAAATCCCTGTTTTGAGTTTTGGGATAGAAAGAAAAATCATAATTTATTATTGTTAACTATTCAGAACGTAAGACGATATAATGTTAGTCAATTATTATTTCATATCAATATTAATTATTATTTATTATTTTATGTCAATAATTTCATATTAATTATCTATTATTATATTTCATATTAATATCTGTTATTATTATTTCATTTCAATGAAATTATAACAGATTTTTTGCACGTACTAATACATACTTATATACTTACATTGTTAATATGTATACAATACTGTATATATAAAAATATATCCTTTCGTAGATACTATAATTAGTTTATTAAATTTTTTGGAGAAGCACAACTTTTTTTAATTAATTGAAACCTTTGTTTACGCTATATGAAGAAATTGAAACGTTTTCTTATATTAATTGTAGCAACTAAAAAGATTTCATATACAAATATCTAACTTTAAATGGTTAATATTTAATCTTCTAGCTTCTTTCATAGTTAAAAAAATACTTGTCGAATAAGAACTTCGTTATTTTTTTTCCAAATATGCTTTTACTAACTTTTCTTGCTGGTTGTTCTTGCATAACTTTCTTGAGCAAAATGAAATTAAAAAACAACGTTAAAATTCTCCCCGAAGATAAATCTATTGAAACTCTTCGGGAATCCAGGGTCCTAATTGCAGATGCCATTTCTGTTTCTCTTGGTTAAAAAATCTTCCTCTGCTTCGATAGGTACATATTCTAAAAACTAGTTAGTGTGTACTTTTTTTTGTTCCTGAAAACTAGTTAGAATTTTTCTTATTAAAATATTAAATTATTGCTTGGTTTTGTAGTATTGAGTTTTTTATTTCGTAAGATTCATTTCAAAATAATCTATCCAAATAACCCTACTTAACAATTTTTACACCTTTTTAATTTTATTATATAAGTAGCAAAGATCTGTATAATCTATTCTATTTCTTATAATATCCAAATTATATAAGTAGATTATGTAAGTAGCAAAGATCTGTATAATTTATTCTATTTCTTATAATATCCAAATTTTACAAATCTTAGAACAAAAAGCTTATTCTCGGTTGAAGTTTTTGTATTCATTTTTATTTAAGTCTGTAGATTTCTTTTCAAATTCAAACTCTTGTATATTCTCTATTCGAAATATCAATTTATATCCCAGGTACGAAATTTTCGAGACATTGGCTCCGAAAGGCGTGGTATCCGAGTTGATCATCCGAACGACAGATCGCGACGACGGCGCCCTGTACTCGTGTGTCGCCGAGAACGAGTTCGGCAACGACCAAAGGAAGATCCGACTGCTCGTCATGGGTAAAATGAGATCGTTTCGCACTTTTTGTTTTACGCATGCACGCATCCGCTTCGTCTTCTTAAGCCATCCATCATTCTTTTTTTCATAAAGAACATTGCTGACTCTGGGAGGGACCATTCATTCAATACTCTCTTCAAAATCCTGATCTTGATTTTTCTTTCTATCTTAACACATCAAAAGTTACTTTCAATTCGTAATAAAACTCTCCACTAACAAAAATTTTATCTTCTTTTTGTTGTTTTATGAGCGATATAAGCAGTTATTTTCTCTTCAAAACACACCCAATTCTTATAAGAATTTGATTTTTCCTTTGTTTATGAACAACTCAAAACATAATTTTTAGCAATAATAATACAATTCTTGTAAATATTTATTCATATTACTGTACATAATAGTATAATACATGTTAATCTTGTATTTGGATATTTTTTGAAAAACTATTTTTCTTCCAGTTTAACTCTTGAAAACATATGAGAAAGGGAACTTGTTGTTCAAGGCAAAACAATACTTATGGATATCAGATTTTTTTTCTAAATACCGTATGAAAAATTACTTTCTGTTTATAACAAAAACTGTTTTTATTTTAAAAATCTGATCATGTTCCTGTTATTTAATAACAAAACGTAATTGGTTACTTTCAATTCGTAACGAAAAATACTTGTTTTCGAATATATACAGAGTACCCATAAAGGTGGCAATGTAAAGAGGTTGTAATATTGCAAGAATATGTGATAGAAAAGATTTGTAAAAAGGATTAGAAAGTTTTATGTAACTAATTTATTTAATTCTGAAAATTATTTCGACCCATGGTTTACTAGAAAAGAAAGTATATTGTGCTCTTTGGTTAGCTTCTTTAATTATTTTTCATCAAATTACAGATGGAATTACTGTGTGGTTATTGCTTTATAATACTCCGATAAAAACATTCTTTAAATAACAGTTGCTGTTTATCCAATCACAGAACTCAAGTTGCTTTCTCTTCTAGTGAACCTATGGATCAAAGGGACTTTTAAATATCTAAAAACAAAATTTTCAAAAGGCAAACAAATTAGATGCATCAAGCTTTCTAATCTTTAAATACTTCTCTTTAATTAAAAATATTAATCGCTTACATAATATAAATTTACATTAATTGAACAGATTAAAAACAAAAAAAATAGTTATAAGAAGTGAAGAGAGAAAAACGAGTAATAAATGTATAATTTTAAAAAAGAAACCTAAATATGTGATTCCCGATCTTTGATGTAATTGAAGTATCACATCACATTCATAACAAAATCTTCAATAAAAATTCAACTGCACGTGAGTAGAGGAATATTTTGCATTTGATTTTAAAACCTTTAATTAAATGCAAGATCCATACGTACATAATAAGTGTGTTTTAGCATAATATAAATGTGAAAAAGAATACTGCTCTTGAAAGTGTGTAAGCTTATTTGAGCAACTGTTGACGAGTGACATTAAGCTGCGAGTGTATGATTTTAGTCTGACAGACAATTCAAATTATTTCCGTTACAATCTTAACAAGGGACATTAGCCTTAGTTGCCAAGACCTTCACCTCGACCTCAGATAATATTTCACATCCATTAAATTAAAGCAGTGATGTTCTAGAGCAGGGATCATCAAACTGCTGCTGTTTGAGTATGACCATATTAGCTCTGAAGTAAAATAAAAATTAATGTAAAACTATCGTAGTTTAAATTATCAAATTTTTAAAGGATAATAGCTTAATGGTGATTTCAAGAAACCAAGAGCGGTTCTCTGCTTTGAAATTGCGGCTCCTTGCATGTTTAAGCGAAAAACATTTCGCTCCAGAAATAGTTTTTGAGCAAACATTCTGTCTGGTCTATCATGGAAAACCACGCAGGTTTATTATATATTCTTAGTAGTTTTAGGTCTACATGTCTATATAAACAATTATTTTAAATTAACACTAATTCGATTTTAATAACTATTATAACCGTATATTTAATGTTTTTCATTAATAAGTATATTTAATGATTCAAATTCTAGAAGTAAGGGAAAAAATTTTTAAATGGAAGAATTTTATTTTATTTTGGTACAGTATATTTTTAAAACTTGACATTGCCACTTTAGCATTTCTTTCCTTTGAAAAATTTCAAATAATAATAATATAAATTCATATGAATAAAAGGTGTGAAACTTTATTTCTTGTAATTGACGATGTTCTAAGAGTGAATTAAAGTCTGTTTTTTTAATGAAGTAACTTTTTACGGGTAGATTTCTTTATACATAAATCTGCGAATGAAAGAAGAATAAATGTCAACTCAACTGAAAAACAATGATATATGTTCACGAGGTATGAAAATGTATATCCAGTATCCATAAAAGTATTTTCTCTTTTTTAATATATCAGTATTCTCAGAAAATAAATACAAAATGTTTTTGTATTAAAAAAGTAAATGAAAATTTTAATAAAAGGAAAAATATTGATTTGTTTCT
Source organism: Araneus ventricosus (assembly GCA_013235015.1). Taxonomy (NCBI): domain Eukaryota; kingdom Metazoa; phylum Arthropoda; class Arachnida; order Araneae; family Araneidae; genus Araneus; species Araneus ventricosus. The sequence goes on along the minus strand of BGPR01000010.1, from coordinate 1,492,386 downwards.
TATTTGAGGAAGTGGCCAAATTTTTTTGACGTTTTGTAAATGAAGTGGCGAAAGTTCTACTCAAAAAGTATATATAGAAAAGTTTTAGAAGCCTAATCTAAGTGATGACGTTCATAAATTTCAGAATGTGTTGTAAATGTGGTTCTTTGCCCACATAAAACATGTATAGAGAGAACTAACAATATATTTCCTTAACAGTTATCTGTAGTACAAATCAGATGAAAAAAGTAACTCTTTATATTTCTCTGTACATGCATTATATTTGTGCATTCATATATAAACTCGTCATATTGTTCGGTTTGTGTCGATCTTGATCATGCTCATAATTAGCACAATTGCAAAGTTATATAATAAAAAATCAAATGCTTTTCTTCAAGCTGATATGGCCCTGTTATTTTTCTCTTAATTATTATCTAAGAAGGGTGGTAATTTAAAACTGATCTCATTCAAACCTTCTTTTTAAACAGATAGTATAATTTAAGTTTCTATCTGTATGTCGTGAAAAATTCGTAGAATATGTAAATTTATTTAGTATACTTCACTTAGAATCCAGTGCAATGTAGGATAACATTACATTTCTGTTAAATTTTTTATTCTTAAATAATGACATCATATTGCATTTTTAACCTATCTGATACTTTTTAACTTAAATATTTATTTTATTTTTTATTTTAAAAAATGAAAGAAATAATGTGTAAATTTTGGAGTTAAAGGTTCGGGAATTATCTCATTGTAGTTTAATAATTCAAGTCCGCAGTTTAAAAATATATGGTGCAACTTTTAATACCTAAGTTTGAAAAATTTTAGTTTTAACATATAGAAATAAGAATAAATTAATTTTGTACAACAAACAATATTCTAAACAAATGTATGATTTAAGTTTCGTGAGAGCGTCAACGTTGTTGTTTAAAATGTTTAGAAATTGTGTAGATAATATTATTTTAAAATTTTAAATAACTTCCTTTTTCTGGTGTGACAACTAGAAAACTTCTAAATTATGTAACACAGTGCGTATTCTATGTTTTTGATGTTTCTTGGAATATTGCAATTCGTCTCCATACTGAAATAAATGTATTCTTTATCGAATTTTTAATAATTATTTTTCATGAAGGGCGGTAACTTTAAACAGGTTTTTAAGTACATTTAATGTTCACTGTTGCATTTTAATGTTATTGACTTAAAATTACCCTTTCTTTAGAGGTTCCAGCACCTCCTCTGGATGTGAAAATCCGAGAAATCTGGAGTCGAAGTGCAAGTGTGTCTTGGGCGCCACCGTACAGTGGCAATTCTCCTATCACTAAATATATAGTACAGTATTGGAAAGATATTGGTGAGAGTACAAGTATAACCTTTCAATTTGATCATAAATGCTTTTCAGTTTCGTGCGAATCCGTCCCAGTCTAAAATCTCCACTTGAGAATGATTTAGATGCCTGAGAGTTAAGATTTTGGATGCGAAACAAAGTGGAGTTCCTTATAATAATTTTTTGTAGAAAATTTCCTATTTTATTAATTTAATAAATGATGTAAGTAATATAACCATTACCTTCTAACTTTATTTAACAGATTTATAATGATTTACAGTTTTTTTTTTAACATGAATTCAATTTTCGAATCAGCGCAGTTTTATCTGGGGACAAGATAAATAAAATTAAAAAACACATTAAAAAATAAAACTGTTATCTTAAGAATTAATACAAAACGTACTTGATGCATCTGATGGTTCTTAAAAGATGTGTTAAAATTTCAATTTTCTTTGATTTTATAGCTTCTGAATTAAATCAATGAATTTTCAAAAATAATGTTTTCACTTTAGTGGATAAACTTACACTTATCTTAAAAAGGCATGCATAATATAATAAAATGATTTCATATTGTTCATTCACTTAACATTCAATTTTGAAACTTGGAACAAAAACTCCCTTTATTCTTTATTTACTCGATAACGAATTATAGAATCAAGTAATGTTTTTTGATGCAAAGAAATCAACGGGAGTGTTTTCCTTCTCTCATATACTTCCAGAATACGGTGCGCTTTTTTTGTTTAGCTTCGTAGTATAGTGAAGAGAATCGAGTATTCATTTTGGGACAGTACCTCTTCCCTTTGACCTATTGGGACCAAAGTTGGACACTGGTCTACAATTTTGGCATACACATTGTATACTAAAATCCATGTATCTGCTCGTTGCGTTTCTAAGTTATCGCGTTTACATACACACGAAGAAACGTATTGATCGAAAGTCAACTAATCATGCATTTGCAAATGCATAGCATGCATTTGGTCTAATCATACATTTGCTTGAGACCAAATGCATAACATGCAATTGATCTAAACCATGATCGTCTACTATTTTGGTGGTAAAATAATACGCTAAATTCCGTCCATTTAATTCGCTGCATTTTGTAGTTACTGCGTTCACATATACATGGACGAACAGACAGATGGACAGACTTCACATTGATGAATTTCGTTAAAAAATTTATAGATATCTAAAATTTTGGTGCGAATACCACATACTAGAATTCATTCTTTTAACTTGCGTTTCTGAGTTCAGGGGCGGATTTGTACATTTCTACACCATAGGCCGAAACACTTAAATCTGCGCTCTCTCCCTGCATTCATCGCAACTATAGAGACAAGCAACTTAAATGTGCCACAAGTTTATTTAATGTGTATGGGTGTACTTAAGAAAGAGTGGTTTGTATGGTCTTTCCAAAATAATACTGAAGTCTGTGAAAGTTTTATTATAATTTCTTTTATATATGCGCCCTAGGCCATGGCCTAAGTTGGCCCTATGGGAAATCTGCGGCTGTTTGAGTTATGCTGATCACAAACGGGCAGACCAACAGACATAATTGCCAAAAGTTGGTTGTTTTTTTTTCAGACTCGCGGAGATCGAATAAGTTGTGATTAACCCTTTCAAGTTCACTACATGTTTCGTTTTGAAAATTACTAAAATCATTTCAAAAATGAGTATTACACATAGCTGATCAGAAATATGTAAAGAAAAAAAAATTAGCATTTTTTATTTTCAAAATAATTGTGGTTTCACAGTGAAACCAATGAACGGTAACGGGTTATTTTTCCTCCGAATAAATTATCATCGAAATGAATTTAAATTATGTATTTAATTTATAAGTATAGTGAGTATTCAGGATATTCAACTTTCATAAAATTCAATATTACTTTCGAAGATTCAATTTTAAGAACTATCAATCTGTGCAATTACCCTCATCATTTTATTTTTATTAGAGATAAAAAGCAATTTAGCTCTTGCAATGCCGATATCTTTGCGAATACTAACGGTATTGAAATAGAATTTTTATATAAGTTGGCCTATATATCTGGCTTTTAAGTTATGAAAGAAAAATTACGCTACATTTCGCCCATGCGCATTAAAAAAAAATGCTCAATGTGTGGTTTCACTGCGAAACTAATGAACGCGAAAGGGTTAATCAGAATCTTCATGTCGAATTTTTTGAAAATTACAATATTTTTTCTTTCTATACTTCGTACCTGAAGTAAAAATGCTTAAAATATTTGTGATAAAATTTTACGTTAAATAGTAACGTTAATTTCAGCTATTCCCCATTCATTTATTTATGATTTGCAAGGCATTCTAAAATCTAGCTTTGTTAAAGCGTAATTTTTATTGTAATCTTATCAATAGCCTGGAAATAAAAATAACACATTTTGCTTTTAAAAACTATTATTATTTTTTAAATGAGTATTCCTTCTTCTAAAATTTTTAATTTCTTTGAAACTGTAACATTCAGATTTATTCGTTATAAAATAAAGGTTTCGGTCTCTTTCTGTAATCTGAATGTTTAAAGATTTTATTGTTTTTAATTAAACACAGTGACAACTGAAGTTAACAATACGTAGAAAGTTATGAGCGACCGCATTACCCGTGAAGGACGTAAAATGAGTTTTGCAAACTAAATTCTCCTGAACTATTACAAAAATTTTTACATTCATACATACATTAGGATCATTATCAGGATTATTTAATCTGGCGTAATGATGCATATCTAATGTGACCATACGTCCTGTTTATAGATAACCTATCCAGTTTTCCCCAAACATAGCTTTTGGACACCTATACGTCCCGTTTTCACGAAGACGGCAACAAAAAGAAGGTAATTTCAAAGAAAGGCGCAAAAAATCGAAAATTCTTGCGGTAGTGCCTGCCTAGTAGCGTAGCGATGGCAGGTTATATTCATTACGTCTCTCTGTTATGAAAATCGGTCAGAAGCTGCTACTTCTCACTATTTCTTTACGTTCTTATAGTATTACACCGCAAAAAGCGACGCAATGGAACACTGGGAGTGTTTCAACCGAAAGTTATTTATTGTTTTATTGACACCCTCACTGGCCCAGCCTACCCGAAAAGGTGTAAGGTCCAACATGGGCCAGCGGGGAAATAGACGATCATTGACAGCAAGACAAGGACATTCCCTAAATATATACAAACTACACCCATTAACAAGGGTGGGAATTAATTACACAATATAATTACAGAACATTTTTTCCTTTTCTAACAATGCTGTCAAACAAAGCAACACAATAAAATGCACCATTAAAATTTCATACATATTAGGAAAAAAGAGTATACTAAATACAATAAGCACACCAAGGAAAATTAAACAAGATCACACAATTTCAAAATTTTATAATTTAAAAATATATACCTTGCAGTTAGTACCCTTATTTACAATAAAACCAATGCCTCAAAAACTCTAAAAAATTTTTAAACAAATAAATCCAGAAAGTAAAACCAAGTATTCAGCAGTGTGAACTCGGGACTTAGGAAGGAAGAGCGGCAACCGAAAGTTATTTCATGGAATGTTAAAACTCTTTCATACTAATAATTTGAGTCGTACAAACTTTCGTAAATTCATTGAATATATTGCCTATGTCTGCCCGGCAATAATGCACAAGTACAAAGGATCTTTTCTCCTATGCTTAAATTGCGGATGAGAGGAAAAACACCATTGCAAGTTGCAATTCTTAAAGCAAAGTTAATTACAAAAGTAAATTTTAAGAAATTCTGCCAAAAATTTTATTCTTATTTGAATTCAATACCAAATATATTTAAGGAAAAATATGTTGTTTAGAAAATTACAAAACTACATAAATTATGTATTTTTATGCATTCGTGTTCACTAATAAATAGAAACTGAAGAAATCTGAGTTTTCTTGATAGTCCGTTTCTAGTAGATGCCCCATTTTGTGGGGGGGAAATGGTCACGTTATGCATAGCGTAATTTTCCTTGTACTGTTAATTTCAGTTGTTATTGACTACACCCGATTTACGATACAATGTATATTTGCAGAAGCGAAAACAATCACTAAGTTTCTGATTTCAGCGAGATTTAACATACAATCTTATACACTTTTTATATTAAAAAATAATATACCCGTATACACTCTATTTATACTAATTTCATCTATGGACTGAATTTTTTATACAATATAACTTAAAATTAGCACCTTATAATTAATGAAAATAAAAACTATAATATATTCTGTATTTATGAAGCAGAAAATATGAATTATATTTCTGATCAGTGGTAAATGTAGTCTCGAATATGCAAAAACAAATTTGTGAAGGAAACAGAAAAGTTAGACACGAATTATTTATTTGATTGAAGAAATATCAGTAAATTAATAATTTAGTTATTGCCACATTGTTTTAAAAAGGACAATAAAATATCAGTAGCTATTTTTTATCGCATTTTCTTTTGTTTCAGACATTTTAATAATTAAAAGAAAACACAATTTTATGTTTTTCTTTATAGTCTAAAATAAAACAAATCACCTCATAAGGCAGAAAGAATGGAAAATATTTTTGAAACGTTTCAACTCATGGAACAAATAAAATCCACATTTTCAGCAATGAAAAAAACCTTAAGAAGACAGCAACCCAAATACAAACCAAAATTTAAACACAACGATAAAATTTTTGGCGTTCGTAACTGTCCTGCTGGCCAACAACAAGTGAGAAATCGTTACTAAATCGTTTCGGTTACTAAAATATAGAAAAGCCATAATTATAAAAATCTAAAGAGGTCTAAGATAATTAGCAATCACTTATCCATCTTAGCAACCCAAATTTTAACAAATATCATGACAAATTATTTTCGCTATTAATTATTTCTGAAAATATAGCGGAAACAGTTATTGAGTTAAATATTTTCTTTAATTATTCTCTGCGCCAGAATATTAAGAAACCTGCTATATACATTCCTCATTACTTAAGCCTTATTATGCATGATTGTATGTTATGTTGCGGTTATTTAAACCCAACTTTTTCCAAGTAGGCAAAAAAATCTACTGCCATTGAAACTACTTGAAAAGTGAATTCTTTTTACATTCATATAATTAGAGAACAAAACAAAAATAAATTCAAGGCCAGCCAACAAATCATTAAGAAATGAAATCATTAATAAGAAAACAAACTTTCCCAGAAGTTAAACCAACTTTTGTTTTCAATTCTTGCCGGATTTGCAGGTCTTATACCTGCAAATCCGGAAGCCGAAATAACAAAATCGTAGCCGCCGCAGCCAAATAAAAAAAGAAGTCCAACAGGAAAAGCCCTTTCATCCCCCCTCATCGACTGGACTGCGTCGAGCACCTTTCGTTAGGATGCTCCTTTTGGCTTCGTGCCAAAAGAGCAAACAATGACGTCACTCGCATGACGTCATTCACTCACTGGGGAGTTGAATTGTCCGAGAGTGTGTGTGAGCACGTGCGTCACGGATCAGTAAACGATAAAAAAGAAAAAGTAACTTCCAGGGGAATAAAGAGTTTTTCCTGAAAAGAAAATCCCCACGCATTTTATTTTCTTCAGAAAACTAGTAAGAGGTTTTCGAAATATAGTAAAAGAGTTGAATCTGTATTTCAGGTATACACAATTATTGGTGACTAGAGTTAGTATTGAGAATTAATTTATAAAATGCAACCAGGAAACGATGAAAAAAATTCATCTATGCTTGCTAATTTTAAATGCATTTTTGATAATATCATTTCATATCATTAATTATTTGGCAGGAAGATTTTTTAAATTTTCTTACTTTCATGTATTATTTCCTATAAGTTGTATTATTCAATTAACATTTGATTAATATCAAATAATTGTAGGTGGAATTAACTAGTAAAAGAAAACATCTTTTTTAATTCACCAAGTTAGTTTATCTTTAATGGAATAAATTAAATTAATGAAATTATTACTGATTGATCTTTTAAGTAAAGCAGCTATTAGCTGATTAAAAATATTATTACTGTATTTTACCAGGAAAAAAATATGATTTGAATCGCAGTAGAATTTTTTGGTACAATAGGGAATGTACAAACATGAGCAATAAAATAAGGGAGTAAGTGTTGATTAGTTTGGATAGGGGCACAGTGAGGCTTTTTTTTTTTTTTTTGGTAAAATCATGCGAGAAGACCCAAGATATTTGCCTCACACATTAGCCAGAAAAATTATTCACAAAATTGTAAGCCTCTAGAGTACTACAGTAGTCGCCGCTTGTTGTGATCACGGATGTAACGATCAATCGGTTGCACTGATCCAAATAGCGAGGGACGGATCTTCTGTATCTAAACACATAGAAAATCCTCCGGTTCTAGTGATCAACAATTCGCTTGTAGTGATCACTTTCGATGACATGACGCCAGAGAGAACATGAGGACAATGATGATGAGAAGGGCGGCCAGAAGAGAAATATCATCATCGGCCTAAGAAATTCTGCAAACTTTTCGTACTTTAAGATCAGTCCAATACGCACATCGTAGTGAATCATTTTAAGAGAATTTTTCGTGTGAAGGGTTTATCCAACGAATGCTTGAAAACTCAAAAAATAAATAAGTACATAAATAAATAAAAGGTTACTCTCGATAACTTTCTAAAGAAAGCTTTAAAAATTAAATATGTATGTATTCTTTTCAATTATGTACATTGTATCGTTTTTCTTTTTCTAATTGAAACAAACGAGTACATACTAGCAGTGTTGTGTGGTATGTTTTTTTTCTGATATCCTTGACAGGTCCTTGACTAGGATAAGTGGCGCCTAGGCAAAAATGTGGCTTTTTCCACTTCCAAATCTTCATCAGTGGCTTAGCAAGGGTAAATGGCGCCCGGGGCATGCTATTATTATATTCACCCCCTTCATAGTATTTGACTTTAAAAAGTGACACGAACGCACTAATGTCTTTGTACCCGAAGCGCAAAGAGTGCTTACCCGGTTCCTCTTACCCTTGTATGCCTATAGATTAGTATTTCTTAGACATTTGAGATATAATGATCACTTTGGCTTTGTCCCAAAGTGATCACTACAAGCGGCGTCCTCTTTTATTCAAACTTGGAGCCTCTTGAATTCTCTCTCTCAAACCTCTAAATTAGTTAGCACCGATGAGTAATTTAGTTGGAAGAATAGATGTGCAGAGTCAAATAACAAGTAGTTTACAATGCAGTATTTTAAAGTCATTTTTTATTGCTGTTGGACACAGAACATTAAATAAGAAACATAAAATACATATAGAATATCTCGTCCTTAATCGGGCTCATTTTAACTTCTATGAGTGGCGCATCACCATGCAAGGTGGTGCCACCCACTCAGAAGATTCCATATCGGATTATTAGGGGTAAATGGGATGATGGATGATATCCCAACAAGTACACTTTTGAATATTTTTTAAATTGTGGGATCTTTTAAGAGCTATAGAATTTATTAGACATACAAATTTAGCTTGCTTTTTGTGTTAATTAATTTTTTAAACCATAAAATGAAAACTAAATATATGCATAAATTATATATTATCTCTTTATTATTATTTTACTACTAAAATAATTTTATTTTATTTAAGCAAAAAAAGCGCGCCAGATACAATTGCATTTTTATGAAGTATGCAAGATTAACAATTTGAAAAATACCGAGGACCACCTCAAAAAGAGCCAGTATCTGTACATAAATCAACAGTTTTGCTTTCCCTTTTAAAATATAGTGGATAATCAGTTAATGAATAGGTCGGACTGAGAACAAATTGGAAAACAAACACATTCCAGAAAATTCATTTACGTTCAGACTATGAAAATCTCACCACACACATTACAAAAACAATCGACAATAAACATAGTGGTTGACTCTTTTATGTACAGTATATTATATTTGGGGAAAAAAGTTCTAAGAGCCTAAGATTCTAAGTACTTCTACGGTAAACGTGGTACAAAATATATATCAGCGAATGAATGACGTAAATACGCACACAACATTTCATCACACTCATAATACACATAACAGAAATACAAATCATCCATAAAATTTTTACATAAGATAAATTTGACTCATCACACGTATAACAGAAATAAACATCATACATGATATACATTTAACTCATCACGAACATAACAGAAAAGCAATCGACATTGGACATATTTATTAACTCTTTTAAGTGCAGCATACTTGAATGAAAACAGACCTTGAAGGCATAGATTCTATGTACATTTATGGTAAAGGTGATACTAAAGACGTATCACTGAGAATGAAATAAAATAATGTTATACCGTAAATAGAATGTTAATACAAACCAGCGGAAGTGATCTCCCCTAAACTTTCTCGTATACTTCCCCAAAAAGGTGCCGTTTTCCCTTCCCCCGCGTGGCTAAAAAAAATTCGAACCTACTGTTACCCAGAATCCAATGACTATCAGAAGGTTTTTCATTACAGTGACTGAAAAATATCTAGGTAAAGAATCAAATTCAAAGAGATGCGTGCCGATTTTCCGCTCTTGCAGGCTCAAGGACAAACTGACTTGCTTCCAGTACTCATGCGCGTGCAAATAACGTATTCTTTTCAAAAGTAAATTATACAGACCTACAGACAGTCAACCCTTTGACGGATTTGGCCCAAACTTTTATACGGACCTACATTCATGACGATAAAACCGAGTACCAAATTTTATCCATCTAGCTATTCAAGTTTTTGAGTTATAGTGTTCACATGACTTCGGACATACAGACTTCCCGTTGACGCATTTTGTCCAAAATTTGATCGAAACCTACAAATTGTGTTTAAAGACCACATACCAAATTTCATCCCCGTAGCTCTAATAGTTTTCGAGTTATCGTGTTCACAGACACACAGACAGACATGATTCCAAAATTGTGTTTTTCGGACTCAGGGAGGTCTAAAACGTGGAGATTCGTCAAAATCTCGAGTTCGAATTTTTTGACGATTACTATACTGTCTCTTTGTACACTTCGTATACGAGAAAGTAAAAATATACCACCATACTTGAAAGAGTAAGCGCCACAAACGGAAAAAAACCTGACTGATGAAAGCGAAAGATTCTGAATGTGTTTCATTATAAATAATAAAAGTTTAAAGAATTTTAAATATTTTGGGGGAAAGGGGGTCTTTAGAATGAATTAAAAAATTATTACAATTTTTACAAAACCTCTGATAAATCGATGGTCAGTTAATAAATAGTTCGGGTAGAAAACATTGTCTTTTAACTGATTATGTTTGTTAACACTCATCCCTATATTTTGCTTCATAGTTAAACATGTTAGCCTCTCTCACTCTTTCTCGGTTCGACAAGTTTCTTCAGTCTGCTTGATGTCACCTTACTCTTCAATATTTAGTCCAAAATGGATATAGCTGCGCTTTGTTTTATAGCAAGTCCTTATGTTCCTATAATAAAAGTCTGTACTTAAAACTAGGGATTGCAATACGGAAAACCGGATCCGGCATCATTAGACGTCTACCGGATCCGGAAAACTAAAAAAAAATACATGAAGCCGATTTCTTGAAAAAATATTCGCGTTGTTGCAAGAGTAGGTACTTAAATGCGTGGTGTGTTCGAGTCGTTCGACGCTGACTCACCCATTTCACGTATAGACATTCTTATTGTTCAATTGATAGATGAATTATGTTTATGTTGCATTTACGAGTACGAGAATGATTTAAGTAGATAATTAGACTTAGAAATGAATTGAGTAACGATCCATATTTCTGATTTTTCTTTATAATACGACTTTCTTCTTACATAGTGACCGAAATAACGTTTTAAATGGTAAGTATGTACCTGTTTCTGTTGCATTGCAGGTACTAGTCTAAAAGTTCTAAAACAAACATGCCACTTTTGAAACCAATTCAAAATGAAAACAGGAATATTAATATACTTACAGAATAAAAAAAATATGATGATGATACAAGACGAACTGATGATACATTTATTATGCCGAAAAAAAAAGTTGTAAGACTAGAAATGAGAAATATCTTAGAAAGAGTTGTTCAAAATGATAGCTTTAAAGAAAACGTAGATAATATAGTTGAACATAACTCAGATTCATCGTCATTGAAAAGTGATTTGACATTACAGAAAGAATTACAGATGCAAATCCAGCAAGATATGAAAACCTAGAGCATAAATACCAAAAAAAAAGAGAAAGATTATGAGAAAACATTAAGAAAGGAAATGACTGCATGTGAAGGAGTTCTAGGAAAATACTTGTCTTTTATTCATGAGTAATTGTTGACAATAAAGAAGCAGAAAGGGCTTTCTAGACCGCTGGTTATATTTGTAGCTCTGTAAGAAGTCGATTCACAGATGACACAATTAACACTTTTTGTTTCCTACGATAATTTTTTCAAAACCAAAGTGGTTTTTTAAAATTGTTTTACTTAAAATAATAATTTAAAGTAAGCATATTAAGAAATACGAAGAAGTTTTAAACTCGTTATTGTATAATTGTGCCATTGATTAAACAGATTCATGATGACTGCCATAATTATAAGAATGAGAATGCTTGGCGTGTCTAAAATACCTAATTATTGTGATCTCAGTTGATAAGCTTGATTTAGTTAGATTTAATATAAGTTACTTACATAATATAAGTTACTTTACAAGTTATCATTGATGTCATTTGTGAAATCTAGTAAGTGAGACTGAACTTAACCGCCCGTCAATATCTAATTATTACTAAACTAATATAACAATTACAATTTAACTAGTTACACTGTACTGAATTTTTATTGTTGATTCATACGTAAATGCTGATTAATTATAACAGTGTAAATAAAGTTGATTTCATAAGAAAGTAACGCTTTTTTTATAAACTTTGTAATACACTCACTTGATCATCTTTTATACAGTTGATTTTGGAATGAAAAGGCAAAATAGTTTTGATGTATCCAATCCGGTCGGATCCCGTCGGATCGATGGGAATCCGACCGGATTGAAATTGGTGCCGGATTGCAATCCCTACTTAAAACAGAATAGAATACATTTATTCTATCTTCTTTATTTTTCCGTGATCACAGGTGGTGCTCCTCATCGTCTACTGGAGATATCCGCACCCAGTTCTCAGTCCTCGGCTCTTTTGAAGGACTTGAAGCCGGGCACCTCGTACGTGCTGAAGGTGGTTGCGGAGAATGCTGTGGGACGAGGGGAACCGTCTGATGGTGTGTTCTTTAGAACCGGCGAAGAAGGCAAGATTATTGAGAAATTTAATGCAGAATTTTATAGTTTACTTTGTGTTGATTTTTCTGGAAGGAAACAAAATTAGTCAGTGATGCCTAAATGGCATTTTCTTGATGTCATGTTTGAATAGAATTTTTGCTCACTATTAAAGTGTAAATCGATGAATCATTTCAAATATCGTGTAATAACCTACTTTAAAAATTATAAATAATGCGATCTTCTATTATATTCTTAGTTCTTTCATGCAACTTTCTTTAGCAGATATGACACATATAGGAATTAAGAAAAATATACTTTTTGGGCTTTAATCAATGTTTTTTAACTTATCAGTACCAAAATACTTGTTAATTAATCCGTATCGATAGAATATTTATTATTTTTCAGTGTCAATCCCAATTTCTTTTCAGACCTTGTTCTCATGCACTTATGGAACTGACTTAAAAGGAGACTCATACATAAGAGAGAAAGTGAAAATAAACATTTTCAGAGAAAAAAAGGTTGTTAAACTTAAAGAAACCAGTCTTTCCTAGCATTTATTTTACCTCCCGAGATAGCAGGCCTCATTCTATTAATCAGGAAATAAAAACTCCATTACTCAGATAATATTTGCAAAAACAACACAAAACTAATTAGTACATGGTTTTTAGGTACTCAAATACTAATACCTTATTTTTAGTATTAAAACATTTTATCCCACCTTCACAAAAAAAAAGATCACGTTTGGTTTATAATGCCTAACTTAACTGGTATTTGAACTTCAGCAATATAAATTAATAAACATTTGTAACAAAGCTCATCACAGACGGTCATCAATTTTACTAATAAGATGAGAAGAGATATGCCATCATAGAGATATTTATAGGGGAACTAATCGACATTCAAGCAGAAAAATAAGAAAAACTTCCATGAAGGAGCTGGATAGTATCATTGCAAATTTCGCGAGCGATAATATTTCTCCCATTCCATTTTTTTAAACATTATTAAGAACACGAATACGGCAATACTTAAATCCACCATTGGCTTTTTAAGCATCCAGCTAAAATAACCTAACTCTCAGCATATAATAAAATATGTTTGAAATAAGTTGCAAATGCTAATATCTGAAAAGCAGTCATTATTACAAGGTTCATAAATTAACTGAAAAATAACAAATATATTTACCTCTCTTTTTAAAGTTCTAAATTAGGTAATAATTTCTTATGGATAAAAGCTACCAGCAGACTACGAAAAGCTTATAGACAAGAAAAAGAAAAAAAGTTAACAACTATTGAGGTAAATTAATAAGGAATATGCTTTCTTTGTCAAACTTAATTAAAAATAACCCTGTTCCTTGTTTTCAAACCACAAAAACCACATGTATGCTTATAAAATAAACGAAATTATACGATAGATTTTGCACACTAATTAAATCAATTAAATTACCAAATTAAAAAATTGATTATTGTCACAAAATGAAGATACTTACTTTGTATTCAACCTTAATTACCTCTGACAGTGTACAAGGCAACCATACAATTAGTACGAAAAGTTCACTTTTAAAATGTATTTCGGTGCAGTAATTACAATAATCGCTGTTGAGCGATTCTTGGAAACGTAAGTTAAGTTAAGAGGTTAAATATTGTTAACTTGGTGAGGATTGGATGACTAAGTGCGGTTGATACGTTTTGCCATAAAATTAGATGAGATAATTGCTGAGAAGACGGTTCTTAGTGCACTTAAAGTGCGAAGATGCCTACTTCCCTCCGAATGAAAGATGTTTGGAAGCAAATGCATGAGTTTTATAGTAACAGTTGATGCTTCTAATATTCTACATCGGTATCGGGAATAACGGCAAATTTTCAAATAATATCTTTTAATTTTTACAAATAAAAACTTTGTTCCCCTGTCATATTGTTTCCCATAAAAATTAATAATTCCCAATAAGTTTCTTAGGAATTCTTCATAATATTCAAGAAGAGGACAAAATAATATTTCAGTTTTTATTTTAAGCAGTTGAATATGACCTACATTTTAAAATGTTTCTATCTATCTGTTTATTAGAGAAGAACCAGAACTGATTTTATAGCACGTTTTAAACCAGCTTTCTATATTTTGAGAATATGTAAATATATTCAAATGCATTTATGTTTCATACCTTTCTACACGTTTATTTCAACTAAGAACAATATATCCCTCTTTCTTATTAGTGGGATTTGACGACAAAAACTAAATGTATAAAATGTAATTTCCAATTTTTGTAAAATTGAAAATCATCTATTGTAATAATTTACAGCCAATACTGTGAAAAGTCAAGTATTCAGCTGCTATTTCTATTACAATTCATCACTGTTATTTTTCGATTTTATTATTTAGCTGAATTTTCAACAAATGTGGTATGAAAAGATTAATAACACCATTAAAACTAATGTTTATATTTAAAATCTAAATTATTTTTATATTTATTACTGTGAAAGATTCAACTGATGTAAATGTTGCAGAAGCCATTGATTGGAAAGAAAGTAAAAATACCATTTTCATCAATCTGAAATTACTATAAGAGTCGCCGAGGCCTAGTGGCAGAATCGCAGGTTCGAGACACGATTTCGCCAATGATTCACCGAGTATACGAGGCTGGTGCAAGTTAAATCTGTCGACAGACAAACATCCTCCCAATGGTGTGGTGCAGAAGCTTGGAGATGGAGGTTTCGCCTCTGGTCTGGTTCTCGTCAATTTACTGCTGTTCAAATTACGAGATCCGTTTCAAAACAGCCCTCATACAGCTTCAAAAATAAATCTAAACTGAAATTACTGCAAGCAATAAAAAGGCATAAATTTACATTCTGTATAGGCACCACAATTTTTCTTTATGACACTACTGTTTATTTAGTTCCTTTTTTTTATCAGTCCCAGTTTTCGCGTCTTTTTTCTTATAATAGTGGAAGAAACTTTCAATAAAAGATCAATAGATGGCGCTGCATGCACAAGTACTCAAAATGAACGTTGAAGTTCTCGGATTCGAATCCGAGAAAAAAATGAAAAGGGTCACCCAGAAAAAAATATTTTGCAAATTAATGAAAGCATGTAATTATTTAAAAATATTTTTTTCTTTAATAGTTGATGCTTTATAAAAATAATGAAAGCTGAAATCTAATAAATAAATTTTAAATTTTGTTCTTGGAACTATTCATTCAATAAAACATTCAATAAAAAATCAATAGATGGCGCTGCATGCGCAAGTACTCAAAATGAACGTCTCATGTTCTCGGATTCGAATCCCGGAAACAATGAAAAGGGTTACCCAGAAAAAAATATTTTGCAAATTAATGAACGATGTAATTATTTAAAAATATTTTCTTCTTTAACAGTTGATGCTTTTTAGAAATAACGAAAGATGAAATCTAATAAATAAATTTTAAATCTAGTTCTTGGAACTAAAATAGAAGATCTTTCAATGTCAAAAATCTTTTTCTTAAGTTTCATTTAAAAGTAAGCAATTTTCACTCATAGTTTTAAAAATTAAACCAACTGTTTAATTTTTTTATTATAATGCATAATGTTTATATACAGAACCAGGCCTTCCTCCTGTCGATATCAATGCTGAGCCAAGAGGATCTTCAACAATCCGAGTATCATGGAAGGTATAAAAACTCATGTACTTTACAATTACCCGTTGCTTGTTTTCTAAGCATTTATTTATTTTAATCTTAATGTCTATGTAAGTAAAATATAAAAAGACCTTATTTTATCATCATAATATCGTAACATCACTAAAAATATTTATACAGTAAAGTCTCAGTTATCCGACATTCCTTTAACCGACATGGGTTATGAATTAATGAAAAATCAGAAAACGGAAATTGCACTCAGTACTTTTGCTTGTTGAGTTTTTGTTGGGCTCTCTGCAGGAGGTCAAGGTCAGGCGCCTGGTTGCCATTCATTGAATGTTGCTGGCGACTCCAAACCAATTAGACTGCTGTGGTAGTGAATGTCGTTATTAATATCTTGTTTATATTTTTTATGAATAGGTGAGGGCTATTGAATAATGTGATTTGACAGACGATGAAATAGTCCTTCTTGTAAACAATGGATACGACGAGCTTGAAGAACGTCCAAGTGAGATCAGTAATGATAAAATGAGTCATAAAAACGAACTAAGGCTAAGCAGTCTTGAAATACATTAAAGACCAAGTGGAAGCTTTAAGTACGGAGTTTCCATGAGATTCTGCAATATAGCAGCTCGAAAATATCGATCTACAGAATAAGCAACCATTAAAACATTTTTTTTAGATAGTTATAATGCTTTTATGCATTTTTTATTAAGAAAGGAAACGATGATTAGTTGCCTTCGTAGAGTTACCAATTGACTTCTCTATTTATCTCGAAATTCGTCATATAATAAAAATATAATACGAGGTATGTTGCATAAAAAGTGTTCCCTCGCTTTCTTTCCTCATTATCCAACATCGACCTTCCTCGTTTATATCAGGCAACAGAAACTTTACGTGATTTATTATGCATAGATGTAGAGTTAAATGTTCATCATATATTATAGCATCATCAACCCCTAACGTTGAACTTTCAATGCGAAACAAACAAACCAAATTATAAGATTTACAATAACAAGTCCAATGCATTGCAGTAACTGAAGAGTAAACATGAAGAGTAAATTTGCAAAAATAAATTGTACTGGTGAAATTTCTTAGCTACTGATACTCCATATTTATATTTTTAATTAATTAAATTTAAAGATTAGCGATGATAAAATCAATCTTAAATTATCACTATTAGAGATAATGAAGAGATGAATCAGATAATTACGTTGAATTATTGATTTTCTTGGGAGATATTTTTATATCCGTGTATTGTTTTAGTTGTAGTAATTTGTGTCAATCTGCTTAGAGTGCAATTTTTTTTTTATCTACATGAAATTTTTCAGTAAGGTACTTAAATAAAACACAAACAGAAAATTTTCTCATACCCAGAAAATTTTACGAGACACAGGACAGACGTAAAGGAATGTTAAGTATGTGCCATGATTATTACTCAGGAAAGATTTATGAAAGAAAAATAAACAAGAAACATCTTTATACTAACTGAGAATGTGAAAAAAAAAGTTTTCAGAAAAAAAAAAGAATGTACGGTCTTTAGAAGCTGTCAAACTGTCTGTCAACTACGAGCAGCTGCTCTTGAAATTGGAACTCAGCGCTTCTAAATGTGCTCAGCTAACAGAGAAACGGGAAAAAATGTTTTTAAGCATGTTGTTTTGAAATACTCTTGAGATAAAGGAAGCGTTTTCTGAATTAAGTAGTATTATAACTTATGAATTAGCATGTTTTTAAAAAAATAAACAGCATTGCAAATTCTTACTTTTGGGGTTTTGAAAATTACAGTCATTGAATGGGAAGTAAATAGAATAATGTCAATGGAATTTTTAATTAAAATTTAGGTACCACAAAATCTTTTTTTAAAGTTTTTCACGCGATTGATTCTTGCTATTATGAATTCTGATAAATTTATCACCACTTATCAGTATATTTAAAATTCTTTTTTGAATTTTAATCGTAAAATTTATTATGCATAGAACAAATTTTGTTAAAAGTGTTTTCTTCTTTCTGTGATTATGTACTAAAGAGTTAAATTTCTCATTTCCTTTCGCCCGTATTTATTTATATAGCAATATTTACGTTTCTCAAATATAAAAGAATACTATATGATAATAATATGCATTTTGTTAATTAAATAATATAGCTGAAACTGTCATACTACTATGGAATTTCCAACAGAACTCTCTGAACTTTTTAAGTATGAAAAAAAAATCGAAAATTCCAAATTATCCAAAATGAGCATGACATTTAGAAAGCTGATTCTAATTATTAATTTTCTTTTCAGTTCTAATTATTTTATTTTTAGTTTAAAAAATACACTTCAAATTTTAGAAATTCTCTTACATATAAATTTCACAGTATTTCGAGATAGTTCTGTGTATGCAAATATCATTCCATTTTCCAGCCTCCACCTAAGGAAAACTGGAACGGTGAGCTAAAAGGCTACTACATCGGATATAAGGCCAGGGACTCCAACCAACCTTATTCTTACAAATCTATGGAATATCTTCCTGAGGTGCAACAAGAATTTTTCCTCACTAACTTGCTCAAAGCTTCAGACTACAGTGTCGTCGTGAAGGCCTTCAATTCAGCAGGAAGTGGGAAACCTTCGCACGAACTGTATGTCAGAACACTCGATGGAGGTAATTGAATAGAACAGCGGTTCCCAACCTATGGGCCGCGGCTCACTTGTGGGACTTGGATAATCTATTAGTGGACCGCGGAACGTTAGTCAAGAGTCGAAGTCAGGGGAGCTTCAAGAGTCGTCTTTCATTTTTTCAATCTTATATGTATATAATATAAAAATACAAAAATTTGGAAATTTTTTATGCCTACTTTTTAGTCTGGAAACGTCTTTTTTGCCTCGTGGTTGGGGCTTTGTGGGGAGATAAAGGCTTATTTTAACGCTTATTCGTTAGCTGTTAGCAGAAAAAAAAGCACTATGAATATCAACGGGAAGTCTCCACTCCTGATGAGAGCTTTACCGTAATATTCTTTCCATTATTTTATCATTTGCAATTTTCTCGTTTTATCTTGTTTTTGTCATTGTTTTTACACACATATACACGCACTTACACAGTGTCTGTTTTACTTGTATATTATACTTAGTGGGCCTCAAAATATTTTTTACACAGCAGGTGGTCCGCACAACCAAAAAGGTTGGGAACCGCTGGAATAAAAGACAGGAAACATGTGCTTTATACAGTTTGTTTACTATTTCTATTTGTTTTGCCATTTCTAAATATACAAGTTGCCGTGTTTCTAATCCCATTTGGAATTGCATTTCTAGTAATGTCCGTGAGTCAAGGACGCATGATAAAGGAGGTTTGGCATCTTATGTTAGTTCAAAGCAGCCTTGGAGAACTTAGGCAGCATCTAAGATAGATATCTAAAATAGCTCCAATATATAGGATAGGTTACCTTTTCGGTGATCTTTCAGTGGAAATAGACCCACATTTATGTTTTGCTTGGAGGAAATCCCACAGTAGCTACTAGTCCGACAGCAGCGAGCAATTAGTTTCATATGTCTATTAATTTTTGAATACTATTGGTTAAGTACAGGTTGAGGACAGAACTAAAGCTACCAGATTTTCTAAACTTTGTTCCAGTACACTGTCTGGGAGAAGTGGTTTGGGTACTGGGCAAAATTCAATAAATATGCAAATAAATAAATAAAAACAATTCAGAAACAACAAAATAATTAATTATTAAAACAAAACATTTTTAATCAGGAAGAGATAAAGAAAAATTGTTATAATTTTAACATTTCTTACAAGCTGTTTCATCCACATAGGTCATATCAGAATGAACCTATTATATATATAATGAAAGTTTGGAATGATAACTCTTCAGAAGCTAGGTTTTTTAAGGTTTAAACTAGTCTATATTTTTTTTAATATGAACTGTTTACTAATAACTGAAAAACGGGACAATCAAATTTATTTCAAATTCGTAATGCATTCTAGTAAGATCGTCCTCAATCCCAGACAAAGAGTCGAAAGTCAGGGCCGTACCGGTTAAACAAGGAAATCTGGTCACTTTAAACGTGTAGAAAAAGTTGGGAAGGAGAATTAACTTTAATTTTACATTCATTAAAAAAAATTAATGTATTTAACAATATAAACTAGGTAATCTTTTTTTAATACGGGATTCTTAAAATTCAGGACAATCCGGGGCATTTAATCCAAAATCGTGACAAATCCAGGACACATTTTCAATCCAGAAACGACAGTCCAAATTCGGGACTGTTCCGGTTAATCCGGGAAGTCTGATCACTTTAATAAACCCATAAGCTTTTGCATTCCTGTTGCTCAGCCATGTCATTCCTGTACTAACTGGTGAGCCAATATATATGTTGTTAGATCAGTTAGCATTTTTTCTTTTTTTGCTTTAGTTTCATGAACTGTTTCAATACAATGCAATGTTGAAGTTTTGAATATGCCTGTAGTACCCTCTTAACTTATACATTGATAAGCACGTTAAATACAAATTAATGGCTACTGAAAATGTCTGTTTTATTAAATATTGCATAAAATCTAAATTAAGACTGTGTACTGCGAAAAAATCTATATATTTAAAATAATATGGTAAAACCTTCAGACAGTTCGCCAGCCCCAACCACTCGATGGATTTCGATAACTTTTATTTCATATGAAAGCTTATGTCATCTAAATATGTCATCAAGGATCGTATTCCCCACACCCTCATTTTCGAACGAAATCGAAAAAACATATAGAGAATGTATGGTGGAGAAATGTTTTTTCGATTTGTTCGAAAATGGTGGGGAATACGACCCTTGATGGCATATTTAGACGTCATAAGCTTTCATATGAAATAAAAAATTATCGAAATCCGTCGAGTGATTGGGGCTGGCGAACTGTCTGAAGGTTTTACCATATTATTTTAAATATATAGATCCCAACAGTTCCATCAAAATGGCGTGTCAAAAATATTGTAAAATACCTTTTGTAGGTGATGGAAACTTTATTTAGGGCGATATCATTCTGTATTTATGGATCTGAAGACTTTCATGCCGAAATTCGTGAAAAAGTTATACAAAACATTACATGAAATCTACTATGGTTTTATGGCCTGTTCCACTGATCTTCATGCAGTATTTAAAACTGAAAAAAGTAGTAGCTGAAAGCCTCGAAGCAGCGAGGTGGGAGGGGCAATGCTGAGCAAAGTGGGTGCTGGCCGCGAAGTCGCCTGGAGGGCTGCGAGAGCGGCTAGTGCTTCTTAAACTTGTAAATAATGTTTTCAAATGGAATCAAATAATGGAATTTTAGCTTTAGGCAGTTTTGGCAAGTAACGGTTCTGTCAAATACTGAAACACTAGTAACTAAAAATACTTCAGAAAAGTAAGTTATTACGTTAAAGAAAATAAAACTAATAGCTTTGGTTGCTTTATTATTGCTAAAAGGTGACATTTCCCCATAAGGAGAGATTTGGTGATGAATTAAAAAAGGGCCCAAGAATAGAGGTGGTTGTAATGATGATAATAAAAGTATGCTGAAAGTCCGAATTATAATATGTTATAGTTATAACTGGGATATCATGTGTTTTTTAAATGCACGATAAATTAGGGAGTGTAATTCAGTTATTTGTATGCTACAATGTATAAAATCTCTTATTTGCACACTACAAATCTTGATTTCCTTTTCAGATCTGCCCCCAGCTCCTTCACTGTACGTGCTGGCCACATCGCCCACGTCCGTCAGTTTGAGATGGAATACTAGAAAGATTGATAACCCTTTGTCAGGTATATATATCATATACAGATACTCTTGTCTATGGCAAACTCAGAAGATTGTTAGTAAACATCAAAAAGCATCAAAATTGTAGTGAATAATTGTGTCACAAATGACGTTTAATCGTTGAAAATATGAATGCAGTTTCTTACGTTACGCAAGGATTTCAAATAGTATAATAGTAAAAATGTTTATTTGACGATAAGTTTACAATCCTGCTTATTGCGAATAGTTGAAGTGCTGGAAATGGAATGACATGAACGAAACTATTGCAAGTGTTGTTCACATTCATTTTCGTGGACGTCATTGCACAGTCTACAACGACGTAAAAACGTTTTTCGGAAGCGCACTAAGTTGCCAAATATGCTGCTGTTGTTACGTTGAAACCTATATTAGCTTGATACCGACATAAGTGAATCTACCAACCAATGAAAGCGTTCAGCGATAGATTTCTGACTTCATATACTTTGCAGCCAAAACTTCATTTTCACGAATTACACTGACTATACACCGTTACCAAACAATTTTAATGAATTGCGGAAGTTCCACGAAGCTCATCCAAGTACGACTTTGTGTAGCATACACAAATAATTGTTTGAATTAAGGACAAAAACCATTGTAGAAAATCATTTTTTTTGCAGAAAATCATATTTATGCCAGAACATACTCCCCTGGGGAAGCACCACGAGTACGTGGATGAGAAGGTGCCGGATAAATAAGCGGGATCTCGCTTCTCCTGGGGGTAGAATAATGGTGCGGTTGGGTGATAGTGCATACCTCCTACGGGAGGGTTCCGGCCATGGCCTATGATGGCTACTAGGACTCCAGTCTCACTACTTGAGCTATTGTAGCGACTGTCATTCAATGGTCCCTGGAGGCCTTGGCAGGCAGTTTTCAACTAATAAGTCTTAAATCTACCATTTTTTGATAAAATTTTATTCCATGTTCAGTTTTTAACTTCAAATAACAACTAAATAATTTTATTAAAATAAAAAAAATGTTTTAAACTTTTTTATAAAAAAAGCTTTTATATTTTATTATTATGCTTCTCAATAATATTAAAATCAAAATTATCAAAATTCACCAAGAAATCTCATCTTCCCCCCCCCCATCCTAAACAAAAGAAGAAACCCACTTATCCTGAATTTTCAGCAAATACATATTAATGAGCAAAATGGCTCAGCGAGAGATATATTTTAAAAATGTGTCTTTCACTGAGGAATATACAATTATAAAATTTAATTTTGATACGATTGTTAACTAGTGACGACATTGTACTGCTTTAATATTTATGTTCTTTTTATTATCAGATGTTCCAATCTAAGTAATCTTTTGATCACTGGTGGACTGGGTCTGAAAATAGTGTTTGCCATGAGTGGACGGGGGGCCCTTGCCCTATCACATTTAGAATGACCTCTTAAATATATTTTTTAATTTTATTTATTACAGATAGAATAAATTAAAATAAATAAGTTGATATAATCTATTCTTAATCTACTATTACCAATTACAGTATACACGTATTATACATATTATTGAAAGTAATAAATACCAATTTTAAATACAAGTTTATTATTGAATATTTTGGAGGTTGTATAACATTATTTACAAGCCCAAAATATAATATATATCTTCCAAATATAATTTTGGACCTAAACTGTTATTTTGAGAATTTTTTAACCAAACTGTAAATAAAGTGCAAACTATTTACTAATTCTAATTTTTTTAAAAGAATACTTCTTTCTATCACATATTAACAACTCAAAAGTAAGGAAATGTACTGCATGGTGTCCAAGGGCAAATCAGTTCACTAGATGACTATGCAAATCTGTCAATAATTATTCTGCATCCAAATCATCGAACAATTCCTTTTCAATAGATAGCAGCATATAGAATTCCAAGTTCTCCTTAGACAATGACTTTCTTATTATAGTCTTTATGATCTTTAGCTTCGAAATTTCACTACTATGAATACATAATTCATCCCTCAAAAATAGATTTCAAACTTCTTAAAGACAAAGTTCTTTTAAAATATTTTCAATCGACGCAGGTCCATTAGGATACAAACTATAACAGGAAAATGAAAATCCTGAGTAAAAGAGTAGAAAAAAAGCATAATGGTCGGCATTACACAGAAACCACCTCAAACATAATTATTACTGTTAGCGAAATTAACTCTAAATAAATATAAAGAGAAAGGACCATGTATAATTAAATTTTTATTAGTTATTTATCCGTTATTTATAGCATTGATTATTTAAACCCTCACACGCTTGGCGGATGAAGAACGTTACCGAAATTCACTAAATTTTAGGCAAATGTGTTGTTTACAAATCCGTTTGATAAAAAATAAGAGACTGGAATTATAAATATTTAATTACATTCGGTGGCGATCTTAGCAAACGGTCTGCAATTCCTTAGCTTTCTAGCATATATTTTAACCGAGGAGAGACTGACAAGACTTCGAATTCATAAATTTTATTTTTCACGTCTGCATCCTACAAATTTGTATTTCATTTTAGTACATTTTTAATGTTCACTACTCAAAACGAACTCTCAGAGAAGATTTTTCGTTTTGACTCCATTCTTCAAGACCCACCCCAAACTTAACTGCTAATAACTTGATTTACAAAGAAGAATTAAACGAGTAAATATACATTATTTTTAAAGATTCACACAAGAATTCAATATTGTAAGCAGGTCTGGATCCATGGATGTATACCTCATAATTTGATCTAAGTGAATAAATTTCTCGTCCGCAGTAATTATAACGCAATTTCACAATTAAAATAACAAAAATATGATTAAATTTATTTTATTTTAAATTCCGTAAGTTAAATATTTCGTATACGGTTTTAGCGACAGAGGCTGAAAGAGAAATGCCGTCCTATAGTGGGCCATCCATTCTAAGAGAAACGAAAGAAAATTCTTTGAATGATCTGGAATTTTGAAATTGGAGTAATTTTACAAGTAATATTTCAGTAATTTGTCATTAAATTGATGTCATTAAAAATATAATTTTTAAAATGGTTCAAAAATCATTTTTGTAAAATAATATTTTTGGAGATATCTCGAAAAAACGTCAAAATGGTGCTCAATTTTTAATTAACTGTTGGGTCTATAATTGTGAAATTTGGTGCAAACATACTATGGAAGTTGAAAATGGAGAATTTTTAATAATTTTAATTAATTAAAAGTTAAGCAAGAATTGAAAATTTTTCAGCGATAACATTTCCGTTATTTCGCCAGTTTTTTTTTTTTAATAAATTTTTTTTCTTTCTTTGTTACTTCAAATAAATTTACTTTTTAAATATATTTACTATATTATTTTGATAGATTTACCACTGAAACCACTCTTTCAAATGACGGCAAGATAATTTTATTTATTTCTTCGTTATAATTAGGTAAAATATTTACTAAACGATTAGATTAATAATATGTAATAATTGTAATTTAAATTAGAATTATGCATGCTCAAAATAAAAAAATCTTCATCGATTCTCAAGATTTTTTTAGACTTTTTAACAGTTGAATTTAAAGACTTAATCAATAATTTCATTAGATGCAAAACATACTGCATCAAAATTTGGTTCAAATACTAATTTCCTGTTCTTCTTTTTTTACAACTAATTCATTTCTGGGTTTTTAGCTCTTCCCTCAAAATATTTTTACTCCTTTTGTAAGATTTGCATGTCCTACTCTCTGCCGACTGGAAACAGGAATAACTCTTTTCTCCCCAGTTATTTGCCAAGAAAGAAGCACCAAAAATTTGTCCAATGGATTGAGGTTCCTTTACCGTTTTTACAACGCTGTAAACATGACCAGATAATCCCCACCACAAAAAAAACCCCCATAAATTTAAGAAAAGAGCGAGTGTCCCCTTTTCAAAAACGTCCTTTGGTCCTGAAATTACATGATTTTTCTTTCCCCCCCCCTTAAAAATTTTAGCTCCCCGAAGAAGACTTTTTTCTGTCTTTTACTTTAGACCAGTTCGCTTGCCTGTCAGTTTTACGACAACAAAATACACAAACAAAAAACACGTCGTTTAGCCATCTCCAAGGACCGCACCCTTCTTGCACAGAGGGATTAACATCTCTTTCTGCCGGGGGGCCTCCTAGAAGAATAAAAATCGTGTGGCTATTGCGTCTCGGCCTTGAATAGAAAATGTTGCGGAGTTTAGAATGAAACTACTTGCTATTTTCCTTAGAAAAGGCACAGGAAATTTGCTTGAAAAAGAGCTCTGCCCTTTCTCTCTCACAACATCCTAGGGGCCCACATTGAGTTATGTGTAAGGGGGCCCACATTGAGTTATGTGTAAGGGGGCCCACTTGCCATTGGGCAAGCTGGCAACCTAGCCAGTCCGCCACTGCTTTTGATCACAGGAAATTCTGCAGCCTATAACTGCACAGAACTCCGATACATCGATTCACATAAAATATGTTTTGAATAAAAATGAAGTGAATGTTACACAGTTAGATAAATTTATTTTAATTTATTCCGTAGAGGAAAATTATTTACTAAAACTATTATTATTAACTAAGTAATGTTTTGTCGTAGACAGACGGTACACTTTCAAATCACTATGTTTTATCCCAAAGCACATGTATATAATCATCGTCGTGAAAGAATCAAATCTTAAGACGCCAACATATTAATAAGTATCATTTAAGAAAATTTTAAATTTTTTAAAATTTTTAACATTATTTATACAGAGCTGAAATGCTTGTTCTGCATTAAAACTCAATAGAGAGAATGAAGTATCATATAATTCAGCACCCTACCGCGAATATAAATTAATATCTTAACCCTGTTAACGAAAACTCTTCCACTAACTCATCAGCATGGGGCATTTACTTTGCAGGTTATACAGTACATTACCGCGAGGATAATGGTCAGTGGCAGGAAGTGGCCGTCGTAGCCCCTGAAGACAATACGTACACCCTCACCAATCTGCAACCTCAGAAACTCTACCAGATTTACGTGACAGCCACTAATCAGTACGGAAAGGGAGATCCCAGCGAAATAGTTGCAGTTAAAACCGATGAAGGTGGTGAGTAGATTTTGTCTCATTCCTTTTAATGAAAAGATTAAACATTAATCGATATGTATTAATGATTTCTTATAGATATCCACAACATCGTTGAAATGATTATGTATTTCTCTCAATTATTCAAAAGATATATCAACCGTATTTGTGATTAATCTCTCATGTACACTTGAGACCAGTGGCGAATCCAGGATTCGGGTCTGGGGGGGGGCTGAGGTCATAAACATTTTGTATCGTAGTGACGAATGTCAAACCTCATGGCTTATATAAACCAAAACACTTTAACTTTACAGGATTTCCTCTCCTGACAATAAGAATAAAAAAGAACACTACAATACTTTCGATAATTTAATAAAAAATACAATGAAAATGCTGGCCAAAAAATTTTTTCGACCGTGCCAACGCTACAAGTGCAAGTGGAATGACTAGAAAAGTAGAAAATTTACAAGCCTGTCCAGTCAGAAAGCAATGTTGTCACGATTTTATTACTATTCTTTTAAAATGAAAATTAAGATCAAACAGTTGAAGTGATTTTAAATTAAATCAAGAATTTTGGTTTAGCTCTGGGGGGGGGGCGGCAGCCCGATAGCCCCTCCCCTGGATTCGCCACTGCTTGAGACTACTACTAATGTGCAGTAATCTGTACATTAGCAATAGTCTTCTAGTACTGCTCTTTTACTGTCTGTCTTCTAATAGTCTTCTAGTAATGTTCCATTAGCTGATTTCGTTTCCGTTTAAAGAGGGGAAAAAATTTCATCCGTAATTTCCTACAAGATTTTGTATTGCCTGGTAAGACCAAAATATGTTTAAGAAAAATCGCAAATATTATATTAAACTCCCTTAAGAGTAATATAGACTTACCAGCTGTTTAATTAAAAAAAGCATTAAATCTGTGTACAAAAATTAATTGAAATCATAAATGACATCTTCCTAATGTGCAAAAATCG
The DNA here is from genome assembly GCA_013235015.1 of Araneus ventricosus. Taxonomy (NCBI): domain Eukaryota; kingdom Metazoa; phylum Arthropoda; class Arachnida; order Araneae; family Araneidae; genus Araneus; species Araneus ventricosus. The sequence continues at coordinate 1,464,572 of BGPR01000010.1, read as the reverse complement.
GACTTTGGTATCGGTAAAAAAGGTGTAAACATCCATGAATGAAATCTGTTTTAAAATAAATTTTAACAAAATTAAACTAATTATAGTTAATTTAATTACAGTTAAGTAGATTTAAAATTGTGATTATCTTCCAAATCATCTGTATCATGTACCGATCTATATACTAATGCTTATAAAACTTTTATTTCGAGGAAGAAAAATGCGTAAGCCTGTCACGGGACAGATTACTTACTTCTCGTCATAGCTGTGGCCTAAATTTCGTTAGAATCTGACCTTCACTGTGGTTGTCGAATTTTGATAAGATATACAAGTATTGTTCTAGAAAAATCTTCACCATTTACATTCCAAATAAGTGACTCGTTTTACTCACGCTAATTATCCTATACGAATTTCCCGCCTTTTCAGAACGAAGAAAAAATAGATCATCACGCAGGAATTCGTTTCTGTAATGTATTTCTTGGATGACGCCTTTTGAGATGGTTTTTTCCCTATAAAATTCCCTACAAACTTGTTCCGGTGATTTCGTCACCACCTTGCATTCACCAGATGCAAAAATGCCGCTTTAGTTTCTTCCGTCATGGAAACACGACGATATTTTAGAACTCTTTTTTTGTTTCATTTCACCTGCAGTCGGTTTCACTACATATGAAGTTACTGGGTTTTCGATTCGTCTTTTCAATGTTAGCAAGCATTGTTTCAGATTTCATCTGCTCGTCTGCAGACGGAAAAATGTTGTGCATAAATAAATATTTAATCATTTCAGGAAATATAAAACATTATTTAACGTATTATTAACGTTATTTTTCTTTTCCAGAAATAAGTATGCGTTAAATTTCTTAACGGATATAATATTAGGTAATTTAATGCATTCCACGGGACGATTCATTGCTTTTTGCTCTTTAGTTACTGGTTGCAAGACGCCATTTTTGAATTTTGTATATTTTCTAGAGGATAAGATGTTTATATAAATGCATTAAGATGATTACGTAGATGTCAGATGATTATGATGCTTGGTGTATTATTTTTTGAATTAACGAAAATGTATTATTTGTATTCCCTATATTGTTGTTTTAACCCTCTGACTGCCGAATTGTTTTGAATTACTATTTAGATGCCACGTTTGAAAACATGTTAAATTACCGTTGAACCAAGCGAATTGTTATTGACATGCAAGGCTTTATTAGTATAATATGATTCAACGTTTTAAAAATACTAAGTAAACCCATTAGCTTGCGAGAATATCAGGATGCATCAGAAAATGGACTTGCTTCCAACCCGCAGAAATCTCGGGATAAGCAGTCAGACGGTTAATCCTTTCTGCCAATGTGAATTCATTCCATTCTCCGAATAAGTTATGTAAATGATAACTTTACAATAGTAAAGTTTGTATTTCTTAATTAGTGTTTTGATCCTTTCTGGCATCATAAATCCATTCGTTTTTCGTAATCAGAGTTTTGAATAATATCTTTGATATTTTATGGTCATAAATCTGTCATGCGAGGTCTGAATAAATATTATCGAATATGCAAATTCTTTCTCTTTTCATCTGTACTCTTTATAGTACAGATGGATAGCTGACAATACGTTACTAAAGACTCTTCCTCCGATGCTAATCGTCTCCTCTGCATTATTTTACATATATATGCAAGAAATTCTTCAACAATTAAATAGAGAATTATGGGAATTCTTGGATTCATCCTTTCTAAAAAATTCTATCACATTTTTCAAACTTTCTTTAAAACTAATATTTCCATATATCAGTAAATTGAATATATGATTTCAAGTAAATTAATCAGGTTTACCGACCTTCAAATTGCTAGCTCTAGAGATATTTGCTAGGGAAAGATAAAGCCCAGACAATGAGTCAAATGCGGACTATCTCAGCTAATTTCGAACGACTAATCACTTTATTTTTACACTAAGGCAACATTGCATAACGGAAATATTCAAAAGACTTATACTGAAGAGGCATTATTCATTGAAATAGAGTGACTATATTCTACTAAGAGTAAAAATTGGGAAGGATGATTCTTCAAATGCTAGTTTTTAAAAAAATTAAATCTAATTTATCCTTTTCAAAAAATTTTAATTGAAGTGCTTTGTTATAAATAAACAGCGGAAAAGTTCGAGACATTCAGTTGAAATCCAGAACATTTTCTCATTCCTTGACAAAACAATTAAAAGTCGGGATGGTCCTAGATAATACTGAACATATGGTTGTTTTATCTCATGATTACTTTGACTAATACTTTCGAAATCGGTTATTTATTTTATCTCACTTCTGATTTGTGGCCAGAAGTTTTCAAAACTACAGGCCACAAGTCAGAGGATGAGATATTCTGAACCTCAAAATTCGGAGCCAGAGAGATGAAAAACATTGTGATCTTGGACGACACTAAAAAATAAATTTTCATGAACAAATCTGTGTGAGATTTAAAAATTAGTTTCTTGATTCTGCGTTATTGTTTTAATTAAAATTACAAAGAAGTATTCAAATACTAGACCTTTTTTCGTTAAAATGTTTTCACTGTTTTTTTTTTTATTATTTTTTTATGCCGTCAGAAAACTCCTTCCGTTCCATTCCACATATATATTTGTATCCAGGAGCCACAAGAAACCTGATGTCTTTAACGGTTGAATTTATAACTTTCTTTCCGATAGTTTTACCACATGCAGATCTGGTTTCTTTTTATTGCTCAGAGACTTTCAGAATACGGCACAGTTTTATCTTGAAACTCTGTCGTCTTTCTGAAGTGTTTTCTTGCGGTTCCTTCCGAAACCCAAAACGCGGTTCCTTCCTGCAAAGGTATTAATTTTTTTGACAACGACGATGCTTCTCGCTAGTTTATGACTTGACTTCTGTTAGTGTGATCATTTTTTCTTAAACATGTTTAAGACCTCAGTGAAAGGCTTTTGGGGTTATTAAGGAAGTTAATAGTAAATGTAGGTTTAGAAACATTCTGAATTTTTCTTTTGTACTTTATAATGCAGTAATTTCCCCACAATTTAAATGCAGATAAAGACATTTTCTTTGAAATATGTTGCGTAGAGTTATACATCTTTCATTTACATATTATTCCGTTTAAAAAGGCTTAGCACAGTGATTCTTAAAAATCATTGCTCTCTGCATTTAGAGAATTATTGCTCGGTTGATTAATTTTTGAATAAATTAATTGAAAAATATTTCGTTTTTAACATTTAACGTAAGTTTCAACGAATATTTAACACTTATATTGATTTGTTTTCTCTGCTGTTTTATTAGATCACCTTCTGTTTTTGAGAATGCGTGATTGCATTGATTCGAAAAGAGTCCATGCAAAACTTGAGATATTGAAGGATTCCGGGTAATTTTTGTGCAGAATTATATCGTGAAATGCTGATGGATTTTTTGTAGTTTCATAACGAATTCTAATGTTTGTGAATGAATAATAATGTTTGTGAATTAATCACAGCTTATTAGTTCAAAAATATGGTAATTTAACGCACGCATGGAGAACGGGCACGACAACTAAGTGGTTAAAATTAATTTGCATGTGCGTTGAAAAATTCCGCCACACATCTGGGAATATACAATATTTATTCATATCAATTTTTTTCCGTGGATTAGAATATTTTTACAGAATATCTCATTAAATTAAATTCAAAATACAGACGTTTCTTATTTTCATTGAATGATTCGGCATGATAAGAATCGGTTATATCAAAGCAAAAATTAATTTACAAAGTTATAAAATGGATTGAGCATTTGTAGTCCATTCCATGTTTTTAAGGGCTGTTTAAATTTTCACATAAACCATCATTTGAAAATTGGACAAACAAAGGGCTTAGATTAGTTTCAATGCACAAGAAACGCATTAAATCAATCAGCTATGAATCACATAAATTCTAAATTATTTTGAAATGCTTTATTATATCACGAATTTATTTTGCCTGCAGATGGTCACTCCCTGCTCTCTGTTGCTGGCATGGGCCAAAACACAAACTACCTGGATATGGCGATAGTAATTCCGGTCACTGCCTCTCTTCTGACCATCGGAGTAGTCCTGATAGTGGCTTGTATATGCGTCAAGAAGATAAGAAGCCGGCACAATCTAGAACGAGGTGAAATATTTTTAAACTGATACTGTTAGATATAAATTTAATAATAAAAAAATAGCATTTCCAATTTCAGGAACGATCTTCCTGCTTTAAAAAAATGTTGCTTTAACTAATGAAAAAATGAGCTTAGGTATAAACAAATAATGGTGTAAAAATTGTAAAAAAGGTCTGTTGAATATATCGTTCACATAACTATTCAAAAACTTTTCCTTTCCGAAGATAATGATATTAAAATTCAAAATTGCTGTTGTATTTCAGTATTAAGCTTTTTTCCGTTACTTTTCTGATGCTTTTTAAACGTAGATCTGAAAGTCAAGGTGTATTCCAGATTCATGCTTTTGATTTTCATTTGCTAAAAACGGATAGAGCGCTTTGAGAGATGTTTTAAATGAACATTTTTTAATTATACAATAAGCGAAAACTTCTTTGATATAAATTTTAAGATCTTGTCCAAGGGATTAAAGCTTATTAAATGGACAGAATGCAAATAAAAATTAGGTTGTGGGAGGAAAGCTAAAGAGCATTTTTTTGGACATTTTTCTATATTGAATATTTTCAGTGCACCAAAAAACATTTTTTAATCATACAACGAAGTTGCTAATTCTGAACTATATATTAGAGAATAAATTAACTAGAAATATATTCTTAATATAGTGGAAATTCCATTTTCTTATTAGGAAAGTGTGTGAAACATATTTATACATCAGAATTGAGTTCGTACTCGAGAACAAACTCGCAGGTATTATAAACCTTGTGTAATCAAAAAAGACCAGTTTCTACCATGGCATTCCTTTTCTTTTCTAATGATGGCGACTTATTAGCGTTATCTTAAAATGATGAAGTTACAGAATTTTGAAACGCCAATTGTAAGATATGAGTGTTCGTGAGATTCTTAGTTGTTTCAAACCTGGTTTTGAAATAATCAGCAGTGTTACTTACTAGTACATCACTTGAGACCATGGATAGAATATAAAATTTCAAATGGTGTTGTCACAAAATTTATAAATACCTTGATCCCTCTATAGATCTAGAAATGTCGAGTCGATGAATGTAAAAGATCAAAAGTCAAGGATTCCATAAGATGGCAAATTTGAAGTTCCATTAGCTAGCATATAAGTGTCTTTGTATCCAAATTTGAATTTATTATGAATCAGTTAATTTAAATTGCTCTTTTTTTTCTGTTGCAGCTTTGGCAGCCGAGAAGCACTTGGCGATGGTTGGTACCCTTCAGAGATATGTGGACATTGATAAAACGCGCTCTCTGATGGACGCCAGCCGAATGGGCCACTACCCGCTGCCTTACGAGACTATACAAATGCTGGCGGACGACCAGGATGGAAATTATCCCAAAGGAGGACCCAATCAGGAGTTGAGGGCATTTGCGGGAGCAAAAGTAAGATAGACGCATTCTCATCACTCTATTATACAGTTCATTCATAAATATTTTTAAATACGCTCAGGGTTATTAAAATATTGGTATTATAATGTACTCGTCTGATATCAAGTTTTAATTTGAGAAAAAAAATATGAAGCAATTTTGTAGTACCTCTTTCTCTCTCTCTCTCTCTCTCTCTCTCTCTCTTATACTTTTCCCCACTTTATTTTTACAACTGAAAAGGAGGTGTTTCTTGAGCTGCAAAAGCCACAGCGTGATCCTAATCAAAGGGAAAGTCATCAACTGACATTCTTCTTGCCTTTTCTCCCCCTCCCCTTGATCAAATGTTGTACTTGGTTTTATTTTTTTTTTATCATTGAAATTTTTAATATCTGTGAGAAGGAAAAACTTCTGGTTGTCACATCTTACTAAATGTATTTTTATTATTTCATTTATTATCAAATCAAGTATTTAAATAAAGTTAAATAGTTTTTCGTAATAGAGAAAATAAACCTTGAGATGTTTTTTAATGTCCTTCTAGCGTAACAGGACTAAAAATTTATATGCACTGGCAAATAGTCTTGCCAATGCACTCGTTTAAATATATTCATCCATATTTCTCTCAATTGTCTAATTTTCATAATATAAAACTGGATTTTAAAATAAACGGTGAATTATTTTAAATATGAAGCGCAGCACGAAAAAATTAACATTGCTTCTTAACAAGGCTTTTAAAGCTTTTTCCACTCGCGATTCTTCTTTGGAAGGGAACAATTTTGTGACTCCAATTTCTTCCGATATATTTTATAGCAATTAATAAAGAAATAAGTGAAGCATTGAGTAATTAATGGAAAATAAAAGGAAATTTAATTTTAAATATTAATTCTGCAGACTTTTATAAAATTCTTTAAGTTAAGATGATTTTTTTAACAAATACAAATACTGAAGACTTTCAAAGAAGGTCCTATAAAATTCTTTAAGTTAAGATGATTTTTTTAACAAATACAAATACTGAAGACTTTCAAAGAAGGTCCTATAAAAGTTTTGGAGATTCCAACATTGTTACATGTTGACCCCTTTTGGGCTGACAACCAACAATTTACAAAGCCCTGATGTGTAGAAGTTAAACTAATGTATCCCACTCATATGTGCTTTCCATCAAAAGTAGCCACCTGCCAGATGATTCACCAACGAGTTACAATGCATGATCACATGATACAAGTCAAGTGCTCCGCGTCAGTTTAATTTTTGAATCTGTTGCGCATCTTGCATCTCCTGCACAGCAAAAGACAATGTTCAACTGGATGTTAGATTATATGTGATGTTAAGTTTGTCATATGACTAAAACGACATGTGTATTGGATTCATCAACACTGTTTATCCGTTTTTCAATTAAGCAGCTAGTGGTCATACTATGCGAACAGCACCGGTTTTCGTCTGATCGCAGTTTAAGCAGCATCGTGCTTCAGAGGGCGACCACGTAGGAACATTATGAGCCCTTAACATTCTTTTCTCCGTCTTGCGTCCAAACCTTAATCCCTCTCGGTAGCCTGTGTGGTCATTGTGGGATTTAATTCAATTAAACAGTGCCGAATACATTTTTTATCTTCGTTTTGTTTCGTCAACAAGAGAAAGGTGTTTCTCTTGAATGAATTTTTAAAAATACTAAGTTTATAATATGATTATCAAAGGAGCATAATATTTTGTGAATTATCGCATTGAATTAATATTCGTGGCTGCTGGCGTGTGTAAGGAATAATCAGGAAATGTGTATGAAAAACATACAGTTAAAACCAATTTGTTGAAATGAAACGTTTTATTGCGTAATATTGGATATAAAGTGACGTGTTTAAACAATAATTTCTAATATTTTTTAAAAATTTATTTGCAGGATGGACAACAAGCTCAATTCAACAAGACTTTAACACTGAGGAAAGGCAAGGACGAAAACATATATGACATGCCTCAATAATTCCTATAGGATTTAATCAGAGACTTCTAAAACTATGCAATTTAGAAAGCGATGTTTTTAAATTTAAGGCAGTTACTGTGTGCAGCAGTTGAATCTTCTGATACATGATCTGTACCCACACTGCAAGAAGTGTTGCAGCCTTCAAGAATAATTCTTCAACTGATTTGAAAATCAAACAACTGCTAATAATATATAATACAAAGTCGTTCCTTCTGCAAATGTGACAGAGTTGCTCTTGGATTTACTTCATCCTTTTATTCCTGTTGAGTGCTGTGTTCTACGCTCAATTATTATTTTTTATATATATCATTTGATGATTTTTTTAGAAAGTCCATAGACTAACGACTTATTCAGGCAACTAAAGTGGAGTTATGCCTATTTACTCTGTTATCTACATTCTGCTGGTGCCATATATATGTTCTGACGGAAATAATTTGAAAGAAGAGCTACTTTGTATTATCTTCTTGTGCCAGTTTTCAGAGACATGTTGTTGGTAACACGCGCGTACCTTCCGAATTAGGAGACGTACGGCTTTTTTCACAAAACAGTGACTTTCTTGCAGTTTTTTCTAAGAAAACGTTTTTATACTCGATTTGTGCGAATGTTCGAAGCTTGATGTGCATGTGGAAAGATTACGCTCACTGTTAGAAGCTTTTTATTGTGTGTAAATGAACCTGTTTCTACTGCAGTTATTGATGTGAAAAATAAGATAGGAAGTGTTTTCGTCAAATTCTTCGCTGTTATTTTCGCTGAGCGAAAGGAAAGAATTGAACAATATGATATCTTAAAGTGTGATATCGTTTTACGATTATGAAAAGGAAAGATATTGGAAACTTAATTTCCTGTTTGAATTTTTTATGGAAATTATTTACCTGATTAAAACTTGATTTACATTAAGGTAAAAATACCCTTTTAGATGTTTTATTGTCTTTTATCAAGAAAAATATGTTTTAGAATTTATGTATATGAAACAGTTAGATTTCTTAGAAAATTTATATTTAAAACTAAGAGTTTTATGTGATATTTGGTTATTTTATATTCTGCTCTAGCTGCTATCGTTTATAAGCAAAATAACCCTTCTAGTGTAAATATTGCTTGTATGTTCATAAAAAATACAATCAGTTTATTTCTCATGACTACATTAGAATATCCATAACTATAAAAAATATATTAACATATATAAAAATAACAAAAAGGTGTTCATTCTTAGGTTTTACCATTTCTTTTCTCACAGACAGAAAAACTGGATTTTGTTGAAATGTTTATACTTGCATGTTTATGTATTATCATAACTAGTTTATATGAAACTGGAGGTACTTAGCTTGCGTAAGTTCATACGATCTCCATATTAATTTGTCTCATTGGTTGGATTGTAATTCTCCTATTTTAATGGATAACTTTTTTTATCCCTATATCTTTATTTCTTATTGAAATACTATCAAGAGAAAGCTTTCGAGTTTTTTTTACTAGTTCCCTTTTTTGCCAGGATTACCTGAAAATGTAATATTCCAATATTGCTCACACTCAGTTATGGAGATTCTATTGCATAAAGAAAGTGACCAGGCGTCCTTGATTATCTAGGACAATCCCGATTTTTAACCCCTTATTTCAGAATGGGAAAATGTCGTGGATCATACCGTATTTTACTTATAAGTAAGTAATTTGTATCTTTAAAATATTAAATAACTAAATAGATTTAATTATTTAAAAGTTCGCTTTTAAAGGAATCTCCATTCCAGTTTCTACTATACGTAGCATGCGGTCAACCTAATTTGGCGAGAGAAAGAAGTCGACGATAAAGAAGTGAAATTTTTATTTATTTTGGTGATTCGATAGGAAAAGTATTTAATCTACACATGCAATGATTGCAAGAAGTGATAAATTTTGTCAACCCATGGCTTTGAAGTATCCTTTGCTTCCAGATATGTTTATTTTTCTAAGATAAATCAGACTCCGATGGATAGTTCGGTTTTGACCCTTTGTCCCAGCTTGATTCCTCATTGTATCTAGAGTGCCCCATTGTGAAGTTAAGAAAATTTGGTCACTTTAGTATAATGAACTCTTTCCTACATTAGAATGAGCTTGATTTCGCAAGTATTAGGTTTAACATCCTCAGACGGAAATAAAAGGATTTTTAGCTGTTCTCAGAAAATTGTTCGTGATAATTAGAGGAAAAGAACTATGAAGCATTCGGGCTGAATTAATAACGAGACCAAAATGATAAAAATTTAAGGTAACAAATACTGCCACTACTGGTAGAACTCGGAATATACCAAAAAAGTTATGTTTAGCATTTATTTGCATTAATTAAATGCTCTATAAGTTATTATAATGACCAAGTATAAATGTGATTGATACATTCAACCCTCCTTTAGTCAGGTGATGAAATGTTATTAGGAATACATTTGCAGCCTAATGGAAGGTACATTAGGTCACCTCTGCTGCTAAAAAGTAATTTTCTTTTTTCATTAAGTAAGCGGTCCATATTAATATATGCCTTGTTTCATTAATTTGTCCTTGGCTATCAAAATATAACACTTCTGCTAATTTATTAAAATAAGGTGTTTATGATGAAATAAACGTCGCAGCTATGTAATAAATAAAATATGCTAGATTTTCACGTTTAAAAATTTTTTATCAAGTGATTGATATTAGCCTTCTGTGAAGAGGGGGGGAATTGAATCATAAAACATGAAATATATTAAATGGATAGATTCTATATGATAAAAAATTATGTAAAATATTTATCAGTCGAGATGTTCATAAATTTTGATTTGGTATTTGTGTTTATTAATTGTGATGAGATTATAGCATCGATTAAAAATCATCATGTCTTTTACGGTCTGAAAAATCATCGGAAAGATTTCAATACTTATATTCGAAATTTTTTAAAGACCACTTTTTAAATAATTTTTAAAAATTAAAAAAAATTGTCTCTGTTTCTTTATCAAAATATTTTACTTTGGAGTTTCCTCAAAGTAATTGCTAGCATTATTCTTAAATAACATATTTTTTAAAAAAATTGAAAAAACTTATTCTATAAAAGGAATGTTTCTTAAACTGACATTAAACTGCATAAATTATAAAAAGAACATTATTGCTCTTCATTAATTTTTTTAATATTTATAGAAATTTTAACCTCATTTAAGTCACATGGCTTTAAAATTGTTATCCTTCTCAGAAGATAAAGAACTCTTCTTTAATTTTTAAGTAGCAATTTAATTACAATTTCGTCAAACATATTTAGCAAAAATTGCTTAGAGTTTAATCTATTTGATTTCCGATTTTACAATTTCATATTGTGAAGAAAATATAGGCTATGTTTCTTAATATAATTATGGTGTCTTGTATGTAATTTGTTTGTAAACTAAATACATTATTTGATTTCAGTTTATTTGTCAGTCAGCGATTTGCGATGTTAATAAGTTAAGTTTATCTTTTTATAAATAGGCCAAAGTTTTACAAATTATTATTCGTAAAATATTGAAGAATTTGTACGGAAAAAATAATTTTTTGCTTTGAGTTTGTATACTGTCAACTGTACATATATATCGGATTCAAAAACTTTAACTATATTTGAGAAAGTTACAAAAAAAAGAAAAAATATTGGGAAAAAAAATTGACAATGTTCGGGATGAGGATGCATGAAGAACTTTCAATTCCAACTTTAACTGGAATAACCACATGGCACCTATGTGGCATGGCTGCATGATAAAGTTACTTTTCTCTATACAATTACGCAACGTGCGAATTTTTATAGATATTGCTCATTTATAAGTTAGTACTGTACGATTGTTTATATAAGGCACTGTTTAAAAAATGTAATCAAGTATAAAACAAATTTTGCATTCGATTTTCAGATGTATTTAACTGTAAATAAAATTTGATTGTGAAAAGAACTGAATTTCTCTCTGCCTCTCTCTTTTTGTCTGGACAATCCGAAAATATTCGCTGACTAAGATCATTATGAACAGAAAAGTGTTTGATTAAATCATTAAGAAATTGCTTAAATTCCAACAAAAATTAAAAAGATATGTACCAATTCATTTTTCAGTTGCGAAAATATATTTTTTGAATGTTCTGTTACAGTTAATTAGTAAATTTTCAGTTGGATTTTGTTCTGCGTAGGCATTAATTTTTTTTATCTCTTGTCAACGCATAGGTGCTCCATTCCTTATCGTATGTTATCACGAACACATTCCATTATTCTTGTCTTAATGTGTAGACTTGACTCTGATTAAATTTCAAGTTTCATATTACGGATTTCTAGAATTTTTTAAAATTGTTTTGGTTTAAAATTATTTTGTGTTATTTACATTTAAATTTCTTTATGCTAAAGTTTCTTTATGTTATGTTTAGTCTAATTAATAGATATGTTCAAAAGTTTTGTGCTTTTTCATAATTTAAGTCCAAACTGTTTAAAGTATTTCGTTCTTCGTAATTTATTTAATCGCTTCCATGGCTGTCTCTTTTATTGCTTTTAATGCACCTGGCCATGTTTTCCCAGATATACATCGAAATTATACATACATTGAAATTATACGTAATAATTGAATACATAATAAATTGTTTATTAGTAAACTTTTTTATACTACAAAACAAAGGCACGACCATAATTTTCAATAGCTTGCACTGAATCTGAATTAGCTTGGTGAATTAGCTAGAAATATTAGAAAACCTCTTCTGTATTATAATAGAGCAGCGCATGGCCTAGTGGAAAGGGCTCGACTTCGGGTCCGGAGGGTTCCAGATTCGAAACCTGATTCCACTAAAGAACCGCTGTGTATGTGGTCCTGGTGCGCGCTAGTACTGACTTCGTAGGTCAAAACGCCCTCCCGCTGGCGGGATGCGAAAGCCTGGAGAGAGAGAGGCCGGCTGAGGGGTCGTCCTCGTCTTCTGACCGCGGTTCAAAATTAGGCGGTCCGTCTCAAAATAGTTCGCGTGTTTTCAGAACGGGACGTTAATATAACTAAATTAAACTTCTATACTGCAAACAAAAGCATGACCGTCACGTAAAATAGCTTATGCTCAATCTGACCTCAGAAGTAGTGAAGTAGTGTATGCAAGGAAACAACTTCTCTGAATAAACTAGAAAAAAATTCTTGTGAAAAATCTTTTGCTTAAGTATGAATGCTTGCTCCTATCTTATACTTTTTATTCTTTTGCACTTTGTTAATTTTATGCAACTTCAGGCTGGTTTTTCTTTCTAACGGAATTCTCGAAATTTTATATTTAAATGGAGAGTTCAAGATTTTATTCACTGAGATATCTAATTTAACAGTCTTAGCCTATCGATGTTAGCTATATTTTCTCGTAGGAAAATTTCCATTTTAAACTTCCTTTAAAATAATTTACTACATGAAATTGAAAAAATTGAGTATATATGTATAATTTTTCAGTTCATTACGTTTCTGTTAGCCAGAGCGTTACTTATTATCGTTTACTTATTAAAGCCCAGTTTGGAAGCATTGTTAAAGTTACTTTAGGACGGAACTCGTACTTTTGAACCATGATCAACTCACGAGGATGACACTTGCAAAAAAAAACTATATTTAAACGAGTGCATTGGCAAGACTATTTGCCAGTGCATATAAATATTTAGTCCCGTTACGCTAGAAGGCCGTTAAAAAAAGTCTCAAGGTTTTTCTGTTGCGAAAAACTATTTAACTTTATTTAAATACTTGATTTGATAATAAATTAAAGAATAAAAATGCATTTAGTAAGATGTGACAACCAGAAGTTTTTCCTTCTCACAGATATTAAAAGTGCAATGATAAAAAAAAAATAAAACCAACTACAACATTTGATCAAGGGAAGGGGGAGAAAAAGAAAAGGCAAGAAGAATGTCAGTTGATGACTTTCCCTTTGATTAGGATCACGTTGTGGCTTTTGCAGCTCAAGAAACGCCTCCTTTTTTAAGCGGCGTTTTGCCATGCGCACAACGTGATTTGAAGACAGATTCAATCTATTCAGTGCTGTGTCGGTTGCAGCAAGTACTGTTTACTTCCAATGCTTCGAAAAGGGTTAATAGGTTTTTGTGCCGTAATTGCGGCCGACACCGGCCTTTGGATTTTGAGAACCCAAGCACAAATCGGAGTGGGAAACCCAATAAATAAAAAAAGAGTTTTTTCTCTTTTGGTGAGTGTTACTTCTCAATGAAGAAGAAAAATTGCGATATCAATGTATGAACCATTCTTCCTTTCAGAGAAAATTATTTAATTTACTTACACTAAGCAAACAAAAACGATTGTAAAAAGATGAAAATGAATGGGTTCAGCGTTATTAGCAGTCGGAATATTCCAGATGATAAACATACTACGCAGAATTTTCCACGTTGAAATCTTCTGTTGTAAACTTGGCATTTTTTTAATACAGGCAACTACAATTCGTATTTATTTCTTCTCTGTCTATGATTTTTTGTGGGCTTGGGAATACAGCAATTAAATCTGGCTAGATTTCCTTATCTCCTAACAGTTTCAGATCTACACATAAGGTAGTCAATGTGGGGCTTCTTTAGCCGCCGGGGCATATGCTCGACTGACCGACTTTAGGGACACTACTGATTTAGTATATAACATGTGGCTAACAAACGGCTTAATATAGGTTTGCATAAAAGCATAAACTCTCAATATGGAAAAATTGACTAATGTTTCGAAATGAATATAAAATTATTGACCAATACCGAAGGCTTTGAAACAAATGAATCACTTGATTTTAAAAGGGGACTTCTGGCATCTAGGGGAGAACAGCGAGATTGTTTTTAAAAGGGGTCTTTTGCTGAGAATTCTCCTTCTAACATCATATAGAAACTTTGAAGCTTTACTAAAACGTGGCTGTGAATGGCAAAAGCCTCGCTTTTACACCAAAAGAAGTATCCGCGTTCATCAAATTAAAAACGAAAACGTAAATATAGGTTTTCAGCCAAGACTGCTGAAGTCCCCTTTTAAAATCAAACTATTCAAATGCAGAATCTGTTAACGAGTCACCACAGATTTTAACCATAGAAACTTCATTTGTAGAAAGAATTTGCGTTTCTAGGGGTGTACGAGAACTCTAGTGAATTTTTGAAGCACAGTACCAATGCAAGAATTGTACCAAGACAAGACGAAACCTTTGATAACCATGAAATATCTGTTGAGTAAATGTATCGATAACCATCACCTTTCGACAGCTTCAAAAAGTATACTACTGCTTTGAGAATAAGAAAAGACTTCAAACATGTGCGGCCTACAAACCTATTTAACCTAGCATCCACCATCTTAGCAGTACATGGTTTATATTACTCTTCACTCTTTCCAAAAAAAATTGTAACAAGAATGGTAAAAATATTTTCTTCCTGATTTGATTTACCTAACATTTCAACCTTTCCAAAGAAAAAAAGTAGGAAAAACTTCTCCCAAAAATTTACTGTTTTTTGGCTGTATTCCAACGGGAGCTGAAAATCGTGCCCGCGTCCTATAAGAAATCCTAAGTGGCCGAAGAGCGGCTCAAGAAACTATTTTTAAGACCGAGTTACCTCTAGACATCAAGGAAAAACCCTGGTAAATAAATTTCCTAGAAGGCTTCTGTTAACTCTAACCGTAGTTTGCGGAAGCCGTTAAAATGTACAGTGTTCGTCAGGTTGCTTGGAATCCTGCCAGCAAAAATACAGCTCACCTCACGGCTACACTTCATCCTTCATTACTTTCTCGAGTAAAAGAGGAAAAAAATATTAATCGAATAAAGTTTTAGGGAGTAGAAAATGGTCATTCGATTAATCAATACAGGCTTCTTTCATTTTAGAAAGCTATATGAGGTGTCACGTGACGTGAACTAGATCTTTTTAATCTAGTACTCTTTTTTTATTTGGGAAGGGGGATATAACTGAAAGTATTTTTGCCAGTTTCATCAGACACTTTTAATGTATAGCTTAAGTCACCAGACATCCAGGATTACCAGGAACTCTTCTCGGGTTTTGGCTCTTGGTTCCGGATTCGAATAAAATGTTTCGAATTGTATCGCTTTTTCAGTATAAATAAGCAGTCTATATTAAATATTTAAAGAGATTAACTAGATTTAATACTACAAAATAACTACTGACTTCAGTAGCACACAGATATTGTAAAATATAGTATGTTATCTTACAGTATAAACAATATCGTATAACATTGCACAATATCGAGCAATATCGTATAGCATGTTGTGCTATCTTCTTCTGAACTTTTAACTCTTAATAGAATATGGCCACCTTTTTTTTAATGAATATAGCATTTCGGTATTGAAATCCTTGTGAGTATTATTAATTTCTGTTACGTGTAGGCTCGTTATACCATTACAATCAATGTCAATATGACCAAAAGCTCTTTTTGTAATTCTTCTGGTTTAAATCGCTTCCCAATAACGTCTAGAGTTGGAATTAAGAATTTCTGGTCACTTCATGCATGTCCTAGGAAACTACTTCACAGGGGAAAGTGGGGTAAAACCGGGTAGCTAAAGTTCGAATGCCTGTTGGAGCTAAAATATTCGACATAGAGCTTGTAAAATTTTATTAAAATATTCATTGTTTGTCGGAGTACAATATATCTTTCCAGAAATGTCACATTTCCATTACTTTTTTTATCAATGATTTTTTTATAAAAAAAAAGTCAAACTACTCGGTTTTACCCCGCTAGTGGGATAAAATCGGGTACACATGTTAACTGTATGCGAAATTAGGAAAACTTGATTTTCAGTGGAAAAGTTGCAATCATTTTTACTTTATATGACAACTTAAGATTATTAGTAACAAAATTCACATGCAAAGCAATTGTCTTCTTTCTCCGTGCCACTGCAGTTTTCGTGGGCACAGCTAAGACAGTTTTTGTATTGGATTAAACCTTTTTCTTTATTTAAATTAGAAAATACATCATTAAAATATAAACAATTAACGACAGATATATTTTTATCGTCTTAATCGGAGGAAACATCAATACTGACTGTATAAGTCTTACGCCACTTGGAGTACCCGATTTTACCCCGAGTGCAGAGGTTATAAAAAACGAAATAGAACGTCGCAATTATTGGAGTAAATCCTTAGTAAACGTATAAGTTTGAATAAATATAGTTTTTATAAGTGTAATGATTTTTAAGTAAGGATAGTTTAAAATCAAACGAACATTATGGAGTTGACGCCTTAAAACAAATAAAGCTTCACAGATTCAATGAATTCAACAGCTACAACACGCCACTATGACTGTTCCTTTTTCTTGACTAATAGAGTATAATTCAGTATCTGTCTGCTAGATAGGAAAAATAATAGCGCCAGAATTAAGGGTACCCGGTTTTACCCCACTCTCCCCTATTTTGCTATGTTTTTAATGGACCTCCTGTATTCCGACAATCGGATCTGATATTTCTGGACCATTGTATACTTATAAATTACATTCAATATAATTCTCCTTTATTGTTGTTAGGGCTTCCATCCTCTTCCAAGGTAGGAAGTGCTTTTTATAGTTTGCTTAGATGCTTTTATTACGCAGGTCGTTGCACCATTAAACTATAATTTTTAGCTACTTTCTCTTTTTATGAGTTTGCATTATAAAATATATTGATCGAATATATTTCACAACAGTATAAGAATGTTATGTGTGCAAATGAACTCAAAAAGGTGAAAGGTGCTTAAAAAGGTGAAAGGCAGTCCATTGTCATCAAGGAAGAGACGATATTTGTTTAAATCTTCTTTTATTTAGGCATCAGGCGTTATTTCTTCATAGGTAAAGTATTTAATTTGTATGCAGCTCCATGACCAGAATTCAGAAGTTTACGCCCGAGCGGCGCGTTGTTGTTGAAAACTTACATGCCGGCGTGAAAAAGGGCATAAAATGAATGCGCAGAACGCTTAAGTAACCAGAATAGGGAATTTCCCCTTTAGAACTAGTGATTTGAAAAGAAAGTTGTAGTGCGTTAATTATGATGAAAGTAGAAATATTTAAAATGAGGTATCGTTAAGATTATTTAGGAAAGTTAAAAAATTAAAATATCTATATATATAAATATATATATATATATATATATATATATATATATATATATATATATATATATATATATATATATATATATATATATATATATATATAATCAGCATTTTATGTCTATGCTTCAGCACTCAGGAGAAGTAGAACCAATATGACATAAAATTGTTTATCAGAAAGTAGCTTCGTAGCAAGGCGCTGCTTATTTACATTCTACTATGATTTCAAAGACTTTTTCTTTGTTAGTTTGAAAAACAGCTGCTGAGAATGTTTGTTATATTTCTAAGCAGATGCTAATGAAAAAATTAAGACTTATTATTATTTTAACAAGACATTTTTTCATTTATTATTTTGTTTTGTCAACCTTAATTCATTTACTCTTAAAAATATATTAAGCACTGCCACTTGCTACTAAATATTTTGTTCATTTTTTTCGTAGTCAGGACGTACAGAGTACTTGAATTACTAGTAACTCTAAATCGACTTGCTCAATATTCATGGAATTATCAATGATTACTGAATATTTGTAATGTTTGTCGGAACAACTCCTTAGAACCTTGTCGGTGCTTAGCATATTCTAAAATCAAATTTTTGGAAATGGAACGACTCAAAGGGATATTTGAACACTTGTCTAATGGAACGGGAAAATGGCATTTCAGGGAAGTTCTGTGGTTACATTTTTTAGCTTTGTATTTAAGACGTTTTGCTTTTGTCTTTAAAAATGGATAACTTCCGTCCAGAGTTGTTGCATTTAGAAAAATAATGTATTGTCTGTAAGGTTGTTCCTGAAGCTTCTGGTAATCCAGATCTGTTCATGAAGGCTCTCTGATAATTGCTTAGGAACAGGAAAATCCTAACTTTTTTGTTTTCACCCAAGATTTTTCTTTAGCAGTATAAACACCAGATGAGCATCATAACTGCAAAATAAATTGAATTTCGAAGAAATGAGACAAATATTTACGCAAAAGATTATCTTATTAATTAATTATTAATTAATTAAGATTAATATTACGCAAAAGATATTCTTAACCACTAATAACAAAAAATAATGTAAATAAGTACTGAATGAACAAAAAAAATTCAAAATTGAGCTCTTGTTAATTTGAGCAATTGATTTTCCACAGTGAGTACAAATCTGTTTTTTACTATCTCATACACAAAGTATACGCTGTTATTAAAGTATTGCAAAATGAACAAAAATAATTCTTCCTCTAGATTCTGGTGAATATTGACGTCTTAGACCTCCTTCTCTTTGAGTCTGAAAAAAATTTTTTTGAAATGTCTGTGTCTGTTTGTATGCGGACGCGATAACTCATAAACTAACTCATTTTTTGGACCAAATCCGTCAAAGGGTACTTTTCTTAAACACTCTATTTTCTTCGACTTTGCTATGAAACTGCACAAATATTACTTATATTTACAAATATTTTTCACTTTCGTGATGCTATTCATGTCAAGTAAAGATTTTTTACCTTTAGAGTATTTATTTACCTGCGTGTTAACGCTTTCTTTCACAGAAAATATTCAACACGCTTTAACCCAGATAGCACGTAAGTTTGCAGCAAGTTTGATTTTGACTTGTCATGGCAAAATTTGACGCGTCAAACTTGAATCGAACTTGTAGCAAGTTCGATGTGACAAATAGCGCCACCTCTTTGCAAATCAAACTTG